>CM073431.1:42745000-43132500 GCA_037114965.1 Monochamus alternatus | reverse complement strand
AGACCGCGAGACAGGCAGACAGACAGACCGCGAGACAGGCAGACAGACAGATTGATAGATAGATAGATTATGCCGAAAATGGATATACAAGACATCGTCAGTGACAACGTGAGAAAATGGAGATGTGTTGCAGGAAAAAAGAAAAATAAAATTCAGGAACAAGTTGAACAGGAATAAAAAACAAAATAGATTAGAGCAAATAACTGAGAAGATACACAAAACAAAGATAATTAATTAAATTAATATGCTATTCGCAAAAAATAGCAGTAGGTAGAAGACATGATTTGTTCATGAAGTGCTACCAATGGTTGCATAGCATGTGTGTAACCGTATCTGAAAAAACTAAAAAATTTTATTCCACATATATAAAAATTTAAAAATAATGCATTTTTAAACGACTCTTATTAGTAATTCACAATTATTTGTTTTGTTGAATAAATATTTTTAATCAGTTAAAATAAATTATTTTCATCCGCATTTTCTTTCCTGTAATGATTATGATGAATATAGGTATATTATATTAATATTAATTTTGTTGAGCGCCTTGATATATTTGATGTGTTATGTGTTCTTAGTGTATATTGTCTTTGTTATTAAGCTGTAATTTGTTCAATACAAACTTTTTATTTATTTTTTTCTGTCTTACCTTATTTACTTTTTTTTATTCTAATTATCCTTTGCTAGACACCGTTTCACAAAATCAAAACAGCAAAAGAACCTTAAACTCAGGAGTCGATTCAAATTGTTTACAGGGTTTTATTTTTGTAACATATAGTAACACATTTAAAGATTAATGTTTTTTGGTTCACAAAATAAATTTGGTTACTAAAGAATATTTTTTTATTACTAAATTTCTCCTCTGCCGAGAATTTAAACAAACTAATATAAGACAGAAAGTTTGTTATTGAATTTAAACTACAATTTTATGAGTTATGCAAATTGATATTCTTCTACTTATATTTATTTATTGTTGCATATCTTCGAGGGAGTATTTCTTAAAATGATATTACAGATTTCACTTTTATTACAGTAAAATGGCGATAATAGTGACATAAGATAACTCTTGTGCAATTTTATAAAATATTTTTGTTTTTATTGCTTGGATTAAACTTATTTTTGTACAGGTAAGTCCTGCAAAGATTAGGAAGAAATAAAACCTGTTATATTTACTATAGCTATAGAAATTTTATAGTGAACTTTATTTTTAAAGGTACCTGAGGTTGGAAAAGTTATAATTTTCCTTTCTGGAAACTGGTAAACGTCCTGTAGGGTCCTTTGGAACTGCAATTTTTTTATGTATTGGCAAAATAACTTTTCTGGGGTACGGAGAATTGTAAATTTCGCTGGTGAGTAGGTATTTTCTTATTTAAACTTGTAACAATTTATACATTTTCTGGAACTATCTCGCGATGTTGCACCTTTTTCAAAACCCAAGCCGTCACTAATCAACAATTTTCTTTGTTTTTCTTCCTTTCTGGAGATTTCCATGTTAAAGGTCCTTTCACATGAGTTTTCAGAGTCTTTGGATGTCCTTTTTATGCACATATGCATTAAACAATTTTAATTTTTTATTAATGAGAATACTCTTTATTTTGTATTTTAGGTTATTTATAGTAGATTCTTGCAAAGCCACTTTAGTTTTGACAATTCTGGAATTAATTCTAAAACGACATTTAAAATTAATTTTCATATATATATATATATATATATATATATATATATATATATATATATATATATATATATATTAATCTATAGACTTTCACCTTTCAGTCAATATAAGTTGCTCTGGGTTTAAATTTCTTTTTCTCTATGTACTGAGTGATAACAAGTGTCAACGTCATGCAATTTTACGAAAATTTATTTTATACTTGATAATAAAATTATAAAATTATTATTCTTATGCTATGTAATATTATTTATTATTACTAAATTTATTTCCAGGATATCCATATTAACAATTATTTATATTTTTTATAAATCTACACTAATAATTATTAATTTTATTCAACTTTAAGTTCGGTCAGGTATTACTTTTATGTGATTTTCTACATGCCTATTTCAAATTCGTTACAATTTATCTACTTACCTGTATAACTGTATATATAACAATAGTCATACATAACAAATTAAATAATTACTCAAAACTAAAATTAAACGCCAAATGTGGCGAAAATATAGAGCAACATTATCTCAAAATTATGTCAACAAGCACTGTCAGTTTTGTAATAGATGGGATGATGAAATTTGCCGTAAGAGAAAAGATTACGAAAATTCATTGATCCGAAGAGGTACTAAAGCTGTTTTCAAATATACGCTCAATCTGCTATCTTTCACTGTAGCTACTCCGCTACCGCTACTATATTGCAAATGTTGGATGGTATGCTATGTACTACCTTTACTGATACTGCGGAAACTTTCCAGACTGTTTATGTCCACGAATCTGTTGACACCTATTGTTAGATGTTCCAGAGTATTTCATTCACTCCAAAATATCATCTTTAATACACAGCACAGCAATATTTAAGAAAGGTGATAAGCTGGATTCGAATAGATCTATAAGTTCTCTCATTGTGCTAAATTAATGGAGAGACTAATTGCCAAAACACTCGTTGATTTTCTTCTTAATCATAATATTGTTCCCAAGGCTCACCATGGTTTTTTGTCTGGTATGTCTACAACAACCAACCTAGTCCCAATAGATGGACTCTATCTATGGACATTGGTAGTCCCACTGAAGTTCTGTATTTGGACTTTTCCACTGCTTTCAATTGTGTTCGAACAAAACGTATTGCAGTTAAATTATACCATTTCGGTATGTTATCTGTTGATGTGGATATTTGCATTTCTCTCTAACAAAACGTTTCAAGTGTTAGCAATACGTCGTCAGCTCCCCGCTCAGTTATATCTGGTATTCCTCAAGAATCGGTACTGGGTTCTATTTTGTACTTCGAAGGTCTTTGGTAATCCACTTAGTGAATACAATCAGTTGCAACTAGATCTACATGAGCTGTCAAATTGGTGTGAGGAGTGGTTAATATCTCTCAGTCCTAGTAAGTGTTCAGTGTTACATATAATAATAATAATAATAATCCTAGACTCCAATATCACATCGGTGGCATCGCGTTGGGAGCAGTGAACAACCAGGTGGATAGGCATAAGCATCAACAATAAATTGAGTTAGTCCAAACACATATCTTCGATAGTCAAAAAAGCGAATTCTGTCTGCTACCTTCTCAGTGAAACCCTAGTTTACTCGTGTCAAAAATATGATTTGGGGCATCTTAGAAATTAGATTTTTTTCTAAGAAAACTGATGCAAGGCGCATCAAAATCGGATCATTATTATTTTTTTGAAATTAGTTTTAAGATGTCGAAAGACGCCTCCTAAGTGACCAAAGAACAAGAGGACAAGTGTACCAAATAATAATCTCCAATACATATTATGTGAACCTTCAAGATATGTTTTCCTTCAGTAATGACGAAAGAATTTGTGGCCACAATCAGAAGCTAATACATACAAAATACAAAACAGGGTGTCGTAAAAACTTCATAACTAAACGTATTTTTTTAGTTTCTGCTCCTACTACAAACTCTTTAGAAATCGCTTTGATGCCTGTCCTTCCCCCTTGAGACATTATGTAGTATATATATATATATATATATATATATATATATATATATATATATATATATATATAAAAATTTAACAATATAAATACTACATAATGTCTCAAGGGGGAAGGACAGGCATCAAAGCGATTTCTTTATATTGTTAAATTTTTATATATATATATATATATATATATATAAAAATTTAACAATATAAATACATATATATATATATATATATATATATATATATATATATATATATATTTCCTAGCTCATATAGTGTGTATTTATGCGTATACCTGAAATATAAAAATAATTACATATTACTGTATAGCTTTAAATTACTATATGATAGGTACCTTCTGAGTCTAATAAGTTTACAGGTGATTCTTCCTAGCAAAGACTAGTTGTTTTAGTTTTGTGTCATATGAAATACAGAAATTATAGTACATTGTTTACTATTTCACAGATGTAGAAAACTTCTTAAACATACTATATTCATCAGAGACATAAAGAAAGTGCTGAAATATGTGAACGTAACAAACTTATCATCAGTCATTTCTAGGTTATGTTTTAGTAATACTTCTTTTATGGTAGGTTCAGTTCTGACTTTTAAGGACAAATACATTCACATTATGATCAAAAAAGATTTAGGAGTCGTTTTGTTCGCATTTATTTGTTGTTAAATAAGTAATCGCTAATTATTATAGCAGTTAGAAAAAAGGAATATTTTTTACTTATACATTTTTCTAAATTATTTTGTGATAAAAAATAAGGATACCTAATTGTTACGTACACTGTTGAAACATAAAAAAAAACAATTTACTGAAGTTGTATTACATTATAATGGAACAATTTAAAAAACATCGACAAATATTTTTTACACAATATTCATGACGAACGAAACTGTAACTGAAGACTGCGCCGGCGCAGCGACCTGAATGCTCCAAAAGCCTAAACTAAAGTCTAAGTTTGTATCGGCAAGTCTCAATAATACCATTGTACATACGTAAATTGCATTCAATACATTATTTGATGTTATTTATGTGCAATTACCATTAATATTTGACAATTCAATTATAATTTATAGTTTTGACGTTTACCGATGTTAGTTTCTTCTGTGCTCGCTCAAGGCTATATACATTTTACATGACAAAACAATGAAATTTAGACACTTTTTGGAGGCTTTAGAGGTAACATGTTAAATTTTAACATTTTTGAATGTTTATTTTTCAGAATGGTTCATAATTAAGTATATTTTAATTTAAATATAAGATTGAGGGGGGGGGGGATCTACTAAAAATCAAAATTAAATCGGTTTCCTGAAAATAGAACACCCATAAGATCTGATGTTATCATCAGATTCTATGAGCCATATAGTGTCTGTATAGCAAATTTCGTCGCACTGGCTTTTATGGTTTCCAAGATATAAGCACTGAAAATCTTAGAGGGAACACCCCGTATATCTGTGTCAGTAGATGTCGTTAAAATATATATATATATATATTCATTTGTAACATTGTAACAAAAATAAATAAAAAAAATTAATGAGAAATACATGACACCGCTATTCTGCATCCGTTCATATACCTATTCTTTCGGACTCTAGTATATACATTCATTATCACAATCTTTTCAACGTCCATGTGTATTTTTTATACAGATAGGGAAAATATTTAACCGATCATATGAAATACTAAGAATAATCCCTTCCACTGCCCGCCGTCCAAGCTTGACGCGTCCTCCCCTATTTTGGGGAACTAAACCAGTATTCGTATAGCACACTATTCGTTTGGCGTTCGGCCGTGGGCGTAGGAGAGTAGGGGAGTACTGACTAAGCCCGCCCTGCCGTGCGTCATCTTCCCACCAATACCCCATGCATTTGAAATGTATGTAATATAATCTCCCCATGATCGGTTAAATATTTTCTCTATCTGTATATGTATTTCTACCTTTCTCCATCCGCCGACGTTGCCACATTTCATCGTCAATAACGTGCGTATAATTAAAAGTATTAAACCTTTAAATGTGGTATTATAGAAATATAAGTGATAATGCTATTAAAGTACTAGGTGCGTACGATTTGTGTAGAAAATAGAATATGATAGAATTTTATTCATATTTGTCGCATATACAGTGTCCTTAATTTGATGTCTTTTTCTATGGTCACATTTAACATAAAATGGTCACATAAAAAAAATATAGAAGTCAATTTTGACAAAGATATATCAGTTTGAAGTTAGTTCTTGGCATTGCCTTCTTCTTTAACTTCTTCGCAGGTGAAAGTAGATTAGATATATTACATTTTATACTTACCGGTTATTCTCATAATTATGTTAAAAAAGGTAGGTGGTGAAGTTAAACTTTTAAAATTATTCTTTGAGAATAATTTTGCCAATTTTTCAGTCATCAGTTTAAAAGTTAATACAGATATTTCCTCTGGTTGGCCAAATTCTTAAAGGTATTATTGTAAACGACGCTTAAACAACATAAGCATGAGAATAAGCATTGTTTTTTCTGATATACGCTCATGGACAATGTCCTAGTATAAAATTTTATTTTAGAATATTTTGAAAACTGTACCATATTTCAATTCTGTAATATTTAAACAAACAGGTTATCTTCAAATTGGTCTATTTTCAGAACAGATTAGAAGTTTATGAGATAGAGGGTGTTAAAAAATATGTAAGATATTATGTTAGAAAAGTATAATTTTCAAATGATTTATTTAACAATCTCCCTTACTTTATAATTCATTAAATCAGTTAACTCTAAAACCACTCATTTTGCATAAAGAGTTTATAGGATTTTTTTTATTATTAATATCTTAAATGCTGTCACTGAAAGTTCAAAAACACCTCTTAGAAAATGTACTTAGAATAACCTGTAGTTCTATAAGTGGGTTAATGCACTTTATATGAAAAAAATATCTCTTATACAGTATGTCCACGGTGAGAGGGAAAATATTTTTTTCATTTTCCGAGAAAATGACATTCTTGATTAAAATTTTTGTTTGTCTTTACAATGCAGCTGGCATGGAGAACTTTTATGTTGAATGTACAGGGTGATCAGAAAATCGGTAAATATAAAAATCGTTCAAGAATAAACTGCCTTTGTTTTTAACAACTTTAAATAATGTTGTTAAGGAAAAATACTTAGAATTAAAATTTATATTAAAATTTCAATTTGTGCATGAATAGGCCTACTTTGATACAAACTTGTCGTAAAATACTAGTATTTTTTATTTCACGAGAAAAGGGCATTCTTGGTTAAAATTTTTGCTTGTTTTTAAAATACGGTTGGCATTTTAATATTTTCGTTTCCGTAATATATGTTGTTTCTAATGCTTATTACTATTTTATGGCAAAATATAAGACTCTATTAAACTCTTGTCTAGATTTCCCGATTTTTTTAATTTTTCAACGCCCCCGCCACCCTCTTACATCCCGGAATATTTTCGTTTCCGAAATATATCTTATTTCTAATGCTTATTACTATTTTTGGAAAATTTGAGACTGTATCAAACTCCCCTCTAGACTTCCCAAATTTTATAATTCTTCAACACCCCCGCCACCCCCTTACACCCCGGAATATTTTCATTTCCGTAATATCTGTTGTTTATAACGCTTATTACTCTTTATTGACAAAATATGAGTCTGTATAAAACTCTCCTCTATATTTCACGATTTTTTAAATTTTTCGATCCCCCGCCTCCCCCTTACTCCCAGGATTTTTTTTATTTCCGTAATATATGTTGTTTATAATACTTATTACTATCTTTTAGCAAAATACCAGACTGTATCAAACTCTCCTCTAGATTTTCCGAATTTTTAAATTTTGCAACACCCCTGCCACCCCCGTATTCCCCGGATTTTTTTGTTTCCGTAATATATGTTGTTTCTAATGCCTATTACTATTTTTTGGCAAAATATGAGACTGTATCAAACTCTCCTCTATATTTCACGATTTTTTAAATTAATCGATCCCCCGCCACCCCCTTGCTCCCAGAAATGTTTTCATTTCTGTAATATATGTTGTTTCTAATGATTATCACTATCAGACTGTATCAAACTTTCCTCTAGATTTCCCGATTTTTTTAATTTTTCAACATCCCTGCCACCCCCTTATTCCCCGGAATTTTTTCGTTTCCGTAATATATGTTGTTTCTAATGCTTATTACTATTTTTTGGCAAAATATCAGACTGTATCAAACTCTTCTCTAGATTTCCCGAATTTTTAATTTTTGAACACCCCTGCTACTCCCTCATTCCCCGGAATTTTTTCGTTTCCGTAATATATGTTGTTTCTAATGCTTATTACTATTTTTTGGCAAAATATCAGACTGTATCAAACTCTCCTCTAAATTTCCCGAATTTTATAATTTTTCAACACCTCTGCCACCCCCTTCTTCCCCGGAATTTTATCGTTTCCGTAATATATGTTGTTTCTAATGCTTATTACCATTATTTGGCAAAATATCAAACTGTATCAATTAAAAAAAAAATAATATACCTATAAATAACCACAAAATATATATTTTAATGCAATATTCTAAAATTTAAAATTTAAATTTCAAAATTCTAAAATTTAATTGTCAAAATATCAAAAGTGTGCAACGAGAAATGTATAAATTATAAATGCTGATAGGTATAACTTAAAGACAGTGTTGTAAAATTGATGGACGCACAATCATCGACAGCAGCGTTAAAAATATTTTTCTTCAAAATATACGGCTGCAGAGAAACTGCACTCTAACGGACAAAGATTGAACTGAATTTGTATATATTTTTTACATTTATCAACTTTTCTGCGTCCTTAACAGTCTATGATATTTCTTATTTCCTTTACTCTAAATTAGCCAACTTCACATCATTTACTTCATAAATATAACAATCATAGATGGCAGTGTAGGAGAACAGCTGTAAAGCTTGGAAATCATGGATTGGTAGCGGACGCCGAAGTAAATGTAAATTTAACAATGTACCGACGTAGAATGAATAGTGATATATATATATATATATATATATATATATATATATATATATATATATATATATATTAGGGTGACCGCAAAAAATCGATGTCGGAATTTTGTTCGTCTGGACCCCACAAAACGATTCCCCTTTCCAGATATTGAGATAGCCGAAATTTGAGCTCGATTAAACGACGTTAACCCGTGCCGCTCGTCGCTCAAAGTTTGAAAAAATCCAAATTTTTGGCCAAAAAGCTGACATATGGAGCCATAACTCCAGAACGGTAAATAATAGAAACACGCTTAATATCTCAAAAGAAAGCTAATGTTGTTCTTCAAAATTTATATTCTATACATAATTGTTGTTATTTTAAGTAAAACAGAGTTACAACAGCCTTTGACCCCAAAAACGTGACCTAGTAGCCAGTAGGAGCCAGTTTGGGAGTATTCTAAAAATTTTACGGGTTTTTACATAATGTGTCTCGAAATTTACATTTTTTTGTTAAAAAGTATTTTGGAACTCAATTTACAAACATAAAGAGCCTTTTGTTCAAATTTAATTTTTTATTATATGGGGATTACCTGACTAGTTTACCAAAAAAATACCCGTTTGACAGGTATGGATGGTGATTTTACTTCAGCGTACAACCGATCTTTTATTTATTCAGTTTAGTTTTTAAAGTGCTTTTGAGCTGGCTAGATCGAACAATTATCTAGTGAAGATATTTTAACGTTTTTTTTTTTAATTTTCCAAGTGTGTGTGTTATTGTTTTTATAACTATTATAGTAAGTATTATGTTAAAAGACATTTGAAAACATATTATTGACATTAAAGTTTGTAATATATTTTGTTTCCTTTTTCAAGTTAACTGTTATTTACCTATTGGACTCTGAAATGGCATCCACATCAGGTGTACAAAGCCGGACCAAGGATAAAATATTTCTTGTGGGCTATCCCATTCACCAGATCACCGGTTGTAAACTACCCTCAAATCGTCAAGTTTTGTGTGCTTTATTTTATAATTTACGTACTGTGAAATTAACTGTAAGAGAATCAGCAAAACTTACCATACGAGAAGTGTTCATTTTTTGGGAGAAAGCTCGAATCCCGACTAAACATGAGCAAGATGCAATTACTAAGCTGGAAAAACTTTACGCCGAGTGGAGAACTCTTCAAAAAGACCGGAAGAAAACATCGGAAACGGTCAAGAACAAATTTAAACAGTTTGTTGAAAAGTTTAATGATCTCTTTGATATTGCTCAACAAGATGCCTTGGCTCTGATGAAATCGGAAGAAGATAAGGCGTTTCTCGTGAACCAGAGGCAGAAGGGCCGCCCAGGTTCCATGACTGGAGTGGATCTCAAGTTTTCTCGAGCTGAAGAAATCAAGGCGCAAAAGGAACTTGCAAAAATGAAGCGACAAATCCAAGAAGAAACTTTTGATATGGGTGAGTTTTTTTTATTATTTATTTTTTATTTTATAGTCTTATTTTCTCTTTCTTAGAGACGGATGATGAAGACAAGTTCGAAGAAGGAGAAGAAGACACTGAAGAGAACAGTATCTACCAGGAACTTGGGAGCTTGGAGGAAATGGACATCCCTGAAGAAGCTGCAGAAGATCCAGGACCATCTGAGAGCAAGAGGATGAAACTTTCATTTGCAAGGGGCGTTAAAGAGATTTTAAACATGAAATTGTCCATTTTGTTAGATCGATGTAAGGTATCCGACAGAAATGCCACGAGAATTTTAATAGCTACTCTAGAAGCACTAAACCTTGACCCTCTTGAGTACAAAGTCTCTAAAACTTTATTACATTATAGAAGGCAAATGTTCAGAGAACAATATACTAAACAAATTTTAGATAAATTAAATATTCCTGAACAAGAGCCGGTGGTTGTCCATTGGGACGGTAAACTTTTACCGGGTGTTTTAAAAAATGAACAATGTGAGCGAATAGCTATTGCTATTTCATATGGCGAAAAGGAACAGCTGCTGGGAGTTCCTGTAACAGCAAACAGCTCTGGAGAGGAGCAAGCCGTAGCCGTATATGAATGCCTACATGAATGGGGTCTTCCCAACACTGTCAAGGCGATGTGCTTCGACACTACAGCATCCAACACGGGAAGACTCAAAGGAGCATGCGTCATATTGGAGCAAATGTTAGGAAGAGAATTGTTATACCTAGCTTGCCGTCACCATATCTTGGAAATTCTGTTAAGAGGCGTATTCGACACAAAAATGGGATCAACCACTGGACCTCATCCAGACATTTTCAAGAGATTCCTCACTGCGTGGCCCAAGATAGACAAAGGAAAATACGACACAGGTATCAGTGACAATCTAATACAAAAGCAGCTAACTCCAGAAGTAATTGCAAATGTTACTGCTGAATTCGAGGCCAAATTAACTGAGAGCCACCCCAGAGATGACTACAAGGAGCTATTGCAGTTGGTTCTTGTATTTGTTGGATCACTAAACGGCAATGCTGTGGGTTTTAGAACTCCAGGAGCCATTCATCATGCTAGGTGGATGGCAAAGGCTATTTACTGCTTAAAAATGTTCATTTTTCGTCGTCAATTTAAGATGTCTAAAGAAGAAGAAAATTCTGTGCGTGCCATTTCTGTATTCCTTGTTAAAATTTATTGTAAAGCTTGGTTCAATGCTCCAAAAGCTCATCTTGCACCAAAGCAAGATTTAGGTATTTTGCATAGTCTGTTAGACTATAAAGAATGTGACAACGACATTGCAGAAATAGCCCTGACAAAATTTTCGAACCATTTGTGGTATTTAAATGCAAAGTTGGTGGGATTATCGTTTTTTGATCCCACCATTACAGACGATGAAAAGTTGTTAATGGCTAATAAATTGCTCAGTAGCACAGATGAACCATCAGAGCACGCTAGGGTTGTAAACCCAAAAGTTAGGAAAGAAAAATTAAAAGAGGTAGTTGATGGAGGATTGGTAAATTTACTTACCAAAGAAACGTTTACATTCTTTGACCGATTTAATATAAAAACAGATTTCCTAAGACAACATCCAAACACCTGGCCTCAAAATAATGACTTCCAAGATGGATTGAAAATTGTCAAAACATTAAAAGTAGTTAATGATATGGCTGAGCGTGGTGTTAAATTAATAACCGACTTTAACGACCTTCTGACAAAAGATGAAGACCAAAAGCAATATGTCCTGCAAGTTGTAAGCAAATGCCGAGCATTATATCCTGACGTTTCAAAAACTACTTTAACAAAACCTCTAGAATAGATTAGATAACTATGTAAAATTATCAACTCATGTAGGTACTACGTCTGTATCTTTTCTGTGTCTGTTTTGTATGTATTATACCTGATTGTTATATTTTAAAATAAAAAATGTCATTAGACTTATCAGTATTACTTGTTTTTTTTTTATTATATTTCTACTTTAAACTCAAAAATATACCAAAAAAAGCAATATTTATCACTTAATAACAAAATATACGAAGTACGCTCCTAGTGGTACCAGGTCACGTTTTTGGGGCGAAAGGCTGTTGTAACTCGGTTTAATTTAAAATAACAACAATTATGTATAGAATATAAATTTTGAAGAACAACATTAGCTTTCTTTTGAGATATTAAGCGTGTTTCTAGTATTTACTGTTATGGAGTTATGGCACCATATGTCAGCTTTTTGGCCAAAAATTTGGATTTTTTCAAACTTTGAACGACGAGCGGCACGGGTTAACATCGTTTAATCGAGCTCAAATTTCGGCTATCTCAATATCTGGAAAGGGGAATCGTTTTCTGGGGTCCAGACGAACAAGATTTCGACATTTTTTTTCTACCTCTATGAGATCCGGTCACCCTAATATATATATATATATATATATATATATATATATATATATATATATATATATATGTTAATTCGTAGGCTTCCGCGGGTGTTATATGTGGTTGTAAAATTTCTCCGGGTTCCTCTCCGCGATGAATCTGCATGGTCTTCAAAAGAACCATTTGTTTGACAACGTTTCGGTAAAATCTCATTTACCATCTTCAGGTCTTCTTACTTCTGCTTCGCGTTACTACCAGTAAGCCGAACGTAGTAACGCGAAGCAGAAGTAAGAAGACCTGAAGATGGTAAATGAGATTTTACCGAAACGTTGTCAAACAAATGGTTCTTTTGAAGACCATGCAGATTCATCGCGGAGAGGAACCCGGAGAAATTTTACAACCATATATATATATCCCACCGGGTTAACCTAACTTTATCTTTATTAATTGAGTGACATAATTTTTTTTTTGATATCTACTTTTTAAATTTTCAACCAGATATCAATATACCAAAAATGAATATACGAAATACATCGTCAGTGGTGACGGGGCAAAATGGAAAGAATGTTACAGGAAAAAAGAAAAAAAACAAAATTCAGAAACAGGTTGAACAGGAATAAAAAAACGAAAAAGATTAAAACAAATTAGAACCGTGAAGGTAGGCAAAACAAAGATAATAAAGAAAATTAAAGTAATGTGCTATACGTGCTATATGTAAAAGTATGTAGAAGATATTATTATTTGTAAAAATTTAAAAATAATGCATTTTTAAACGAATTTTATTAGTAATATTTATTTGTTTTGCTGAATCAATCTCTTTAATCAGTTAAAATGAATAATTTCCATCCGTATTTTTTTTCCTGTCATGATGCACGTGCTGACGATTACTGATACGCCACTAATTTTACTATGACGAAAACTGGCATACTGATTAATTAATCAGTATGTATATACTTGTATCTATTTACTTAATTATTTTGTAAATTAAATGAGTGCACTGTAATATTACAGAAATAAACAATAAAATTCCATATTATATTATGTGATTTTACAGCTATTATGATACATTCCACCGTAAATTTCTGGAACTATAATTTGTATTGATTTATTCATTGTAACTTTTAAGTTGGAATTTCAAAATATATGTAATTTTACTATTTTTTTTTATATTTTGTATGCATACCTACTTACTTTTGTAACTATAATTGAAATATATGCATAGAGAAAACTTTTCCAATAACTAGGTATGACTGGATATCAATGTGTAAAAAATTGACATGTTAAAAAATTGTATCTGCCAAAAAGTTCATCAATCTGTTCAAATATTTACATTTTGTTTAACCTGAATAGTGTAACAAAAGCTAATTTCAAAATGTATTATATTATTTTAAAGTCATATCAAGAATGTACTGACAGATGAGATTTGAAAAAAGGTCAAAGTTTTTACTTTTAATGTCATGGAAAAAAAACCGCTTCTTGTTAAAATGTATAAAAGTGCAGGTTTAAGCTAATCAATATAATATGCAAGCAGGATCTCTTACTAACAAATTAATAGAAATACAGTAGGTTCTATTATTAGAATTAAATAATCAATACACTATACAAGTCACACTTTTATTTCTAAATAGTTAAGGTACGGTTTCGGTGGTGCGACTGCAGCTCGCGACTGCGGCTCGTTACCAACCAATAGTCAGTCTGAATGTTCTCATCAACTGCAGCATTTAGACTGCCTATTGGTCGGCGACGAGTCGCAGTCGCGAGCCGCAGCTGCAGTCGCACCAGCGAATCCGGCGGAAGAAGGCTTTGTCAGTAGCAGAAATAATTTCTGTGTAGGAAGATTTTTTTGTGGAATTTGGTCATCCATCCTCAAAATATGAATTATCTATTCTTTTCTGTAAAAGTGTATTCTTCACCCATATTCTAAAAATGTATTGCAATGTAGGTATTTCATTCGCACTAAAAAATATGTTCAATAATTTCGCTGAAAATACTACATAATTATTCTTAAAACATCAGTATATATTCCTTGGTCTCTGTAAAAATAAATATTTTCAGCTCGACTTTTAGTTACTTTTAACTTAACTACAACTAATGTTTATATATGTTGTAAGCAATTACTATTTTTACTCATCATCATAAAGATAAATCTTATGTTTGAAATGAATGTTGTATTTTGAGATACATGTAATGGCGTAGTTTTTTTCTTTAAAATTTCATAATGAATTGAGTAAAAGTAAGTAGTTTTATTGTGGTACATTTTATTAAAACTCTATTTCTGAAATTTCCTAATTTTATTACGTAAAAACACATACATTCGATTATTCCTTAATAATAAATGTAATATACATCAAAATTTTTAAGTAAATAACATGTAAAAAGAGCATAACAAAACATGGAAGTTTCCACCCATTTTTATCAGTGCAACGTAGTTTACAACAATTTCAATCTGGAGCATGCGCAAATCGCTAACGGCTGTTCACGTTAGAATAATTGAAGACAACATACTTTGAACTATATACAAGTGCTAGCTAGTTTCAGCTCTGTGATATTTTAAAATTTGAGTGATTAGCTGTTTCATTTACTATTCCACAGGTACTTGAGAAATACGCAAGTACTTAATAATGACATTCATTCAAAGTGTTTTCTTTGCCTTATCAGATTTACCATCGTACCATGGTAGCCATTTTCGTTGCATGCATGTGAAGAATGTAAAATATATAATTCATACAAGATACAAGACATTTCAATCACACACAAGCAGCTCAAAGCAAAAGGATTCTATTAATTTTTTGTCTAAAATATGAATCATTAATTATCCATCTTCTGATACGTTAGTTGGTATACTTGTCTGTTATTGCAGTTATGTTACCTGCCAAGTCAGGTCTGTCATAGTTTTTAATTGATTTTTATTCTAAAAATTGACTCTTAAATTTGACCAATAAATCAGCCAATGTATTGTAACGTGTAAAAGGGTACCATAAATATAGTTTAATTTTGACAATTTCTTCATTAATTTTTTTAACAGTTTATTTTTTCAAAAATTGATAAATATGAAACAGGTACAATAACCAACTGAATTATTTTTTTAGAGATATTATTATTATATTTTCATGTTTAAAGATATTAAAATCTAAATGCTTATGTTTAATGTGTGTATTTTTTTACTATTGAAATTATTTTGTAAATGAAAACATATCATTCGTATGAAGGAATAGTATAATTACATACATAACTTTAAAAAGTCTAATTCTTGTGCTGCTGATTAGCGTTAGTAGATTAAAATAATTAATTTATTGCGTCGTAAAACCTATTATTTATCTCTTAAATCTGTCTCTTGATAAAGGTTATTTTCTTCAAATTTTATAATTTGTACGTGTAATTTCACTTTATAAAAAATATCGAAAACTATCCTCCTTTATCACTGCTATCCACTATTTCAAACATTTTAGAGAAAATTGTACTTGAAAATATATATATATATATATCTTTTACTTCATATTTTAATATTTAAAATCCAGTACAGCATGGCTTCCGAAAGAATATGTCTATATAAACTGCAATTTTGCATTTGATTACTGAATTGCACACGAATATAAATATTAGTAAAAAGACCATTGGTGTATTTTTGGATTTGAATAAAGCTTTCGATATGGTGGATCATGTTATATTTATTAATGAATTACATAATTACGGATTTAGAGGTAATAGTTATTTACGTTACAAGGCCGGGAAATGGTCTAGATGTTTACGGACGAGGCGACGAAGGAGCCGAGTCAGGAATTTCTAGACGAGTACTTTAATGACATTTCACGGCCGTGTATCGTACAACGTTTTATTTCATACTGTGTTGTATTAAAAATTAAATTTTAATGTTTTATTTTACATAACCTGCCTGTATATAGGTGTTAGCGTGGTTTCGATTCTCGTTTTATCGCATAGCTTTTGATTTAGCTTAGTGATGTAAAAACAAAAATAACAAATTTGACAGTTTGTCATCACGTGCGTATTTTGTGATAATTTTCGTAAAAAATGGAAGAAATCGAGTTAAAATGTGCTGAAGCAACCAGTAAATTCGTGCCTACGACTTCTGCTCGTTATGAGAAGGAATACCAGCTCTTCAACGTGTGGAGACAAACCTATAAGGTGGAAAACGGTCTGAATGAGAATATCCTTTTGGCGTACTTCTTGGATATCTCCAAAAAGATGAATTCTGCGACAATGTGGGCAAAATATTCGATACTCAAGTCTATGCTGATGGTAAAAGGAGGAGGTGATATTTCAAAATATCTAAAACTGGTGGCTTTCTTAAAAAGGCAAGCAATTGGTCATCAGGCAAACAAATCAAAAGTTCTAACAAGAGAAGAAGTTAATAGATTCATGAAGGAAGCCCCATCAGAAGAGTATCTTTTGATGAAGGTAAGCAAGTTTAACCTTTTCATTAGTTTTGAATTAAACAATGTGCATCTTGAATGATATGTCAATTAATTACAAAAAATACATTTCTTGGTTTCGTTAGTCGAAATTTCATCAATTTGACAATCAGTTTTAAACCATTTTCTCTATTGTTACAGGTAATCGCAATGATAGGCATTGCTGGTGGTTGTCGGCGAGAAGAGTTATACCATATGACCCTAAAAGACATTGAAGATTGTGGCACCAAACTAATTATAACCATTCCCATTTCTAAGACGAATACAAAACGGATATTCACTGTATTGAGTGACGACAATGAAGGAATAAACTTTCTGGAAATATTCAGAGAATACGTTAAGCTCCGACCTAAAAATATGAAGGAAGATTTTCTTTTTTGGGTTATAGAAGAAGAACATGTGTTTTGCAAAGAGCGGGCATACATATCATTGGGGGGGCACAAAAAAAAATGGAAGTTGGAACACCCAGAAAAATATACGGGGCATTGTTTCCGCAGAACATCTGCCACTTTTTTGGCGAATGCGGGAGCCGATTTATCAACACTGAAGCATCATGGTGCATGGAAAAGCTCATCTGTTGCGGAACAATACATTGAAGATTCCTTAGAAAACAAAACAAAAGCAGCAAGGTTAATTCAAAATGGAGAAAACTTTATACAGGTTCTTCAGACCAAGCAACAAACTATATCCACCACCACTACCGTGTCTAGTGGAGATTCTGTCCCTAAAGGTATTTCAGCTTGCAAGCAAATTCACATTGCACAGTTACTGTTAGTTATAATTGATTTTATAGTTTTAAAGATAAAATCTTCTAAAAATGTGAATATTGTGTTTTTTTAAAGCAGTCCGGGAAGTAAAAATTTTCAGGGCTCAGTACTGTAATGAGTTATTTCCCGGACTTAAATGAGTCCGGGAAATAACTCATTACAGTACAGTATGAAATAAAATATATAACTGGATACATACACATCTTACAAAGAGATATTAATCTGTAGATGTTAATGACATAACATCTGAAAAAATAAAAATAGGTTTTGGCTTTCCACAAGGATCAGTGATTGAACTTTTATTTTGTTTGTAAACGATATTTAAACTAAAGCAACAACGTTTCTATTAGACAACTGTTTTTGTTCATACGATGAATATTTTAATTATGACAATTTTTACTGTCTATTGCTGGTTCGTTTTTATCACTTCTTCGCTTCTTCTATTTTTTGTTTATAATTTTTCTGTTTGTACTGTTTTATTTTTATTATTAATTGTTGGAGGATCCTTTTGGATTCCATTAAATGTGACAAGACCAAGCCATTTTTGTACATATTTTTTCTTTTGTACTGGTTCCCTGCGGTGAATAAAATTATTATTATCTATGCGTTTATAATAAGGTTCAGACTACTTATTCTTAAATTTATGAATCATTATCTGTTTCGATATTAATTAATTATATTACATGGCAGATTTTACTTATTTGTTATACAGAAAATTAAGTATTCATATACATATATATATATATATATATATATATATATATATATATATATATATATATATATATATATATATATATATATATATATATATATATATATATATATGTTGATGCATGGCAGTATATTATCTGCCTATGATAATATACGAAAATTTACAGAAATAATTTTTATAGTGCATATTTTTATTAGAAAATGTGTTGAAACTCTCGCATAAAATTACATGTTAATGTTCAAACATTAATATATATTCCTTGGTTTTTGCAAATATGTGTATATATACGTATGGATATTTGTGTGAAACTAAATATTTTTAGCTTGAGGTTTAGTTACAGTGAATTTACAATTGACATAACTACAACTAATATTAGTATCTGTTTAAACTATTGCCATTTTAACTGTCACAAATGTGTTGTTTGAAATGAATGTTGTTGTGTGATTTAAAGACACAGATAGTGGGGCAGATTGATGCAAGTATATATGCTTGTATCAATATATGCAAGCATATATGCTTGTTTACATATAAACAAAGTAGCGTTTCAGTTTCTATTATATTTATAAATTGTATATAACATTTAAATTGGCATAAGATGCGAGTGCAAATGTTAGAAAATATAATCTTATACTTACTATTTTTTGAATATCCCACAAAAACTTCTTATTAATGAACAGTACATGTTTGTCTACCACACCTTAACATAACTAAAACGCTTTAGGTTAGATTGATGTGCCTTTGCGCATGTGCAATAGATCGCAATCGCACAAAAAATTCTATAAATTTTTTTAATAAATTGAGTGACAGTAAATAGTTAAAGCAGTACATTGTAGTCATATTATTCCTGACATTCCCTAATTTTATTACGTAAAAACACATTTACTTGATTTATCTTTAATATATAGTATAAATTAAAAATTACCAGTAAATATTATCTAAAAAGAGCATAACAAAACATGGAAATTTTTACCTAATTCTATCATGTTGGCAAGTTATTAATTAATGAAGTAAAAGGAAGAAATACCGCATTTTTTTCATTTATGGTGAGTAACTTATATTAAAAAAAATTACAACATTTTTAAAATCCGATTCAACTTTACAATTTTAAGAGATTTTCCGTTTGATTTTATATAAAATATAAAAATTAATTATTTTACCAGACGTTTGAAGACTAATATGGTCGTTAACATATAAACGGAACAATAGAGGGTACTCCATAGGTGACAGTTTCTTTTACACTCAATATATTATAAATCTTAACACGATGTTTTCTACCTTGCAGATAGTTTTTTAATATGTCATAAGCCTTATCTCGAAACCCTATATTTTCAAGTGTTTTTAATAGTTTTTTGTGGCATACCGTTTGGCTTTAGCCAAATCGATAAAAACGTATAATGCTGGTTTACATTATATCCACAGCTTTGTATATTTTATTTAAAAGATCTATAGCATGCTCCGTCGTCTTAGCACGCCCGAGACCACATTGTTTATCCGATATTAAATTATATATTTCCTACTAATTCCAAAATTCTGATTTTCAAAACTTTTTCAAATATTTTAGTTAGTCGATAAAAGAGGTACAGGCCTATAGTTACTCAGATCTGTTATCAAATTTATGTAGTGCTGTTTTAAAGGAAGTAGAGAATAAAGTAATTCCTAAACATTTATTTAGGATATGTAAGTGGATCAACAATATCATGAATAATTTTGTTTATGGCTTTGGCTTTTAAGTAATCGAGGCCGGGAGCCATTTTAATTTAATTTAATTTTAATGACTTATCAGTTCGTTAGTAGTTGTGCATGAAAGAAATATAGAATTACATGTTCTTGATTCGAGCAGGTAGGTATATCTTTCTGTTGATCTTACTTGCCAAATTTTTTGCCTACATTAGAAAAATATCTGCAGTATTTATTTGCTATGTTTCTAATTTACTTAAAATTATTTTGCTCGTTGTTATTTATGTTCTTTTATCTTTATGTGGCATTAGAAACAACTTTTCTCTATAATATTTTAAATTTCTTCTTAAAAATGGCACTTTACCCAAATTTTACATTTTCTTATATTTTTAATGCCCTCAACGCCATATTTACAGCTGTTATGTATAATCGTTTGCAATCATAATTTAAAATGATTTTTTCAATTTTTTTGAACTGCTGAGGTATTTATAATGAAATCTACTTTCAACTTTTAACATTAGTTTTTAGTTGCTGCACTCATCAATAGAGCTTTAATGAAATTTCTACTCAGAACTTTTAGTGTTTTGAGGGAGTGTCATTATTCTTGCAAAAGCATGTACATTTCAAGAGAAGCAAGGAATTACTTTTTCGAAAAAAATGTGACATAAATAAATTCACAGGTAAAGTTGGGTATACATTCATGGACACAATGTATTGTTAATAAAATAAATTTAAAAATATCAGTATATAAATTAACTAACAATTAACTTATCTAGAAGAAACATTACGTACTTACAAAAGTTTATAGTTATATATAGTTACTTGAATAATAAAAAATCTAATTATACCTACATCGAAATTGCTTAATTATAGTGTCATGACATGTCAAAGTACTTATAAGTATATAAAATGCAATGTGTACTTCAGTTAACCTAGATTTACTGTACCTATTTTCTACATTTCCGTGTGTCTATATAAACCATATTTGCATATATCAAGTAGGTATGCAAAAATATAAATAAATAAATTTGATATAGAATAATTAAACTCGCATGATTAAAATTATCAGTTTTATTTAATACGCGTTAATACTTACAATACATTCAGTAAATCATTTATACCTACATGCACATGTGAACAATTTATAACTACAACAATAATAATTTTATTTACATTCATAATAATTACTAGGTAAATATTGTTCCACAATTAAATATCATAAATATTATATATTTAGAGCAGCAGAATGCAAAAATAATACAATAAAAGTGCATTAACTTAACAAGTATTATCACATTTATTTAAGTCTAAAATATTATGTACCTACCTATATATACCTATATACAACGAAATATTGAGGAACTATACCTTCATTTTATGTACATTTAAATTTTTTTGTATTGCTAAACACCGAGGTAAAACAGAATCAACTGTCAAATTTAATTTTCTATAACATATGTTAGATAGATGCCGCTACAGTTTATAGTTAAAAAAATGCTTGAGTTTAGTAAGAACTTCGGTTCAAATTAAATTTTTATTTATATTTACACATTTTTATGTAAGAGAAAAAGATAATATTTGTGTCACAAGTCGTTTAAGTCGGTTACGGACGGTGATAGATAATATATTATATCGGCTTTCCTATATAATCATGTGTATATTAGATATTGTAGTGCAGTTGAAATTAAAGTGATACAAGACATTTCAAGTGGGCGTAGGATTTAGCTGTGCTGTAAAGTAGTGTGCTATCTGAAGGTGATTTTAAAAAATAGGTAAGTACATGTTTAAATATACTTTGTGTGGTGCTGCATTTTATAACTGCCCGAAAATACAACATATGTACCTACATCAATATTATCACAGAAATTCTCAAAAAAAATGTAAATGTGTTTCATGCTTTATGCAACTTTCTACCGTTAAATATATCTATATATTTGTTATGTTCAATAAATATTACTTCTTACTTGAAAATATTGTTTTCATTTTTGTTTTTCACTAATTTTTCTCATATATTGCATGCTTTTAATAATTTCTATATTAATAGTGCAATAACACTTCTAATTTATACAGCAGTAGAATGTAAAAAATAAGGAGAACTCGACAATAAATCACTCGTAATATTAAGTTATTTTTCTTCTTATTCTTATGTTTTATCCATAATTAATTCACATATGCATCTACTGAATTGATATTAATGTCATATTAACTAGACTACTGGTGATATATTGTCAAGTTCGTCTTCTCTTCCATCCACTATACTTTACGTAAGAATTACATACTATGTAAATATTTCAGAAAATTATTATATTTATTTTTCTCTTAAAAAACTCTTGTTATCTTAGAAACGAAACATGCGGATTCATCTTTACAGAAATTTGTCATCAACATAATGTATAATTTTGCAAAAGTAGGTATACCTAAGCATACTACATTTCAGTTTTACGGAGAATTAGTTAATTTACACAGTATATAGACAGGTACTTCATTTCCATGGTGAAAATATACCTATGTACCTATAAGTATAATTTTTACATGCATTAAACAAAAACATTATAATTTTACAAAGAATTAGTAAATTTAAATATTATGTTCGAGTAAACGCAATCTCCATCATAAAAATGCATACCTATAATTCTTACAGTTATCATATGTTTAATTACATTGACATTTTACAGAGCATTAATAACTTTAAGACAAATTGCAAGTAAAATTACCATGATAATTATGGACATAAAAAAGCCAATAATCAGAAAAATTTACATAAATCTTTTTATCAGTGTAATAATAATAATATATTAATATATATTTATATCTATGCGGTTTAAGTGTGTATTATTGCTCAGCGTCCGTAACCGGTTTTATTATTAAAAAATACACTCAAATTTGTGTTTCATCTGATATAGTATTTTAATTTCTTCGAAAATTATAACAAAATAATGCTCAATAAATAAAAGTGTTTGTTTATTCATATAAATATGCGTTGATGTACGTAGATGTGCTAGAGTCTGTTTTTAATTTCCTACGATCCGCAAGCGATGGTCCATTAAATACAATATTTTATGCTGCATAAATCTAATAACTTTTCAAGAGAAAATTATTTGTAAACCAAGTAATGTATTTAATCCGTAATTTGAAATAATAAGTTGACACAGGTAATTAGATAACAACCAAGACATTACAGTTAGTTCTACAGAACATTTTTTGGAAAAATTTGTAGCTAAAGTAATAGAGTACGTACGTGACGACTAATAATAGAATATCTTTGAATAAAATTCAGTCAATTTTCCAATTGAATTGGTTTCTTCGTTGAAAACACCACTTATATAATATCTTTTTGAGTCAATCACATTCTTTGCCAAGCTATAATTGAGACACCCGAAATAAATCGTCTGTTGATGAAATTCCATAATTTTCATATGGGACTGCAGAAGACTGCATTAAAGCCATGGGATTCGTGAAAGCGAGATCGTAACAGGACGATGTTAGTACCCACGGATGAACATGAGGAAGAATATGAGTTGCGCTCGGGACTACGGGCGTCGGTTTGTCTGGAGAAATAAGACTTTCTATAGTAAAGGATCTTTTGGGTCTTATACAAGTCACTGACGATTCGGGAGTCTTAGTTAATGTTGGTGATGAGGGTTCACCATGCACTGAGAGAGCAGATGTATTTGCTACTGTATTTATATCCAGCGGAGGATTTGGCGGTGAAAAAAATATTCTGTTTATATTTGTTAAGGCTGCTAATTCATTTTCTAAAATTTCTTTGTCACTTTTGAGCAATTTGAATCTTTTTCTTCGTCGTAATAAACTTCCATTAACGAACATGTCAAATGCTGCTGGATGTAGGGCCCAGTAAGCCCCTTTTCCGGGCCTGTCTGGCTGTCTAGGTATCTTTATAAAGCAATCATTGAATGATAGATTATGCCTGAGTGAATTTTGCCACCTTTGTGTATTTTTTCGGTAGTAGGGAAATCTGTCCGTTATAAATTTATATATTTCTGACAAAGGTAGCATTTTTTCTGGAGAGTTCCAAATAGCCATAGCAGTTAACGATATATAAGAGTAAGGAGGCTTCTGGTCACCATACGAATCCCTAGATGGCCGCGGCATGATGAAATCACTTACATAGATCCACTGAACAAACACAAGAACTTAAGCAAACTCCACTAAACCACTGTTTGAACTGATCCTTCAAAACATTTAGTAACTTTAAAAGGACACACAACGCCCCTGTAGATTTCTATTGGTAGTTCCAGAACAATGGCATATTAAGAACGCCCCTGCTCCTCCCCTCAATAACAGCCCGTCCTTTTCTCAACGTTAACATTGAGCCAATTGGTGTGCTAAGAAGTCATATATTAACACAAGGGTGCAACCAATAAAATAATGCTTTGCATTTAATAATAAATTACTTTATTTGAGTAAGATTCATTTAATATGGCTGATGTAGTTAAACGAAATTTATTACATATTTGAAATTGGCTCACTTGAAAACACCTTTAGTTAGTCATTAGGTACATTTTATTGAATACCTACCTAAATTTTATGGTTTGTAATCGTTGTTTATTCGCTCATTAATGAAAATGTAAATTAGATGCGCATATGATATGGTTTTTGTCTATAGGTATACCTAAATATATACTTCATCCAATCAATATACAGAGTGATTCAGGTTTAATCTTGATAACTCATTAATCGATAGAACAGATTAAAATAATGTTCATTTGTGATATAAACTTATTTCCCAAAACGCATCGTTTCCGAGATAGAGGGCGTTGAAGTAGGAATTTTTTTCTCGTTTTGCCCTCATAACTTTTGAACCACGATTTAAGTAAAATTCGGAACACAAATACTCCTTATGATCTTATATAAGCTTCTTAGTTTGAACTACCTACCCCTCTTAGAAGTGTATTTTGTATGCCTCTTGCTTTATTTCAAAACTGCAAAAAAAAAAATTATTTCAATAAAACATCTACACACCACTTTGACCTGATTAATTTCGAAACTTTTTCATCTCCGAAAAAGTTTCGAAATTAATCAGGTCAAAATGGTGTGTAAATGTTTTATTGTAATAATTTTTTTTTTGTTGGTTTGAAATAATGTAAGAGGGGGTAGCATACAAAATACACTTCTAAGAGGGGTAGGTAGGAGCTTATGTAAAATCATAAGGAGTGTTTATGTTCCGAATTTCACTTAAATCGGATAAGTGGTTCAAAAGTTATAAGTGAAAAACGAGAAAAAAATTCCTACTTCAACGCCCTCTTTATCGGAAACGATGCGTTTTAGGAAATAAGTTTATATCACAAATGAACATTATTTTAACCTGTTCTATCGATTCCTGAAGTTATCAAGATTAAACTTGAATCACCCTGTATATTCTTTATGATTTAGTTATAGCAACACAAAGCAACAATTAATTAAGTTAAAAATTAAGGTCAAGAATTAAAAAATATGTCGAAATTGTATATACCTGGGTATATTAATTTGACATCAAATATTTATCTAAATACAGGCAATAATAGAATATATATGATTTCGGTAAAATTAATAAATTTTGAATAAATTGTATACATCAGGGCACTTTGAGGGCAGATAGATCTCTTTGAAAGCAGATAGTAGATATTTGTCTTAAAAACATAAGGTAGTCGTCACCTTAAAGGTTAACGCTATAGAATTTTGGATATAGATATACCATGTTACGATATTATTTGGTTTTAAAGTAATCTTTAAATTACATTATTTTTATTAAAAATTAACAGAAATTTTTTTTTCTGCATTTTTGTAAAAAACTGAATCAGTATATCAGGTTTCGTCAAACTGAACTTAGTGGAATATAAGTAATCGTCAGTACATGACACTAATATTTGTCATAATCATTACATGAAAGAAAATACGGATAAAAATAATCCATTTTAACTGAATACAACAAAATGAAAACAAATATAGATAACTAATACCTAAGAGTTAAATTTTTACGTGTTCAATTAGTAAACAAGTCAACAAAATTCTTTAAATTCATTTCATTTCCACAAGGTACAGTTTCTGGCGCGTTTTATTTTTAGTTTCCCTGAAGGCCGAATCCACTGTCTATAAATAAAATCAGTTTAGGTAAATAAAAATAATAATAAATATACAAACAACATCAATTAAACAAGAAACAAAATTAACGTTACGTTTACAATAGTTATTCAAGATACAAACAACGACCCATATCGATACATTTCAGACATCTTCTATTAATTGAAGGTAATACCTGTCATTTGGTCATTTTCTTTTAATTCATTACATCTGTCTTCTACTCGCTGCAGTAGTTGTGATCTTGTATCAATTGGAGTAGAGTAAACTTTACTTTTCAGATAACCCCAAACATTGAAGTCTAGGGGAATTAGATCTGCCGACCTGGTTGGTCAACCCTCTGCATCAATATGGTCGACATTGGCATTTTGTTTTTTATCTCCATCGCCCCATGTAATTGTCATTAAGCCATTCTTATATTATTCTTCTAGAATGCGTAGGACCACCATTAATTTATATTTAGCTAGTTTGCCTTATATTTAATGAAACATCCTCTAATAATTCATTCAAATACTTAGATGGTGACAAAAAGAAAGGTCCACAAAGTTTATTGCGACACACGTTCACAGAAAATTTGTATTGAAAAGGTCTTGTCCCAATTTCATGTGGATTTTCTTGTGATCTAATATGCCTTATAAACGTAGCTTCATAGGTCCATAGGTAGTATTTTTAATAAGAATTCTGGATTATGTTGTGACATATTTAACAACCACATACAAAAATTTAGGCGTCTCTCTGCATCTCCCGGAAGTAAATTTTGCACAGATTGTAATTGGTAAGGATTTCTGTCATCCTTATGTAGAATTTTTGTGATTTACACACCTCAAGTTGATGGTTATTTGCATAAAGTATTCGATATTCACATACAGCTTCTCAGCATTACCATTAGTAAATCTATAAATAAAATGCATATCTGCATATTCTTTGTTTCTAAAGGTTTGCGACATAATGTACCTATTAATAACTATATTCGCTATAACTAATAATTATAAAATACTTTGACAGTTCTGTTTACGTTTAACAAGGAATTTGTTTCAGTGTTGGTTGTTAAGCCCAGTAACTACATATTTTATATTAATAATAATTTTATCTCATAGGTATTGCTGGGTGAAATGGGTATTTCACATTGTGAACGATTGTTAATATCGTTAAAACCGCCTGCCATAAGAGGATTGTATTGATATGAATAACTTTAGAATCAAGACACTTTTTTACGTATTTTGTGCATTAGAATACAAATCCTTTAGAATATCTGTCCAGTAGTACACCACTGGTTGAACCCTTACAATTTATATTTTAGATAATGCAAAGCATTATCTATTGTAAAAAAATCAAAACGCGAGGCCGTTCCAGATCTATGTTTATAAGGCCTACTATTTTAAGGAGATCTATAGGTCCTTGAAGTTTCTTGCATAAAATTTGGACAAGGCTGTGTAAAGGTAGATATTTATGTTTTTCCTTTTTCAACTTTATTTAAAAGGTAAAATATTACACCTAATATTTTAAACAATGATTTGTAAGTAAATTATCTTCTTACTACGTCTAAGATTCAATTCAAAACTATATGAAGAAATTATCTAGGTAATCGATATAAATAAATATTTATATATCAAGGCAACCTGCGATAAGAGGGAGTTGTTGTTAACAGTTGTTAACTTTTTCAAATTTTCGTAACGTCAGAAAACCAGGCTCACAAGTCGTAGGAATTTACACTTGGGAGCATTGTTGTCAAATCTCATAATTTAAAAGCCAGGAATTTTATTAAGAAGCAAATTTTTATAAAATCATTTTCCATTGCAGTTACACTCTCATTTAAACAAGGATCAAGATGACACAAATTACCTAAGTTAATGCGTTTAATATACCAATCATGCTGTATGGGACAATAATAAATGTACAGCTTATATTTGTACACGTAGCAAATTGCGTAATAATATTCTTGTTGCAACTTCTCAATAGCATCCAATAGGCTTGTTTTGGTTCTGCATTAGTGCTAGAATGTTTCTAAATAGTCACCTAATTCATTTTTTAACTTATTCTGATCTGGTAGTTCTTATCAATGAAATGGTTAGAATCAAAAATCAATGTTACCATATGCTCTAATATTAATATGTACCGAAACATGATTTGACTCATCTATTGACGATTGTTAGCTATTTGGTAATAACTATAATGCGTTCAGAGTAGACCGGAACCTTACAGCTAGGTATTAATAGGACTAAAGGTGGAAACGGGTTACTGGTCGTTAGTAATAGCTTTATTTGTTTACAGTTGGATTTGTCGTCTGCGGAACAATTTGCTGTTTATAGATATTATTGGTGTGCAAATTGAGAATCTGAATTTCTCGTTATATATACTAGGCACTATACTTTATATATTTCTTCGAGACTCCTATTTAAGATTATGAACATTTTTTGAGACCTCTGAGTCTTTGAATTTTCTGTACAATTAATTTACCTAATTTGTGGAAATGTTCAAAAGTACGCCCAACTTTTAAAAATGTGATAAATTTAAGATTACGAATTTTCGTCCCATTTTCATTATTTGTAATTTGTAAAGTAAGTATTTGAAATTTTGCTTAATGATTGTCATGATGGTTTTATGAAAGAAGGGTCTACGGTTACCAACTTGATTTGTTACTTATTTATAGCCGATTCTATATTTATATTGATCATTAAATCTTGGAAATTTTCATGTTTTGTTATGTTCTTTTTACATAATATTTATTATAATTTAATTTACATTATATATTAAGGAATAATCAAGTGTATGTGTTTTTACTAAATAAAATTAGGAAACTTCAGAAATAGTGTGGTAATACAATGTACTACAATGGAACTATTTACATTTACTCAATTTATTATAAAATTTTACAAAAGTTTTCATGTGATTTCATAGCACATGTGCAGAGGAACATCAATCTAACCTAATACGTTTTAGTTGTCGTATTAACGTGTGGTAGGCAAACATGTACGGTTCATTAATAAAGACTTTTTGTGGGATATTCGTGAAACAGGAAGTATAAGATTATATTTTGTTACGTGTGCTTATGTCAAATTAAATATAAGTACAATTCATAAATATAGTAGAAACTGAAACGGTACGTTATTTTGATGTTTATATTAAAACTACGCCATTCCTGTGTTTAAATCACACAACATATTTATCTTAGGGATAGTAGAAATAGTAATAGTTTACAACAGATATTACCATTAGTTGCAGTTACGTTAATTATAAATTTATTGTAACTAAAATTCGAATTAAAAATATTTATTTTCACACAGATACTTATATCTACAAATATTTACAAAAACCAAAGAATATATACCTACTAATGTTTCAAAAATAATTATGTAGTATTTTAAGTGAAAATATTCAACATATTTTCTAATGTGAATGAATAATACACTTTTACAAAAAAAAGCTGGAGAATGATAATTCACATTAGTTATTTCTGCTGCTGACAGGACCTGCATTCTTAACTATTTAGAAATAAAAATGTGACTCACAGAGTACATATACCTATTATTGAATTCTAATAATAAAATTTACTATATTTCTAATAATTTGTTAGTAAGACGCATCCTAGATATTATATTGACTAGTTTAAACTGACTTAAACCTGATGTACTTGTGCACACAACCTTGTACATTTTAACATTTTTACAATGGTATAACAGAAGCATATTGGCTTCTGTTAAACCATTCAGGCTAAAAAATTAAAATATTTCAACTGATTGATGAACTCTTTAGTATATACATTTATATTCAGTCATATATACGTGAAATAATGTTAGGTAAGGAAAAGTGTTCTCTATAAATACCTATTTTTCAGTTGCAGTTATAAAGGTAAATATACACTGTAAAAAGTGCAGGTAATTTCTCCGAATAAAATTTCTAAAAATTAAGAACAACGCATAAATTGGTATTTTAAAATTACAGGATATGAAATATTGCTAAATTTTACTCCATTTATATGAAATTTGTTAGGTACATGAAACTAAATTCCAATAAAAATATAAAATATTTCTTACAAAATATAGAGAATTTTAGGTTTTACTTATGAACATTACTTTATATTTTGAGAATATTCCTATACGAAAGTAGGAAATATATCAACACCTCGTTGTTCGACTGCATGCGCTTCCGATTACAAAGAACAGATGACAGACGCATGCATTACGTATGTGTACTGTGTGTAATTCACTGTGCTGTGGGTTAAGTTTTTTTAGTAAATAAGAACAATAATAGTAAGTGATAACATTTGTTATGTTATTTCCACCCAGTTTCAATTTTTGTCTTTAACTGTAAAGATGTTATTATTCATTTGCAAGGCGCGAAAAGTATACAAATGCGAATGGCTAACACTGGTAACTGGTAGTACCTACCCTTCCCTATGGGATTTATTTTCGCCCACTTATATTGTAAAATTTATTGAATTTATTCTGTTGTCACTTTGTTGACTATTGTATAGTATTTATTTTAATCTTATTATTATATTAATATTTAATTTTTAAAGTATAAAAATAAATATTTTTTAAACACCACATCCATTTTAATATTGATGGTTTATATTGTGCCCCATATATTCACTATGTTTGTTAGCTATATATTTTCATTTTTGTAGGTATTATTAGTTCATTCTCTTGTATTTCTTTCAGTAGAAAAATAAGAAATGGCAATATTTTAGTTGTATACTGAAATTTATTTAAGCAATTCTATTAATTGGTGTCCATTAATTCTAATAAAATAGGAACAGAGAAATTCAACCAGACCAGAAAACTAAAAGTACTGCCATTTCGGTATCAGAAAAGAATTGTATAAATCTAATAAACAAAAAATTTAGCAAAATTTAAGTAATGAGTTTACGCGATTCATTTAATACTTGTTCCACCTAGGAAAGGTATATCTAGGTACATTTTGTATATTAAAAATGTATTTTTTAAATTTGTTATTGTTATGTGCTCCTTTATTTATTAAATTAGGTAATAAATTTATTTCCGTACAATTTTACACCTGCTAGGCTTTTGACATAGTAATTACTACTTTAAATAATTAAAAAGAAAATGATCTAAATATTAGACATCGAGCATTGTACAACTGCGAACTTTTCAAGAAATGTTAACACCGAAAGTACTCATTGGTACTTACCTACCTATATATTCACAAAGAAAAAAGTAGTAAAATTATTAAAATAAATGTAAACACTCCAGAAATATTTACATTTTCAATTTTCTCATAGAAACTTTTCGGAGTTATCGGATTTTTATAAAAAAAATTACGGGAACATTTTGAAACTTGAAAAGTAGCATAGTATTATTAGATTACGGATTGTAAAAAAACGCCTTTAGAAATAGATTTCCAATAAAAAAAGATGATGTAAGTAGCAGGCAGAGAATTATCAATTTTGAGCATAAGGTTATAGTTCGCAAATTTGTGCCTTTTAGAATCTATTTAAAATGATATATTTGAGCTTCATGTGTTTTTCACTTTACTCTAATGAATCTATAAATTAGTATACCCCGTATGTAACTAACTATAAAATACTCAATACACTTATAGAATATAAAGAGGCACTTAAACGAGTGCTCGGATCCGAGCTGCGTGCTTTGACCGAATTTCGGAAATAAACCTAAACGTTCATTTGAAGATATTCAGTGTATCCAAATATATGTTTACATTTTCGGGTATTCGTCAAAGTTGGTACTCAACTCGGATTCGAACAGTCGTGTAATGTAAATGCCACTTTACTTATTAAAATTTCCTAATATCATAGAAATTTTACTATGTCGGGGAAAGGGAAGTAAGTTGACGAACCTAATGCTTAAAATGTAGAATATACATATAATAACTCCCAATGGTATTAAATCAAATCGAAAAAAGATTGAAGCCATACGAAAATATTCTATTCCTAAAACGGCTTAATAGATAAAGTCATTTTTAGGTTTAATCGGTTACTAATTTTGCTCATTTTACTAAAGCATTGATAAAATGTTTAAAAAAGAGAGAAAACAGTTCATCCACCCGAATTTAAGAAAGCTTCTGAAAAATATAAATCATTTCTTATGAACGAATCCATATTAGCGTACCCTCATTTAGAAAAAAAATCGCCAGTGGTAGATAAAAATACACTTATCCTATAATACTCTTTATTTTCCTTAAAGACAAAAAAATATTATATAGGAATAGTCAAATACCAGATACCTTAACCTACTACAAACTATAAACAATAGTTATTCTACACACCTTACATTAAAAAGAATTCGTTCAATGTATAAAATGTATTATTAACCAAATATCGGAATAATAAATTTTTAAAGGTCGTTAGGCTTTTTCCACCTTTATATCTAAAGGTAATTTATTAAAAACTTGTAAACTAAGTAAAATGGTAAATTTACAGATATTTTATATTTATAAAAAGGAATGTAAAAAATTTTATTTTGTCGAGTGTTTCTGTTATACACACTTTCGTTCATTATAAAATTAGATTTGTTATTAAAAACATATACAGATAGTTCAAAAATAAACAAAGATACAATGGTTAAAATATTTAAATTTTTAAATAAATATAGACATGACATATGGCTGGAAATTCCCGTCATATACCTTAAATAACGCTAACACATTTTTTAAACTTTTTATCAAATAATAAATGGAATTTAATTTCGATATCAGCTGATAGCAATGAGTTTTCCAGTTCAAACATTCATCGATCGTCAAAGTATCAGTACCATTTACATTCACATTAAGTCTATTACAATTCTTTTGCCAATTATGAAATCTAATTACTTCAGTCTTTTTCGTGTTAAGATAAAGGTCATTAGATTCGTACCACGCACCCACCTCTTTGAATAAGACATTGGTCTTCAGTCTTAAGGACTCGTCTGAGTTATCAGATACTAATAATGATGTGTCATCCGCATACATGACGGACGATGCGTTGGACACAACTTTATCAAACTCATTTGTATAAAGTAAAAAGAGAATTGGACCCAGCATAGACCCCTGAGGAACACCCATATTAATATCCAAACGTTCAGAATTAATTTTCGACAAAATATTGCCGCTCGAGTAAGTAAGACAGACATATTGTTTACGTTCAGTCAAAAAAGATGCTACCCAATCATTGATAACTCCCACGTATGCCGTAGTTATAGAGTTTTAATAGCAGTTTGTCGTGGTTGACACAATCAAAAGCCTTACTAACGTCGCAGAATATACCAATGGGCGACTTGCCCGCTTCAATATATCACTCTGTAATAAAAATCCAGCAGGGCAGAACTTGTCGATTTATTAGCCTGAAAACCATGTTGATGATCTGAAAAAATTCTATGTTTTACAATAAATTTGAATAGCCGGTCCAGATAACAGTATTCAAACACTCTGAAAAAAGCAGGCGGAACTGTAATAGGTCTATAATTTTTATTAACTGTGGATCATTTTTCTTATAAATAGGAATGACTCTCCTTAGTGTTAATATTATTGGAAAAGAACCCGTTAGAAAGGATAAATTTACGAGGTAAGTGATAGGTTCAACAATACAGTCTATAACCTCTTTAACTAAAAACATGGGAATGTCATCTGATCCAGAAGAATGTTTTCGTTTTAATTTATTTTTCAGTAGAGGCAATATTTCCTCCTTTATAAAAGGTTCCAGGAAAAGTGAAGCACCATTACTAGGAAAATCATAATTAAAATGTTTATTTGTACCTATATTATTTATTATACTAATAGGGCCATTTTTAAAATAATTATTAAAACACGATGCTATGGTTATTGGATCTTCATATAATTTGCCATCTACTAAAACATTTATATTGTGATGAACTTTATTTTTATTTGAAAGTTCCTAGAAGCAAACTTGTATAAAATACAAGACAGATAAATAATTCAATTGTAGCAGCTAAATCTGAAAACCAGTCAGTGCCGTTCCTGGGGTGGCGAACGCCTGCGTGCAAAAATAATTTTGTGCGCCCCTATATACTATGCTTAAATTTTGATGATAAGGCCAATTTTCATAATCATTTTTAGTTTGAGGTTTAAACTGAATAGTTTCCTTATAGACTAAAGACTAAAGTCACTTTAGTGTAAGTGTTTGATTATGAAAATGGGCGTAATAAAATAAAACGACGAAAAAATATGACAAAAAATTTATTTTCGACATCAAATAAAATAGACTATTAACGTACAATATAGGTCATAAATAAAACACGTCCATTCGGAAATTAACAAAAAATTTAATATTCACTCAACTGAGTGAATTGAGTTAAAACTCTCAAACGGCGCTCAACGCAAACAAATCCGTTAACTTGAAAATGTGCAAGATCTGTCTAATACCTAAGTACCTAATTATCAAATAATAAGGTAGTTTTAGAACATAACACGTCTTTCTTTTGCAGATGCAAGCTCATTGATCATTTCATTGTGATCGATGGCTTCACATATTTTATTTTCGATTGAAATAACAGCTAAATCTGAAAGCCTTTCCTGGCACATCGAAGTTCTCAAATAAGATTTTACAAGTTTTAGCTTTGAAAAACTCCTTTCGCCAGACGCAACAGAAATCGGCAGCGTCAAAAATATCCTTAATGCTATAGACAGGTTTGGAAACAAAGACTGCAAATTTTTCTTGGTTATATAATTCAGAATATCTATGGGTGAGTCTGAGGTATTGCGAGAGTCTTTGACAGGGTTAAGGATTTTGTATGATGAAATTTCATTGTACAAATCAAGACCATCAATATCCTTGCAAACATTTCCTTTATGGTGAATTTGCAAAGCCAAATCCAAATCTATGCACGATCGTTTAATCTCATCAGAATTTAGGTTTTGAAAATCACTCAAAAATCCAAATAAATCATTGCATTGCTTCAATCTCTCGAAACGACTTTGTAGGGACTGAACTGTTGTATCCAAAATTTGGAAATAAAAACTGATCTTAAATTTTCGCTTTGGATCTAGAACTGGATCGTATGTGCTTTCATATGAAAATTGACGCTTTCTCTTTCGTTCCCTAATTGAAAGAAATGTTTGCTCTACATCATTTTTTCCAGCTTCGGCTTTAGCCTCATTCACAAAAACATCAAAATTTTCATCTGACCTTTTTTCAGTGAAGTAGTTGATGAGACTTTTTATTTCTCTATGGCATTCATTAACAACTGTATTTGGATTCTGCATCATTTTACTCACTATATTGACCTTTGACAATACATCGTACCAAATAATGATGGAACAAATAAATTTAAACGTTTTAATTTTTTTTAAAAGTACCTTTGAGGTTGAACGGCTCTGACTCTGCTTTCCCATCGAGTTTTACTCACTGACTTTAAAGAGAGATTTTGCAAATTTCGCTTTAAAATATTCCACCTGTAGGGTGAAGCAGAAAAAAAATTGAACAGCTGAATAATTGAATAATTGAAAAAAAACCTACAATCTCGTCTGAGATTTTAGCTGCATCATTAACTGTCAAATTTAATGTATGAGCACAACAAGGCAAAAAAAATAGCTCTCGGGTTAACTTTTTTAAATTGAGCTTGAATGTCCACATGCTTCCCAGACATATTTGCGCCATTGTCATAACCCTGACCTCTCATATTAAGAAAATCAATTTCAAAAGTTGGTAGTATCTCATCTCTTAACAGATTGAAAAGCCCTTCTCCTGTACTATCCAAAACTTTAAAAAACCCCAGAAAGTGTTCTCTTATTTCAACCTCATTTGAAGAAAAATGAACAAAGCGAATTTGAAAGTCAACTGCTCAACATGACTAGCATCTGGAGTTTCATCCAAAATTATTGAATAATATTTTGCTTTCTTGAGGCAGTTCAAAATTTCTATGCGAATATTTTTTGATAATAGATGGATTAATTCATTTTGAAAGTGATTGCCTAAATAATGGGGCATGTTTTTTTTTCAACTCTTTAGACCTTTGAATATTGCTCAGGTGCTCCATCATAATCGGATCGAATTTGGCAATCGTTTCGACCAGTTTGAGAAAATTACCATTATTTGATTCGAAAAGATTAGAGCTGTCACCCCTGAATGCTAAATTCTGACTGGCCAAATATTGCACAATACAAATCATTCTTTTGATTATTGCACGCCATCGTCTTTTTTCATTTTCGTAATGATGTTGTTGCTCTTTATCAATTGTGCAATCTTTGCTCAAACGCAATTTTAATTCGTGCCATTTTTGAGCCCCTTTCATATGTTCCATACTATTTTCATGTCGAGAAATATTAACTGAAAGGTGCCTCCAATTGGAGTACCCAGTGGTCAATTGATGAGACAAAGCGCTAAAAACTTTACAAAAAATGCAAAATACGCAATTAATTTTTTTAGAATACACCAACCAATCCCTATTAACTATTTCGCCGTTTGGCAACTTCCTAAGATATTACGTTGCTGAAAATTTCCTACCAGACTCATCAACAGGAAAATTTTCTTTAATTTGAACAGCTCCCTTTGTCACGATTGATTGGATTAGATGATGACTCAAATAATTTGGCCATGTAGATGGATCAGCAATATCAATATCACTAATATCAGCAATGTCACTGTGCTCAGATCTTTCTTCATTCTCGCTTACCGGATGACCCAGTTCAGGAGTTGGATCAGGTGAAACAGGCGTTCCAGAACTTTCAGACGTGGATGGCTGCTGATCTTCGATAATAATCATCGGTTCTGCAACAACTTGTTCTTCTCTTGACAGAAGTGGATTCGCCAAAGAACTGCTGAGTTGAAGGAATTTGTTCAGCGAACCGCTGAGTTTATCCCGCTCTGCCTCCAATTTCAATCGACGTTTTTTATTTTGGGCTCCACACAATTTTTTTTACTGCTATCACTCATTTCTGAAGAGATAAAACAAATAAGCAAAGCAAAGTCTAGAAGTTACTTCTTATATTAGTTTACTGTTTCTTCCTGTAATCAAAGTTTGCAGCTTTGCTATAATTTGATTTTTAATACCTTTAATGCCGATTTTTCTTCCAATTAGAAGTGCGTTTTTGCAAGAGTAGCGAATAGTTGAACTTGGCGCCCCTTAAATTGGGCGCCTGCGTGCGGGGCATTCGCTGCATACCCGCCAGGAACGGCACTGAAACCAGTCACAAGTGAATAGATCATCTAACCGTGACTACCAGCAAATTTCTTTCTGGAGTACCTGAACTGTATTGCTATAGTTATTAAAACTATTATATAAATATATTTCTGATACATTAGGACCAGTGAACTCTACCTATATTAAAAGTTAGTTGACTGTAATGCAGTAATAATTGAACATGCTATATTGCCACAGTAGTATTCTTTAACTTGTAAGTTAGCTAATGAATTGATGTGGACTTTTATATAAGCGCTTAGAGTTGAATCCCACTGATAATAATAATATTTGGTATTTCATAGTTATTAAAATCTCCTAAAACATACAAACTATACACATCACAACCACACAAAACTTATTGGCGCCGAAATGAACTGATTCACGACTCTTTGGCACATTTTGTTTTTATTCGTGACGTATTCGGCGGTGACAAGTGAACAAGTTGACTTATCGCAGCTACATAATTACTTGTATCCGATAGGTATGTATCAAAGTGGCAAAAATGGTTCCAGTTATGACAATAACTGGTTTCAGTATTCATATTTACCAACAACAGTTGCAAAACCATTAAAAGTAAACTAATGATTTACTGGGAGCGAATTTTAAAATTCAATAAAATATAGTGGTAATCATGTGTAGAAATGTTATTTTATCTATGTGTAATAAGACACCTACATCAGATAAAAAAGTATTTACGATAATTAATTTTTTAACCACATAGTTTTCTTGGTTTTTCTCAATACGGATTTTACTAAACCTTTCACCTTAACCTGTGATGCGTCAAATGTAGCAATCGGAAATGTTTTAAGCGAAGGTACCATAGATAAATAATAGATCAATAGAATACGCAAGTGGAACATTGAATACTGCTGAACAAAATTATTCAGCTGTTGAAAAGATGTTGCTTCCATTTGTAAATTTTGTTAAATCTTTTTGGAAGAAAATTCACTATAAAAACAGATCACAAATCTTTCCATTGGTTTTTTAATTTAAAAGAAACAAATTCACGTTTTGTACGTATTGAAATTAATCTCCATGAAAACGAATCGATCATAGTTAATGCACACCTAAATGACAGTGATAAAATAGTTACAGACTTTTCAATAGAGAACCCATCAAAAGAAAGTCCTCCTGATAATCTCCCTACCTACATGCAGAAATTCCTGACTTTAACCCCAAAATCCAACCATTAATAGAAAACAATAATCCATCTCCAATTCCAATAGGCTAAGATATTATTGCAAGACCAGAAATACCTATTACTATACATCCTTCTAATGGAACAATACACACTGCAATCGCAAATCCAAACACAAATCTCAGAAAAAATATTCATATATCAATATACACATCAAATTATATTTTTCTGTACTGATAATATTACAAAAGTGACAGTGACAGTGACAGTGACAGTGACAGTGACAGTGACAGTGACAGTGACAGTGACAGTGACAGTGACAGTGACAGTGACCGTGACCGTGACCGTGACCGTGACCGTGACCGTGACCGTGACCGTGACCGTGACCGTGACCGTGACCGTGACCGTGACCGTGACCGTGACCGTGACCGTGACCGTGACCGTGACCGTGACCGTGACCGTGACCGTGACCGTGACCGTGACCGTGACCGTGACCGTGACCGTGACCGTGACCGTGACCGTGACCGTGACGGTGACGGTGACGGTGACGGTGACGGTGACGATGACGATGACGATGACGATGACGATGACGATGACGATGACGATGACGATGACGATGACGATGACGATGACGATGACGATGACGATGACGATGACGATGACGATGACGATGACGATGACGATGACGATGACGATGACGATGACGATGACGATGACGATGACGATGACGATGACGATGACCATGACGATGACGATGACGATGACGATGACGATGACGATGACGATGACGATGACGATGACGATGACGATGACGATGACGATGACGATGACGATGACGATGACGATGACGATGACGATGACGATGACGATGACGATGACGATGACGATGACGATGACGATGACGATGACGATGACGATAACGATAACGATAACGATAACGATAACGATAACGATAACGATAACGATAACGATAACGATAACGATAACGATAACGATAACGATAACGATAACGATAACGATAACAATAACAATAACAATAACAATAACAATAACAATAACAATAACAATAACAATAACAATAACAAATTACAATAGAATAGAATAGTTTATTGAGAATATATACATAGTACATTTATGTCAGGATTCAACAAAATATATGATAATAAAAACACGAAATTATTGTCTTTAGAATTAAAAACATTGAAACTGTCAAAAACGTTATACAAACACACAGATAAAAATACAACAAATATAAATGGTTAATAGTACAGGTCAAACAGTAAAAGTCAAATGCTCATGCACACTGTAGAAACATTGTTCAACTAGAAAACATTTAGCCAGACTCTGAAAAGAATGCATGGACATAACCTTGACATTAACAGGACCATGAAATTTTATTATTATTAGTCATTTTTAATCTAGATTATGATGATACTAGGTTCTCCCTCCACCGTATGCTATTATCATGTCTGTCTGCATGAGAAACAAAATTTGGTAAATTTTTGTGTATGTGTAATAGTGTTTCTAAAATGAAAACACAAGGAAGAGGTAGAATGCCATACTTTTTAATCAATGGTCTACAGTGTGAACCGTAAGGTGCAGAGTCTATGATTCTCACAGCAGCCTTCTGCAACAAGAAAATTTTATTTGATTTTGGTGAGCTACCCCAAAGAATTATAACATACGACAATAGAGTTAAAGCACAATAAACTGCCTTCATCGCATCATTATTCAAACAGGATCTAAGTTGACGCATTGCGAATATGCTTGAAGAAAGTTTTGAACATAGGCTGTCAATGTGTGCCGTCCAACATAGACCGGTATCCAACGTAATACCAAGAAGTTTAATCGGTTCGGACTTTACAACCCATCTATCTGAACTAAATATCATATTTTTAGTCTTTAACTCGTTTAATTTTAGTTTGTTTACATTGAACCAGTCCTTAGCCTTGCCAAGGGCTGGTTCAATTTGACACATATCACCGTTAGTTAGTAAGGCTGTATCGTCTGCAAAAAGAACACATAGGAAATAATCTAAGAACCCAGGAAGGTCGTTAATATATAATAAAAATAATAACGGTCCCAAGACGGACCCTTGAGGCACACCACAGGAAATTGGTTGCAAATCCGAAACCGTACCGTTTACACTGACATATTGAAACCTTTTTGCTAAACAAGACTTAAATAAATTCAAAACATTTCCACGTACGCCATAATGTTCCAGTTTCTTCAAAAGTATTTCGGTATGGACACAGTCGAAAGCTTTAGTTAGATCACAGAAAACTGCATGTTCAATCCTTCAACTATGAAATCAACCACAGTAAGGAGAGCACTAGTAATGGAAGATTGTTTTCGAAAATCGAATTGGTCCGAAGAAATAACAAATTTACTATCCAAATAACATATAAGTTGATTTTTGATTATGATCTCAAAAATCTTTGATAAAATTGGTACAATGGCAACCGGTCTATAATTGTCAAGAGCATCGACATCCCCTTTCTTGAACACAGGAACAATTCTAGAAATTTTAAAATCTACCGTCGACAATGCACTTATTAAATAACACCGCAAGGGGTTTAGAAATAATATCTATGGAAGCCTTGATCGAACTGTTTAGGTCGTAATAATCCGAACTTCCCGATTTTTTTAATTTCAAAATGGCTTGTCTGACTTCTGTTTCTCAAATAGATGTCATGAAAAATGATGTAGAAAGACTGGGCACATTACGCAAAAAAACAGAAGGATCTACATTAGGGACAGTAATAGTCAGAGCAATAGCTTCAGATACTGAAGCGAAAAAATTATTAAATTCGTTAGGAGATAGAGCCGACGTAACCGAACCGCATTTAGAAGGAAACTCTCGCTTAACCATACTCCATAAAGTTTTGGTTTTATTATGAGAGGTAAAAATAGAGTTTGAATAATACCGAAATTTTTCCTCCTTCAGTGCTCGTTTATATCCTCCACGTAGATCAACGTAATGTGACCAGTCAGTAGGGGATTTAGAAATATCAAATTTTTTCCTACACGCATGCAGTTCAGAACGCAATTTCCGGAGTCTTTCAGTAAACCAATGTACACCACTCGATTTCTTCTTAATGTTCTTAACTGGAAGACATTTATCAAGTTGAAAACATATTTGATTTAGCAGTAATTTCGTTAACTCATCCATGTCAAAATCAGCTACATGAGACCAATCAAAATTACCAATATTTTTAACAAATTTATCAACATTTTTTTTATTAAAAATTCTTGAAACAACCCTATCCGAAGAGCGCGGTTTCTTATGTACCTCTTTTATAACAATAAACACAGCAGAATGATCGGAAATGTGAGGATCAAAGACTCCAGTTTCAACATCTTCAGGGGACAAATTACAAAATACATTATCAAGGCAAGAGCTAGCAGTAGCAGTGACTCTAGTTGGAGAATTTATATAATGTTTTGCACCATACATTGTAAGAATGTTTAATATATCCCTAGCATGTTCTGTGTCACCCATCAAATCGACATTTATATCCCCAATCACAACAAAATGTTTATATTTAGTTGACAAACAATTAATTAAACTAGAAAGATTCTCTGTAAATATTCTTATGTCACTATGGCTAGATGATCTATATGTAGAGATAATGGCACAATTAGTAAACTTAAGTTCTGCACCACAGAACTCAGCATGCTGCCATACACAAAAACTACTGACGTCAATCGATTTTAACTTTAAACTATTTGAGTCATGGACAGCAACACCACCATGATTCATATTTGACCTGCAAAACCCAGACACAAGGTCATAGTTATACAATTTAATTTTATTCAAATTTTCTTGTTTTAACCAATGTTCGGATATGCAAAATACATCAAATTTATTCTCATTGAGAAAAACATTTAACAAATCAACTTTATTTGCAATACTTTGAATAGGTATTAATGTGTAACACAGAACACGTAGTCAAGCTTAAATCTAAGTCATGCTTATTTTCAGTTAAAAGGTCTTTTCGAAAGAAAAAAATGATTAAGCACAACCTTGTTTGGCCAAATGTCAGGAACCTGTTGTTAGCTTTATCATGGGGAACGCTAATTTGAAAAGAGTACCTATCGGGATTTCGAGACACAAGTTTCTTCACTGAAACATTCAGAGCAAAGTTTTTCAAATAAAGACAGAGTTCCTCGTCATCCACGCCGATGTCAAAATTTGTCGCATGAAAATGTTTCAGTCTCACCAATGATGCAGCCTTAAAGGGACATGCTTCCAAATTTATTCCGCTACCAACTAGTATGCTACGACTGTTTCTGGATCTAAGTCGATTTTCTTTATGCTTCTGGAACTTATCACCTCCGATATTTACACTTTGTCCATTTATCTGATTGTTGCCTGGAACACTTCCCATTGAGATGGCAGCTTGTATTACCAGCTCTATCTGTTTTATCGAGAAATCTTTTTGCATTATAATTTCTTGTAAATTACTAATTCTCAGAAACTCAGTATCAGATGGCTTGAGAGTGTCAAACTGATGCTGGGGCTGGAGAAACCAAACATTCCGGGGATATTTCCTCAGCACAGCAAATGACCTTAACACCGTCAATAAAACTAGTATGTTTAAATTTCTTCTGTAGTTCCTTGAGATAACTTTTGCGTGAGAACGTACTACATTTTACGCAATATATGCCATTTGGGACTGGGTTTCTAGTGCATTTTCTAGCTCTTCTAGTGAAAAAGGTTTGTTGAAAGGAGACAGGATGTTTTCAGAAAAATCTAGTTCACATTCAGAGTTATTTTTTATTTGTAGAAAGGTTGGATTATAATTACTGTCACTGCTTATATGCTCAAAATATCAACCAAAGACGTTTGTAATTTCGTTTGGATCATCTATTAACTTATTGTTTTCCATGAGCACTATAGGAGGATTTGAAAAATTATTTCCAGCTATGTTTTTAACTTTCTTCCACACTTCTGAGGATACCCCCATTGTAATAGATGAAATGTAATGTTGCCAAGAGTTTTGTTTGCTCAAAACAATGGCTCTTCGTGCTCTGGCCCTAGCTTTTTTGAAAAAGATCATGTTTGCCTGCGAGGGGTTACGTTTGAATGCATTAAGAGCCTTTTTTTTAGTTTTAACAGCAACTCGTACCTCATCATTCCACCAAGGGACACATTTTTTTGGACGATAATCATCCTGCATAGGAATATGCAAACTTGCAACATTTAATATTTCTTCGGTAATTTTATCAACTGAATTGTTAATGTCATTGTCTAGAGGGGGAAGTTTCAAATCTTCTGCATAAGCTCTCCAGTTAGCTTGATGTAGTCGCCATTTTATGCGATTTGAATTGGTGTTGAATTTTGTGCTAGAGAATTCCATTAAAATTGGACAGTGATCAGTAAAAAAGTGATCACTGAGTGTATTCCAATTTATGCGCATAGCTAATTGTGATGAGCATATGGATAAATCAATGGCAGAGAAGCTGTTCGATCTGCAGTTTAAATAAGTAGTTTCTCCCATATTTAGAAGTATAAAATCTAAATCATCTATAAATTGTTATAAAATTCTTCCCCTAGCATCCGTCTTACTGGATCCCCAAAGAAAGTTATGAGCATTAAAGTCCCCTGCTATAAGATAAGGTGCTGGTAATTGTGAGACAATGTTTTTCAAGTCATCAATATTCCAATCAAAATCAGGAAGATATATATTGCAAATAGTGACCTTTAAAGGGTATTCGATCTGAACTGCAGAGACTTGAAGTTCAGACTGAATGTGTATTTCATTAATCGAAATATTCTTTATAATAAAGATGGCTCTTTTCTTATAGCGGTGTAATCACGTAGGTTAAAATTCTCGTCTGGCTTGAAATGGGTTTCTTGTAAAATAATTGCTATAGGGTTATGTTTTTGCAATAACTGTTAATGGATAATGAGTTTTACAGCCATTACAGTTCCATTGTATAATGGATGAATCCATTATGCTTTAATAATTAAAATAACAAATAACAGATAGTTAATAAATACAGAACACGAACAAGCAAAATGATTGCAAAACAAACAAGTAAATATCACAGTATTTTATCACAGATTAATGTTATTATCACTTGGTAGAACTCATTCCGAGTTCAATTTTCGAGGCTTGCCTTTTGGCCAGCCTCGCTTTTTTGGTCGACTTCTTATGTCTGCCACTTGGAAGCTTAATGAAGTCTCATCTCCTGAGGAAAGGGATACATGATCTAGAGGTGACACCTCTCTTTTTCGTTTTTCAGGAAAAACGTTAGAAGTAAGCGGAGGTTGATCATGTTTTATTAAAGGTGATATTACGGCTACTAACTTAGGAATTAATTGATCTATCAATGACTCGAAGTCAGGGGAAGTTACGGCTTTGGCATAAGAGACATTCAGGGTTGGAGTATCAATAACAACTCTTTTCTTTGCTTCATAGTAAGATATATTTTCTTTGGTTTTTATTTCTTGGATGTCAGAGCTAGAAGCTGGCTCCTTGACCCCAAATTATTATTATTATTATTATCGTTATCGCTATCGCTATCGCTTTCGCTATCGCTCTCGCTCTCGCTATCGATATCGCTATCGCTGTCGCTGTCGCTGTCGGTGTCGGTGTCGGTGTCGGTGTCGGTGTCGTTGTCGATGCCGTTGCCGTTGCCGTTGCCGTTGCTGTTGCCTTTATCATTGCCATGGGTATCGTCATCGTCATCGTCATCGTCCTCGTCGTCGTCGTCATCGTCATCGTCATCGTCATCGTCATCGTCATCGTCATCGTCATCGTCATCGTCATCGTCATCGTCATCGTCATCGTCATCGTCATCGTCATCGTCATCGTCATCGTCATCGTCATCGTCATCGTCATCGTCATCGTCATCGTCATCGTCATCGTCATCGTCATCGTCATCGTCATCGTCATCGTCATCGTCATCGTCATCGTCATCGCCATCGTCATCGTCATCGCTATCGCCATCGCCATCGCCATCGCCATCGCCATCGGCATCGGCATCGGCATCGTCATCGTCATCGTCATCGTCATCGTCATCGTCATCGTCACCGTCACCGTCACCGTCACCGTCACCGTCACCGTCACCGTCACCGTCACCGTCACCGTCACCGCCACCGTCACCGTCACCGTCACCGTTACCGTTATCGTTTTCGTTTTCGTTGTCGTTGTCGCTGTCGCTGTCGCTGTCGCTGTCGCTGTCGCTGTCGCTGTCGCTGTCGCTGTCGCTGTCGCTGTCGCTATCGCTACCGCTATCGCTATCGCTTCCTATTCCTATTCCTATTCCTACTCCTACTCCTACTCCTACTCCTACTCCTACTCCTACTCCTACTCCTACTCCTACTCCTACTCCTACTCCTACTCCTACTCCTACTCCTACTCCTACTCCTACTCCTACTCCTACTCCTACTCCTACTCCTACTCCTACTCCTACTCCTACTCCTACTCCTACTCCTACTCCTACTCCTACTCCTACTCCTACTCCTACTCCTACTCCTACTCCTACTCCTACTCCTACTCCTACTCCTACTCCTACTCCTACTCCTACTCCTACTCCTACTCCCACTCCTACTCCTACCCCTACCCCTACCCCTACCCCTACCCCTACCGCTACCGCTACGCATACTCCTACTCCTACTCCTACTCCTACTCCTACTCCTACTCCTACTCCTACTCCTACTCCTACTCCTACTCCTACTCCTACTCCTACTCCTACTCCTACTCCTACTCCTACTCCTACTCCTACTCCTACTCCTACTCCTATTCCTATTCTTATTCTTATTCATTATACCCCTGGTGGTGACGGTATCTGTCTGTGTTTTAAGTGCTGTCTCATAAATACTTGCTATCAAGGGTATAAGAGATTCAAAAATTTTAACTCGTTGTGTATTTGTGTTCTAAGTTTATAGTGACTTGACTGTAATAATAGCAGCTGTAATTTTCACTGCTTGTGTGGATTTGGACATTTCATTCAGTGTCGCCATTGATATCTTGCTAGTAAACAAACTGTTTTTGTCCTTTTTATATTTTACGGAGCGAACCTAAGTAGGTAAGGCGTCACTTCTGCGACCCCCCTCCACTTTCCATTTAGGCCCCGCCCCTCGACCAATCAGATTGCAGCATTATGGCGGGAAATTCAAACTGATTTGAAATTTGACAATAGCGATCTAACCTCAGTTCAAACTGGCGGGATATTTAAAATTGGGCGGGAAAATTCAAACTGATTTGAAATTTGACAGTAGCGACCTAACCTAAGTTCAAACTGGTGGGATATTTCAAATTAGGTCTCGACCAATCAGAGATGCGTTCAAATTGAAATTTGACAGTAGCGACCTAACCTAAGTTCAAACTGGCGGGATATTTAAAATTAGGCGGGAAATTCAAACTAAGAAAAAAGGATCTAACTTAACAGAAAAAACATGCGCAGTAGGGGGCCTAACCTATCAGAAAAAACATGCGCAGTAACGACCTAACTTAACAGAAAAAACATGCGTAGTCGGGACCTAACCTATCAGAAAAACATGCACAGTATACTAAAGATCTGCAGCGGTAGCGTTATAGTGACGTCACACACATACAATTTTTTGCTAATAACTAAAATTTGCAAACTGATTTGATTGGTTCCTCATCAAAACCTATCACGTGACGTTGTTATTTAAATGAAAAAAAACTTTACTCAGTGCGCGATTTGAACCCGGGACCTCTCGCATGCAAAGCAAACGCGTTGCCACGAGACCGCTATGATTATTAACCAAAGCTTACAGTAACTGCGTAATATATAAATCAGAGAGAGCTTGAAGGCGTTCCACACCAAGCAGTCTGAGCTATAACGATACCTGTATTAATGATAATTAAGATTTTACAGGTGTTAATTACAGGTGATATCAAATATTTAAAAATATGTATGAAATAAAAAACTGGTAGCGCTGGGAATCGAACCACGGGCTTTTGTGACAGAAGTGGCGGGAATACAATCAATACACGGGAGTTTTACTATAGTATACGAGGTCAGATATTCATAATATCATAAGACTAAAATATACTGTCTTCAAGCTAATGAAGGAATATATAAACGTGAAGAAGTGAAGTGAAGTGAAGTGAAGTGAAGTGAAGACGTGAAGAAGTATGTGAAAGATTTTTTTCTATAGAACTGGAATTCATAATTATATGTAAAAAATACGTATCAGACAATTAATATGTGTTCGATATACTGCATATGAAAATTATATAATTTATCTTTCTTAATGATTGTTTAATATACCACATCTCTCTTAATTAAATTTCAATAGACATAAATGAGAGTAAACAAAATCGTATATTTGCGAATATATATATATATATAATATGTAAATGCTTAAAATCAAAATCAGTTGACGAAATCCATGTAAAATATTGATGAATCGCCCTGTATAACGATACATAACATGTATGGTGTTAATTATACTTTAAATGAGTACATCAAATATGTACAATCGTTTTCAATATTAATGACACACTTTTAAATGAATTTCGCTATTTATTTCGAACTACTGACGTATTGATAATGAAATCTACTCAACATTCAACATTTCACTTATAATAGCTAAGGCATGATAATAGTAAAGATCTAACCGGGCGTAACCCACACTGGATCTGAATATGGTCATAAAGAGGGAAAGCACTATTTAGTAAATAATTCTGTTCCCATCGTGCAGTTTTTTCATATTTTTCGATAATTTCATGCAAAGCTTTCATATACTATTCATTAGATTTTCCGCTAACTAGTGTCGAGGAGATGGAAAACCAGAAGTCACGTGACGAAAAAAGGACAAAGCGACAGAAAAAAGGACAACGACGACAGAAAAGTGACATAAATGTAACATAAACGTAACATCGTGACATAAACGTGACATAAACGTGACATCGTGACATAAACGTGACATAAACGCGACATAAACGTGACATAAATGTGACATCGTGACATAAACGTGACATAAACGTGACATAAACGCGACATAAATGTGACATCGTGACATAAATGTGACATAAACGTGACATCGTGACATAAATGTGACATAAACGTGACATAAATGTGACATAAACGGGACATAAACGTGACATAAACGCGACATAAATGTGACATCGTGACATAAATGTGACATAAACGTGACATCGTGACATAAATGTGACATAAACGTGACATAAATGTGACATAAACGGGACATAAACGTGACATAAACGTGACATAAACGCGACATAAATGTGACATCGTGACATAAATGTGACATAAACGTGACATCGTGACATAAATGTGACATAAACGTGACATAAATGTGACATAAATGTGACATAAACGCGACATAAATGTGACATAAATGTAACATAAACGGGACATAAATGTGACATAAACGTGACATAAACGTGACATAAACGCGACATAAATGTGACATCGTGACATAAATGTGACATAAACGTGACATAAATGTGACATAAATGTGACATAAACGCGACATAAATGTGACATAAATGTAACATAAACGTGACATAAATGTGACATAAACGTGACATAAATGTGACATAAACGTGACATAAACGTGACATCGTGACATAAATGTGACATAAACGCGACATAAATCTATTTAAAGTGGTGGGAAAGAAATTTACAAGACGGGACAACTTATTAACTCACAGGAAAAACAAGCATCATCAGATAAATAATAGTAAATCGTCGAGATGGAAGAACCAAAGAGAAAATATGTATACAGACCTATCGACTATAAAGAAACAAACATAAGTCTTGAGAGCTATGAAGATGAAGGTGCTGATGAAGCCATTAGCACAGATTATCCGTTACGAATAGAAGATAGTATCCATTGTCAAAATAAGGAAAATGGTGAAGCATCATCAGATAAATAGCAGTAAATCGTCGAGATGAAAGAACCAAACAGAAAATATGTATATAGACCTATCGACTATAAAGAAACAGACATGAGTCGTGAGAGCTATGAAGATGAAGGTGCTGATGAAGCCATTAACACAGATTATCCGTTAGGAATAGAAGATAGTATCCATTGTCAGAATAAAGAAAATGGTGAAGATTCTAATATACTGGTAAACGAGCTACGATATTAGATCGAGTAATGTGGTTTCAGCATAGAACATCGTCTATGTAGGAATATTATTACCAACTTACAAAACATGGAAATAATTCAGTAACTTAATATACATATAATAAAATGGGCTACACTAAAGATCCTGAGAGAACACTTCAACAGTTTAACCAATCCAGAATCAACTTATACAACAAATAAGCCACATAGAATTATTAGATATACAGAGGGTTATATAAAACAGCGTATCTTCCAACGAAAAATACTTCACATAAATTGTAATAAAACAGAACATTGTAAATTCATTGAAATTAAAACAGGGTTTACATATTTCTGCAGTTCTTCAAGGCACATGACCAGTAGGATGGTTTCAAACCAAACTAGGGGGTCTTCATCGCTACATAATATCATTCTTTATAATTGTAGCTAAAGTATCTGTTTTCTTCAACCCTTGCTCCTGGTTACACATGACTGCTTCGTTTATCCCCGCAGCTAATTGATAGCAATCTCAGCAGTAAGATATAAAATCATAGTATCCAATATTTCGTCTGTCACGTCTGTATGTGGAGGCGACTCTGTAGGCTTTTTTCCCCACATTTTTCACAATCTCCTTTGAGGTTAGGAGTGCATTCTAAGCAGTTGCAGGCTCTCCCCCAATCTCATTCTTTGGACATGTTTTTGAAATCGCTAAGTCACCTAAACCTGGGTTTATCCTACCAGCAGAAATTGATGTCTTGGTTTTACTGATAAATTATATTTCAGTAGATCGTATAGTCTTAGTCTTAGTTTGCAAATTTTACCGCTATGTACTATAAAATGATGCACCCTTATTACAATTATGTCAATTCTCATTTTATTGTTGTCTGATAGTAATCTTAACTCAAAACAGTTTCTTTTATTAGTTTAACATACATCGGTAACACAAAATCTGTCTACTGAAATGGATATTGTATTACACTGTGCAACCAGTGACGTTTACAACCAGTTCATTAAACAACAAGGTAGTCTCTTTTTTATGGTGAAAAACTATATATACTGGAGGAAGTAGCAATACCAGAAAATTGCTTTTAAGTGGTTACTTGAAATTGAAATTATGCCTTACCAATCTACTAATACACTATTGATAGAAAAACTGATCTTGGTGTGATTGTTTCGAGAATACGATCAATATACGATCAATATGTGCAAAAAAGAAAGGTTAAAACAGTTAAATGGTGTTGAGGAATCAGTATATTCTTCAATTAAGATCGGATTTAAAATTTCCTTGTCTGAGCTGATATTAGATAGTTTTGTCAGTAAATATTATCCATATATGCATTATTCAGATACTTACTGCTTTTCATTGGAGAATAGCAAGTAATTATAAAACTATTATGTATTGCATTGATGGAGCTATTACAAAATCAACATATTATGCTAAGAGTGATACACTTCGACATCTGTCATTCAAGAAGATCCAAAAAGATGTACTGGAAATTTCAATCATCGAAAAATTATCGTCATAGTAGTCTTAAATGAGGTGAATAAAAAGATTAAGTTTTGGGTATCATGTGTTTGTCTTATAATTTGTTATAATTAAATTATTACATAATATTAATATTTGTATTACTTTGAAATTATGTAAATATGGGGGACTCTAATAAAAATTAAATAAACCATTTCTGCATATTCTTTCACCTCTTCTCCTTTGATATCTGGCATTTTTAACTAATAAACGTGTAATGTTTTATCAAAATCATTTAAATAAATTATATATGCTTTCTTGATAGATATTTGTTTTATATTGCAGGTGGGACAAAGGTAAAATATTTGCATTGTGAGTGTCATGTTACCGTACTACTATTACATTACTATTAATGTTGCTGATATAAAATTGTATCAAGGCCACCCATTAAAACTAAATTGTATATAATATTTCAAGAAGGTACTTCCTACAGTATGTTATTTTAAAACTGCTGCTTTTGAAGGTATTTTTTTTTTAGTTTTAGACCCCGTTTCATATTATTTTTATAACTGCAATGTAAATTGATACTTATGTGAAGGTCACAGGTTAATGAATGTATTACATCCGGTATTGCATCGTTTCTAAACACCTGCATTTGTTCTGTCAGCAAACATTACTACTTTATTCCATAACTAGCGTTATCTTTTCTTAATTTTGAAGATAGGATATAATACCATGTTAGTAATAAGTATATCATTTCTAAAAAATAAAATTCCCCTCTATCTATTTAAAGTGGTGGGGATTACTCCATAAAATAATGTTAGGAAAAATTTGAAAACAGTCGAAAACAAGCAGTGTTGTGTATACTAGTAAAAATAATATTGAATTAAAGTGTGTAACCAAACAAAGCCAGAATAATGTGGACAGCTTATGTGAAAGAGATCGAAATAAAAGACTTGGATAGTGGTATTCGAAATCTATGTCAGATCATCTCAAATCTTAAGTTTGATGCCGATCATGAAGCCAACTGCGCGCAGTACCGACCTAACCTATCAGAAAAACATGCGCAGTAGGGACCTAACCTAATAGAAAAAACATGACACCGGATGCTTTCTAGACGAAACATGATATCAGAAGTAGGTCTATGAACTGAAATATGACACACCGCTGCATAATTAGCGAACTTTTCAAAATTGTTTGCAGAACTATTAATTGTGAAGCGTTCATTATTGCTTCTAAAGACAAACTAATTGTTTTTTTTTTTGGTAGTGATACTCGTATATAATTTATATGAAATAATAAAACGACTTTATGATAATAAAGTTAATATCATATTAATACAGATTCATTGCTGACTCATTTCTACATCGCTTTCCTCCTGGCCATCAGATTCTTGTTCCCATTCGCGTTCAGGAATTTTATTGGCTAAATGACTCTGCAGTAAATGTTTAATATCACGGAGCATTCCCGTCATGTCCAAGTTAATAAAACCATTAACAACATCATCTATGGTACATTGCTCGTTTAAATAATCTTCACATAATACTAACGCCTTTCCATATTTCTCAACTAATTCTTCACAATATTCTGCTGGAAAAGAGTTTCCCATACCATAAATGGCTTCATGATCGGCATCAAACTTAAGATTTGAGATGGTCTGACATAGATTTCGAATACCACTATCCAAGTCTTTTATTTCGATCTCTTTCACATAAGCTGTCCACATTATTCTGGCTTTGTTTGGTTACACACTTTAATTCAATATTATTTTTACTAGTATACACAACACTGCTTGTTTTCGACTGTTTTCAAATTTTTCCTAACATTATTTTATGGAGTAATCCCCACCACTTTAAATAGATAGAGGGGAATTTTATTTTTTAGAAATGATATACTTATTACTAACATGGTATTATATCCTATCTTCAAAATTAAGAAAAGATAACGCTAGTTATGGAATAAAGTAGTAATGTTTGCTGACAGAACAAATGCAGGTGTTTAGAAACGATGCAATACCGGATGTAATACATTCATTAACCTGTGACCTTCACATAAGTATCAATTTACATTGCAGTTATAAAAATAATATGAAACGGGGTCTAAAACTAAAAAAAAAATACCTTCAAAAGCAGCAGTTTTAAAATAACATACTGTAGGAAGTACCTTCTTGAAATATTATATACAATTTAGTTTTAATGGGTGGCCTTGATACAATTTTATATCAGCAACATTAATAGTAATGTAATAGTAGTACGGTAACATGACACTCACAATGCAAATATTTTACCTTTGTCCCACCTGCAATATAAAACAAATATCTATCAAGAAAGCATATATAATTTATTTAAATGATTTTGATAAAACATTACACGTTTATTAGTTAAAAATGCCAGATATCAAAGGAGAAGAGGTGAAAGAATATGCAGAAATGGTTTATTTAATTTTTATTAGAGTCCCCCATATTTACATAATTTCAAAGTAATACAAATATTAATATTATGTAATAATTTAATTATAACAAATTATAAGACAAACACATGATACCCAAAACTTAATCTTTTTATTCACCTCATTTAAGACTACTATGACGATAATTTTTCGATGATTGAAATTTCCAGTACATCTTTTTGGATCTTCTTGAATGACAGATGTCGAAGTGTATCACTCTTAGCATAATATGTTGATTTTGTAATAGCTCCATCAATGCAATACATAATAGTTTTATAATTACTTGCTATTCTCCAATGAAAAGCAGTAAGTATCTGAATAATGCATATATGGATAATATTTACTGACAAAACTATCTAATATCAGCTCAGACAAGGAAATTTTAAATCCGATCTTAATTGAAGAATATACTGATTCCTCAACACCATTTAACTGTTTTAACCTTTCTTTTTTGCACATATTGATCGTATTCTCGAAACAATCACACCAAGATCAGTTTTTCTATCAATAGTGTATTAGTAGATTGGTAAGGCATAATTTCAATTTCAAGTAACCACTTAAAAGCAATTTTCTGGTATTGCTACTTCCTCCAGTATATATAGTTTTTCACCATAAAAAAGAGACTACCTTGTTGTTTAATAAACTGGTTGTAAACGTCACTGGTTGCACAGTGTAATACAATATCCATTTCAGTAGACAGATTTTGTGTTACCGATGTATGTTAAACTAATAAAAGAAACTGTTTTGAGTTAAGATTACTATCAGACAACAATAAAATGAGAATTGACATAATTGTAATAAGGGTGCATCATTTTATAGTACATAGCGGTAAAATTTGCAAACTAAGACTAAGACTATACGATCTACTGAAATATAATTTATCAGTAAAACCAAGACATCAATTTCTGCTGGTAGGATAAACCCAGGTTTAGGTGACTTAGCGATTTCAAAAACATGTCCAAAGAATGAGATTGGGGGAGAGCCTGCAACTGCTTAGAATGCACTCCTAACCTCAAAGGAGATTGTGAAAAATGTGGGGAAAAAAGCCTACAGAGTCGCCTCCACATACAGACGTGAGAGACGAAATATTGGATACTATGATTTTATATCTTACTGCTGAGATTGCTATCAATTAGCTGCGGGGATAAACGAAGCAGTCATGTGCAACCAGGAGCAAGGGTTGAAGAAAACAGATACTTTAGCTACAATTATAAAGAATGATATTATGTAGCGATGAAGACCCCCTAGTTTGGTTTGAAACCATCCTACTGGTCATGTGCCTTGAAGAACTGCAGAAATATGTAAACCCTGTTTTAATTTCAATGAATTTACAATGTTCTGTTTTATTACAATTTATGTGAAGTATTTTTCGTTGGAAGATACGCTGTTTTATATAACCCTCTGTATATCTAATAATTCTATGTGGCTTATTTGTTGTATAAGTTGATTCTGGATTGGTTAAACTGTTGAAGTGTTCTCTCAGGATCTTTAGTGTAGCCCATTTTATTATATGTATATTAAGTTACTGAATTATTTCCATGTTTTGTAAGTTGGTAATAATATTCCTACATAGACGATGTTCTATGCTGAAACCACATTACTCGATCTAATATCGTAGCTCGTTTACCAGTATATTAGAATCTTCACCATTTTCTTTATTCTGACAATGGATACTATCTTCTATTCCTAACGGATAATCTGTGTTAATGGCTTCATCAGCACCTTCATCTTCATAGCTCTCACGACTCATGTCTGTTTCTTTATAGTCGATAGGTCTATATACATATTTTCTGTTTGGTTCTTTCATCTCGACGATTTACTGCTATTTATCTGATGATGCTTCACCATTTTCCTTATTTTGACAATGGATACTATCTTCTATTCGTAACGGATAATCTGTGCTAATGGCTTCATCAGCACCTTCATCTTCATAGCTCTCAAGACTTATGTTTGTTTCTTTATAGTCGATAGGTCTGTATACATATTTTCTCTTTGGTTCTTTCATCTCGACGATTTACTATTATTTATCTGATGATGCTTGTTTTTCCTGTGAGTTAATAAGTTGTCCCGTCTTGTAAATTTCTTTCCCACCACTTTAAATAGATTTATGTCGCGTTTATGTCACATTTATGTCACGATGTCACGTTTATGTCACGTTTATGTCACATTTATGTCACGTTTATGTCACATTTATGTCGCGTTTATGTCACATTTATGTCACATTTATGTCACGTTTATGTCACATTTATGTCACGATGTCACGTTTATGTCACATTTATGTCACGATGTCACATTTATGTCGCGTTTATGTCACGTTTATGTCACGTTTATGTCACATTTATGTCACGTTTATGTTACATTTATGTCACATTTATGTCACATTTATGTCGCGTTTATGTCACATTTATGTCACATTTATGTCACGTTTATGTCACATTTATGTCACGATGTCACGTTTATGTCACATTTATGTCACGATGTCACATTTATGTCGCGTTTATGTCACGTTTATGTCACGTTTATGTCACATTTATGTCACGTTTATGTTACATTTATGTCACATTTATGTCGCGTTTATGTCACATTTATGTCACATTTATGTCACGTTTATGTCACATTTATGTCACGATGTCACGTTTATGTCACATTTATGTCACGATGTCACATTTATGTCGCGTTTATGTCACGTTTATGTCACGTTTATGTCCCGTTTATGTCACATTTATGTCACGTTTATGTCACATTTATGTCACGATGTCACGTTTATGTCACATTTATGTCACGATGTCACATTTATGTCGCGTTTATGTCGCGTTTATGTCACGTTTATGTCACGTTTATGTCCCGTTTATGTCACATTTATGTCACGTTTATGTCACATTTATGTCACTATGTCACGTTTATGGCACATTTATGTCACGATGTCACATTTATGTCGCGTTTATGTCACGTTTATGTCACGTTTATGTCACGATGTCACGTTTATGTCACGTTTATGTCACGATGTTACGTTTATGTTACATTTATGTCACTTTTCTGTCGTCGTTGTCCTTTTTTCTGTCGCTTTGTCCTTTTTTCGTCACGTGACTTCTGGTTTTCCATCTCGTCGACACTAGTTAGCGGAAAATCTAATGAATAGTATATGAAAGCTTTGCATGAAATTATCGAAAAATATGAAAAAACTGCACGATGGGAACAGAATTATTTACTAAATAGTGCTTTCCCTCTTTATGACTATATTCAGATCCAGTGTGGGTTACGCCCGGTTAGATCTTTACTATTATCATGCCTTAGCTATTATAAGTGAAATGTTGAATGTTGAGTAGATTTCATTATCAATACGTCAGTAGTTCGAAATAAATAGCGAAATTCATTTAAAAGTGTGTCATTAATATTGAAAACGATTGTACATATTTGATGTACTCATTTAAAGTATAATTAACACCATACATGTTATGTATCGTTATACAGGGCGATTCATCAATATTTTACATGGATTTCGTCAACTGATTGTGATTTTAAGCATTTACATATTATATATATATTCGCAAATATACGATTTTGTTTACTCTCATTTATGTCTATTGAAATTTAATTAAGAGAGATGTGGTATATTAAACAATCATTAAGAAAGATAAATTATATAATTTTCATATGCAGTATATCGAACACATATTAATTGTCTGATACGTATTTTTTACATATAATTATGAATTCCAGTTCTATAGAAAAAAATCTTTCACATACTTCTTCACGTCTTCACTTCACTTCACTTCACTTCACTTCACTTCTTCACGTTTATATATTCCTTCATTAGCTTGAAGACAGTATATTTTAGTCTTATGATATTATGAATATCTGACCTCGTATACTATAGTAAAACTCCCGTGTATTGATTGTATTCCCGCCACTTCTGTCACAAAAGCCCGTGGTTCGATTCCCAGCGCTACCAGTTTTTTATTTCATACATATTTTTAAATATTTGATATCACCTGTAATTAACACCTGTAAAATCTTAATTATCATTAATACAGGTATCGTTATAGCTCAGACTGCTTGGTGTGGAACGCCTTCAAGCTCTCTCTGATTTATATATTACGCAGTTACTGTAAGCTTTTGTTAATAATCATAGCGGTCTCGTGGCAACGCGTTTGCTTTGCATGCGAGAGGTCCCGGGTTCAAATCGCGCACTGAGTAAAGTTTTTTTCATTTAAATAACAACGTCACGTGATAGGTTTTGATGAGGAACCAATCAAATCAGTTTTCAAATTTTAGTTATTAGCAAAAAATTGTATGTGTGTGACGTCACTATAACGCTACCGCTGCAGATCTTTAGTCTACTGTGCATGTTTTTCTGATAGGTTAGGTCCCGACTACGCATGTTTTTTCTGTTAAGTTAGGTCGTTACTGCGCATGTTTTTTCTGATAGGTTAGGCCCCCTACTGCGCATGTTTTTTCTGTTAAGTTAGATCCTTTTTTCTTAGTTTGAATTTCCCGCCTAATTTTAAATATCCCGCCTGTTTTAACTTAGGTTAGGTCGCTACTGTCAAATTTCAATTTGAACGCATCTCTGATTGGTCGAGACCTAATTTGAAATATCCCACCAGTTTGAACTTAGGTTAGGTCGCTACTGTCAAATTTCAAATCAGTTTGAATTTTCCCACCCAATTTTAAATATCCCGCCAGTTTGAACTTAGGTTAGATCGCTATTGTCAAATTTCAAATCAGTTAGAATTTCCCGCCATAATGCTGCAATCTGATTGGTCGAGGGGCGGGGCCTAAATGGAAAGTGGAGGGGGGTCGCAGAAGTGACGCCTTACCTACTAACCTATTCCACCAAATGTTGCATAGATACTGTGATTTGATTTAATATATAAATATGTCTAAAAATAATTCTAAATCGTCAACATCTAATAAGTGTAAAAGATGTAAAAGCTCCGTTCAGACTGGCCTCAAATGTGTCGTCTGCGGCACTGTGTCACACAAAAGCTGCTTAATTGTATTAAAGGCCGTAGAATTTATAGATGATGAAACAGTGAATTGTTGTACTGACATTCCATGTGACAAAAACACTGACACTTCATCCATCAATGAAGGACAGGATGACTTATCTCCAATATTGGAGAGTTTTTTACTTAATGTTAACGAATTGAAGATTAGACACCTGGAAGAACTAATAAAGCAAAAGGATTTGACTATACAGAACCAAACAATTGCTATTAATTCATTGCAGCAGCAAGTTTCTTATCTTAATAAAGAACTAAAGGCAAAAAGTAACCATCCCGACACTAAATTTCCATCCACTGCCAACTTACCTTTAATTGAAAAGGACCCCTCGAACCAGTCCAACTTTTCGAGTGGTGCCAAGTCAAAGAATATTGCCTCGAGTATTACTCCTGCTGCTGTGTCCCAAGCCGTGCACCTAGCCCAAGCTCACAAAGTCTGCAATGACGTCCTGCACTTAAACAGCGATGTACAGGATCCCTCACAGATAAATGGACAAAGTGTAAATATCGGAGGTGATAAGTTGCAGAAGCATAAAGAAAATTGACTTAGACCCAAAAACAGTCGTAGCATACTAGTTGGTAGCGGAATTAATTTAGAAGCCTGTCCCTTTAAGGCTGTATTATTGGTGAGACTGAAACATTTTCATGCGGACAAATTTTGACATCGGCGTGGATGAGGAGGAACTCTGTCTTTATTAGAAAAACTTTGCTCCGAATGTTTCAGTGAAGAAACTTGTGTCTCGAAATCCCGATAGGTACTCCTCTTTTAAAATTAGCGTTCCCCATGATGAAGCTGACAACATACAGGTTCCTAACATTTGGCCGAACAAGGTTATGCTTAATCATTTTTTTCTTTCGAAAAGACCTTCTAACTGAAAATAAGCATGACTTAGATTTAAGCTTGACTGCCTGTTCTGTGTTGCACATTAATATTCAAAGTATTGCCAATAAAGTTGATATGTTAAATGTTTTTCTCAGTGAGAATAAATATGATATTTTTTGCATATCCGAACATTGGCTTAACCAAAAGAATTTGAATAAAATTAAATTGTATAACTATGACCTTGTGTCTGGTTTTTGCAGGTCAAATATGAATCATGGTGGGGTTGCTATCTATGCCTCTAACAAATTAAAATTAAAATCGATTGATGTCAGTAGTTTTTGTGTACAGCAGTATACCGAGTTCTGCGGCGCAGAACTTAAGTTTGCAAATTGTGCCATTATATCTACATATAGATCATCTAGCCATGGTGATATAACAATTTTTAAAGAGAATCTCTCTAGTTTAATTGATTATTTGTCAACTAGATATAAACATTTTGTTGTGATTGGTGATATAAATGTGGATTTGATGGGTGGCACAGAGCATGCTAGGGAGATATAAAGCATTCTTACAATGTATGGTGCTAAACATTATATAAATTCTCCAAGTAGAGTTACTGCTACTGCTAGCTCTTGCCTAGATAATATTATTTGTAATTTGTTCCCTGAAGATGTTGTAACAGGAGTCTTTGATCCTCACATTTCTGACCATTCTGCTGTATTTATTGTCATAAAAGACGTACATAAGAAACCGTGCTCTTCGGATAGGGTTGACTCAAGAATTTTTAATAAAAAAAATGTCGATAAATTTGTTAATAGTATTTGTAATTTTGATTGGTCTCATGTAGCTGATCTTAACATGGATGAGTTAGCGAAATTACTGCTAGATCAGTTATGTGTTCAACTTGACAAATATCTTCCAGTTAAGAATATTAAAAAGAGAACGAGTGGTGTTCATTGGTTTACTGAAAGACTCCGTGAATTGCGTTCTGAACTGCATGCGTGTAGGAAAAAATTTGATATTTCTAAATCCCCTACTGACTGGTCACATTACGTTGATCTGCGTGGAGGTTATAAGCGAGCGCTGAAGGAGGAAACATTTCAGTATTATACAAATTCAATTTTTACCTCTGATAATAAAACCAAAACCTTATGGAGTATGGTTAAGTGAGAGCTTCCTTCAAACTCCGGCTCGGTTACGTCCGCTCTATCCCCTAATGATTTAAATATTTTTTTCGCTTCAATATCTGAGGCTATAGTTAAGACCATTGCTGTTCCTAATGTAGATCCTTATGTATTTTTGCGTAATGTGCCCAGTCCTTCTGGATCATTTTTCATATCATCTGTTTTAGAAACTGACGTCAGACAAGCTATTTTGAAATTAAAAAATTCAGGAAGTTCGGATTATTACGACCTAAATAGTTGTGTGATCAAGGCTTCCATAGATATTATTTCTAAGCCCCTTGCGGTATTATTTAATAAGTGCATTGTCGACGGTAGATGGCCGGATGACTTTAAAATATCTAGAATTGTTCCTGTGTTCAAGAAAGGGGATGTCGATGCTCTTGATAATTATAGACCGGTTGCTATTGTACCAATTTTATCAAAGATTTTTGAGATCATAATCAAAGATCAACTTATAGTTTATTTGGATAGAAAATCTGTTATTTCTTCGGACCAATTCGGTTTTCGAAAAAATTTTTCCACTACTAGTAGTCACTGTGGTTGATTTTATAGTGGAAGGGTTGGACAATGGATTTCCTACACATGCGGTTTTCTGTGACTGTTGTGACTGTTGACTAAGGCGTTCGACTGTGTTCATACCGAAATACTTTTGAAGAAACTGGAATATTATGGAGTACGTGGAAATGTTTTGAATTTATTTAAATCGTACTTAACAAACAGGTTTGAATATGTCAGTGTAAACGGTGCGGTTTCGGATTTGCAACCTATATCCTGTAGTGTGCCTCAAGGGTCCCGTCTTGGAGCCGTTATTATTTTTATTATATATCAACGACCTTCCTGGGTCCTTAGATTATTTTCAATGTGTTCTTTTTGCAGACGATACAACCTTACTAACTAATGGTGATACGTGTCAAATTGAAGTAGCCCTTGGCAAGGCCAAGGACTGGTTCAATGTAAACAAACTAAAGTTAAATGAAGCAAAGACGAAAAATATGATTTAGTTCTGATAGATGGGTTGTAAAGTCCGAACCGGTTAGACTTCTCGGTATTACGTTGGATACTGGTCTGTGTTGGTCAGCGCACATTGACAGCCTATGTTCAAAACTTTCTTCAAGTATATTCGCAATGCGTCAACTTAGATTCTGTTTGAATAATGATGCGATGAGGGCGGTTTATTATGCTTTGACTCACAGTCTATTGACATATGGTATAATTCTTTGGGGTGGTTCACCAAAATCGAATAAAATTTTCGTGTTGCAGAAGGCTGCTGTGAGAATCATAGACTCTGCATCTTACGGTTCACACTGTAGACCGTCGTTTAAAAAGTATGGTATTCTACCTCTTCCTTGTGTTTTCATTTTAGAAACATTATTGCACATACACAAGAATTTACCAAATTTTGTATCTCATTCAGACCGACATGGTTATAGCACACGGTGGAGAGAGAACCTAGTATCATCATACTCTAGATTAAAAATGACGAACAATAATAAAATTGATATAGATCTTTATAATAAATTTGTGAGCATTCATGCTTTTGTTAATATCAAGGTTATGTCCATGCATTCTATTCAGAGGCTAGCTAAAAGTTGTCTAGTTGAACATTGTTTCTACAGTGTGCATGAGTATTTGACCTTTACTGTCTGACCTGTACTGTTACCTATTTATTTGTGTTGTATTTTTATCTGGGTATTTGTAAAATGTTTTTGATAGTTTTAATGTTTTTGTAACTCTAACGACAATGATCGTGTTTTATTATCATACCTATATTTTCTTGTATCCTGACATAAATGTACTATGCATATATTGTCAATAAACTATTCTATTCTATTCTATTCTATTATTATTATTATTATTATTATTATTATTATTATTATTATTATTATTATTATTATTATTATTATTATTATTATTATTATTATTATTATTATTATTATTATTATTATTATTATTATTATTATTATTATTATTATTATAATCATTATCATTATCATTATCATTATTATTATTATTATTAAAGTTGCCAAACGTAATACCTATTCTAGCATAATTTATAGCGCAGATAACAAATCTAGGGCTATATGGAATATTGTGAATGGGGAGAGACCGGGGAAAAATTCGTGCAATAGGTCGGATATATTGCCAGAAGAGTTTAATAATTATTTTTCTTCAATTTCGGATGTTATTCTCGGGACCATTGATTCGCCTGACTTTGATCCTATACATCTTTTAAATAACTGTCCTAAGCCTTCTTCTTCTTTTTTACGTCAATATATTTTACAACTGAAAAATACTAGTTGCTTGGACTATTATGGGTTAAATACACGAATATTAAAATCGTCTTTGGAATATCTTGTTCCTCCATTGATTCTGCTATTCAACAAGATTATAGAAGAAGGTTGCTGGCCTAGCGCTCTGAAAATTACAAAAATTTTGCCCGTTCACAAAAAAGGTGAGTTCGTGCTTGGAAATTTTCGACCTATAGCTGTTGTGCCTGTATATTCTAAAATCTTGGAAAAACTTGTAAAAGAGCGGCTACTGTCTTATCTGGAGGATAAGTCGATTTTGTCGCCAGTCCAATTTGGATTTAGAAAGGGATTCTCCACTGTTAGAGCGCTCTTGACGGTGAATAATTGGTGTACCTCAACGCATGCAACATTGTGTGATCTCACTAAAGCGTTCGATTGCGTTGATAATACCATCTGGCTGCAAAAGCTTGAATATTTCGGTATTCGTAATAAAGAATTACAACTATTCAAATTTTACGTATCGGAGAGGCAGCAATATGTTAGTATTGACAATGTTGACTCAAACATGTGCCATACATTAAATGGCGTTCCGCAGGGGTCAGTATTAAGGCCTTTGCTATTTCTGATTTATATTAATGATCTACCAGCAAATATTTTTGACAGTACATGTGTCTTATTTGCTGATGATACAACCCTGCTGTCTCGTGGTAATCTGATTACAGAGGAGAATACTTTGAGAACTGCTGAAATGTGGTTTTCAGCTAATAAGCTTAAACTCAATATCGAAAAGACACAAACGTTGACTTTTACTTCAGATAAATGGCATCCAAGATCAAGTACACCTACATTGCTAGGAATAACATTCGATTCGGGCTTAAATTGGTCCGCTCATATTGCTAAACTATGTCAGAAACTTGCATCACAGATACTTGTGATGAGACAGTTGCGTCCTGTTGTGGACAATAATGTCCTGAGAACGGTGTATTTTTCATTATTTCATAGTAGGCTGACATATGGCGTTGCTTTATGGGGCAATTCTAGCTCCGCTTGTAGGGCATTTATTTTACAGAAAGCTGCGTTGCGCGTCATTTCAGCAGTTTCTAGAGGTGTTCCTTGCAGAGAATTGTTTGTGAAGCTGGGGGTTCTACCGCTGCCTTGCTTATACATCTTGGAATCTCTATTATTAGTTCATAAGAACGCACCTAATTTATTAAAACATTCGGATTTACATGAACACGCGACCATGCATGCGGAGAATCTTGTGGTTCCTTTTTCTCGTATAAACATAACAAAAAATAATAAATACACAATTGGCTTATATAATAAATTTCAAAATTATTTTAAGGAAAAACAATTAAATCAGATGTCTCTGCAAGGGTTTCGCCGTTTTACAAGAGATTTTTTGCTGTGTCATTGTTTTCACACTATTGACGACTTTATTGTGTTCCTTAAGTGATTTAGTCTTGTCGTGTTGTGTTTACTTATTATTATTTATTTATTTATTTTATTATTATTTCTTTTACTGACAATTCGTATGTGTATTTTACATTTTACCTGCATTACTTGTGTCTTTTTATTGTATTTTTAGTGACGATTTTAATGTGTGCATTATTGATTTGATTTATACTTTGAATCTATACCTAGTTATGACAACAAATGTACGTGTATCTGTATGTATGAGTGGTCAATAAACATTTACTTATTATTATTATTATTATTATTATCATTATCATTATCATTATCATTATCATTATCATTATCATTATCATTATCATTATCATTATCATTATCATTATCATTATCATTATCATTATCATTATCATTATCATTATCATTATCATTATCATTATCATTATCATTATCATTATCATTATCATTATCATTATCATTATCATTATCATTATCATTATCATTATCATTATCATTATCATTATCATTATCATTATCATTATCATTATCATTATCATTATCATTATCATTATCATTATCATTATCATTATCATTATCATTATCATTATCATTATCATTATCATTATCATTATCATTATCATTATCATTATCATTATCATTATCATTATCATTCTCATTCTCATTGTCATTGTCATTGTCATTGTCATTGTCATTGTCATTGTCATTGTCATTGTCATTGTCATTGTCATTGTCATTGTCATTGTCATTGTCATTGTCATTGTCATTGTCATTGTCATTGTCATTGTCATTGTCATTGTCATTGTCATTGTCATTGTCATTGTCATTGTCATTGTCATTGTCATTGTCATTGTCATTGTCATTGTCATTGTCATTGTCATTGTCATTGTCATTGTCATTGTCATTGTCATTGTCATTGTCATTGTCATTGTCATTGTCATTGTCATTGTCATTGTCATTGTCATTGTCATTGTCATTGTCATTGTCATTGTCATTGTCATTGTCATTGTCATTGTCATTGTCATTGTCATTGTCATTGTCATTGTCATTGTCATTGTCATTGTCATTGTCATTGTCATTGTCATTGTCATTGTCATTGTCATTGTCATTGTCATTGTCATTGTCATTGTCATTGTCATTGTCATTGTCATTGTCATTGTCATTGTCATTGTCATTGTCATTGTCATTGTCATTGTCATTGTCATTGTCATTGTCATTGTCATTGTCATTGTCATTATCATTATCATTATCATTATCATTATCATTATCATTATCATTATCATTATCATTATCATTATCATTATCATTATCATTATCATTATCATTATCATTATCATTATCATTATCATTATCATTATCATTATCATTATCATTATCATTATCATTATCATTATCATTATCATTATCATTATCATTATCATTATCATTATCATTATCATTATCATTATCATTATCATTATCATTATCATTATCATTATCATTATCATTATCATTATCATTATCATTATCATTATCATTATCATTATCATTATCATTATCATTATCATTATCATTATCATTATCATTATCATTATCATTATCATTATCATTATCATTATCATTATCATTATCATTATCATTATCATTATCATTATCATTATCATTATCATTATCATTATCATTATCATTATCATTATCATTATCATTATCATTATCATTATCATTATCATTATCATTATCATTATCATTATCATTATCATTATCATTATCATTATCATTATCATTATCATTATCATTATCATTATCATTATCATTATCATTATCATTATCATTATCATTATCATTATCATTATCATTATCATTATCATTATCATTATCATTATCATTATCATTATCATTATCATTATCATTATTATTATTATTATTATTATTATTATTATTATTGTTATTATTATTTGTCTGGATTATTATGGCTTAAACAGCAGAATAGTAAAATAGTAAAAGCTTGCCTTGAAGTACTTGTTGGGCCACTTACATTCCAATTTAATAATATTGTTAGCGGCGGTATATGGCCGGACTCTTTCAAAATAGCAAAGATTCTTCCAATCCATAAAAAGGGCGATATCGATGTTGTAGACAATTTTAGGCCAATTACTATTTTACCTATATTTCCAAAATATTTGAAATCTTGCTAAAAGAGAGATTATTGGTCTATTTAGATAGCGTACGACACTTAGGTGATGCTATGTCTACCACCTCTGGATATTCATCTAAGAGAAGTGGCTGCGACAACTATGCTTCGCCTCAAAAATACTGGTATTACACCTGATGTAGGATGTGGAGAAGCTAGGAATCGCCTGTGGAGTGAGGTCTTCAGGAAGATGCCCCTGTTGCAGGCAGACACTGATAGCATTTCTCCCAAGTTTGTGTTTGACAGACCCTACACGGTACTTATCAGAAATGAAGAGACCGCCAGTGAAGATGTTATCAACATGTACACAGACGGGTAAAAAAAAAGGAAGGTGCAGGATGTGGGATTTATTCCAGATCCTTGCATATTCGTTATCAGTGGGCAATGGATAGGCATGCTACCGTAGTACAAACGGAATTAGCAGGTATAACCATAGCCGCCAAAGAAATTTCCCGTAGACATACAACGGGCAAAATCATTAGAATCTACACAGATAGTAGACAATCACTACTGATCTTACGTAATAAGATAAGAACTAGATCAGCATGGGAATGCCATCAGGTACTAGTAGTGGCCTCAGCTAACAACAGCGTATCTGTATGCTGGGTAAAGGGACACGACCGGTGCAATGGCAATAAAGTAGCTGACAAGCTGGCTAGGAGTGCATCGGGTCTGAATATTTTTGGACCTGGTCCCTCCAGTATGCTTCCATTGTCAGCATTTGTTGAAATTATCAAAGGAGACACCCACAAAGAGTTTATGAAACGTTGGGATGAAACAAATGACTGTAATTTTGCTAAGGAGTTCCTAGAGTACCCCTGCAAGGATACAGCCAAAAAGTACCTGGCTATGTCTAAGACAAACCTTCGTCTGGTGACAGGTATTCAAACTGAAGACTGCTGGCTAAGAAAGCACCTCTATAACATGAGGAAGTGTGATACACCTCTTTGTAGGGGTTGCGAACAGGAAGACGAGACAGTATTTCATGCACTCTGTAAGTGCACTGTCATCTCGTCAATAAGAGAATCTGTGTTGGCCTACATTAGAGAGATCCCCCTGAGCAACGTCATCATCTTTGTCTCCTTATTCGGCTGGCTGGCGGCTCAGGTGGACTGATCTAATGGGAGGAGGTACAAGGGGCCCAATGGGGCCTAAGTGCTGTAGCCTTTTTGCTACCCTCCCCTTAATTCCAGATTCCAGAATTTCAGATAAATATTCTATCATATCGCCATCACAGTTTGGGTTCAGAAAGAGGTATTCTACAGTCAGAGCGTTGTTATCTGTAATCGAGGAAGTAGTCGATAGCCTTGATATGGGTGAGAGTTCATATGAAGTGTTGTGTGACCTGACAAAGGCCTTTACCTTTAATGAACACTTTGCAGTGTTTCAATTTACTTGAAGCCTGCAAGTCCACCTGTATATATGTATATTTGGATAAATTGCAATATTTTGCACCTGCTCTGTATCGGTTCTTATACAGAACACCCTGTATTATTATGTTTCTTTTTATTGCGATTATGATTATATGTTTATTTTGTGTAAAATTTCAGATATCGCAATAAATAATTAAATTACTTCTTACATTTTTATTATCTACTCTTGTTTTTGGGCCCCAATCTCTTTTCTTTTCAGTAAACTTCCTCTGTGATTGATTTGTCAAATTAAAATAAAAGTTATGTTAATTTATGCAACTTGAACCTTTTCTCCTGTTTCTGGCATTTTGATTTTATTCCTTCTGCCGTTGTCAATTTTCTTCAATAATTATGGAGCATGTTGGTATTAGAGAGTTATTTGAAATCTCTTTAATACTGTCGAACTTACTCTTATTTTGTTCACAAAAACAGTTATTAGTCAATAATTTGTCGGATAGGATTCCCTTATCCTTTTGTTTATTTCTCTCATTTTTTGCCAATTTAATAGTGAATCGGAAAAAAAGTTGGTACAATGGTAGAATACAATATTTTGAGATAAGTAAACTTATCCTCATTTCATTTTTCTTCAAACATGCAACGGAAACTAATTAAAAAAGCGGAACACATTTTATTCTAAGTTGGAGCGATTTCAGAACGGGTATGATCAATTACGGTCGAACGACCCGATCTTGCAAATAAGGGATTGGTAGACGTTACCTTAATCATACATACAAACACTTTCCCTATTACTGCTGCCTTAATGAAACAGCACATATGCACATGGTCCGATGTCAGTATAAGAAAAACCTAAATACTGCTTAACTCTATGAGACGTCCAATAACTCTATAATCCTGCATTTTATTATTCTTCAGCTTCTTATTATATTGCCTGTTTTGATTTTACTTTTGAACTATTTGTTATTATGTATTTCTCTTCACGAGACAGATTTAAAACTCTCAATTTTTCTTGTTTTCATCCAAATTCTCTCTTTTGATAAACTATTTTTTTCTCTTTCATCACATAGATACTGTCACCCCAATTATTGAATTTTTATCACTACATTATTTTTTAACTTATTTCCGATTTAACAATTATATTGATGAAGTAAGTGGACCCTGCTCTATAGTACAATAAACCCCATATTAAAATTATCAGTAATATCAATCCATTGGCGTGGAATTTGTTTTTTTTAGTAATTACACTTTCGATAATTCTATGCTAATGGAAGAATAGAATTTTCAGTATAAAATTTAGATTAAGTTAATTATTTACTAACTTGATAAGACTCAATTACTCTCATGGTTTATTCGAAATTTGTAATTTTAATTATTGGCAGCAATTTTGACACAAAAATTAAATTAGGAAAACATGAAGGCAAATAAATAAAGATGTCACAGTAGTTGTTCAAAGTGATCACCATACAAAGATTTACACGACGAAGAAAATTGAAATGTGCATAATTTGCACAATAAATTATTTGCATAAAGGCAAGTACCTGGAAGCTTGTGAAAAAACCGTATATAACATATGGCATACGCGAAAACGAATAAGTAAGTGTTTGTTAAAAAATCTTATTTTTATTTTAAGAATGTCAGGAATAATTGTAAATATTTTTTTTCTAATTTAATTTTTATGTCAAAATTGCTGCCAATGATTAAAATTACAAATTTTGAATAAACCACGAGAGTAATCGAGTCTTATCAAGAGTACCTTTTTTGTAGAAAATAATTTTCTTAATCTAAATTTTATACTGATTTTTTTCTCTTCCATTGGCGTAGAATTTTCGAAGGTGCAATTACTAAAAACCCCAAGTTCCACGCCAATGGAATGATATTACTCATGATATTATGGGGTTTATTGTCCTATAGAACGGTATCAACTTACTAAATTTTAGCAAAATCGCATAAGACGGTTTAAATTAAAAAAAAACGATTTCAAAATTGAAAATTCAGGGACGTATAGTGCCTAAACGGGGCAACTTTGAACTAAGGTAAATTTAGCTAAATCGACTTATTTTGAACCGCACTCTATCTGGTGGATCGTTGTAAAGACCTTTTAGGGACACCCTGTATAATAAAATCTATTCTATTTCTAATAATTTGTTAGTAAGAGACATCTTGCATATTATATTCACTAGTTTAAATCTGTATTTTTTACATTTTAAAAAGCAATCATTTTTAAATTGCTTTCTGTTACACTATTCGGGTTAAATAAATTGAAAATATTTGAACTGAATAATGAAATTTTACATATTTATACATACATCTTGAAAAAGTTTTCTCTATGTAATTTTTTCAGTTGTAATTATAAAGGCAAATATATTTAAAACAGGAAAATTTAAGTTATCTACTAAGCAAAATTACATATCTACATATATTTTACAATAATTAAAAGATAAAACGTACAGTATCGGATGAAAAAGTATAGTGTCGGAAATTTACGATGGAATTTATCATAATAATTATAAAATCGCATAACATAATATGGAATTTTATCCATGTTTACAGTGTACTTATTTAATTTATAAAATCATTATGTAATTGTACAAAACATTACGCTGGTCACAAATTACCAGCGTAAAATTATGTGAAATTACACACACATTTTTATGAGTATAGATTAAAAAATATTCTAACAGTACGTCTTCATTTTTTTTATTTGCGACGTGACGGTATTTTAAAATTTAAGAATTAGTACTCAGCTATCATAATCAAACCGATAGCAATGAACATGTAATTGTGGTAGTATTTACTTAATTAATATTTTAAGGGGAAATCAAATTACATACCATACCATACCAGTCTACAGAGATATTTAAAGCATTGGAATGCATTGTAATTATGTTTTTATGGAAGTATCTGAAATAATAGAGTTGTATATTAATAATTACACAGCAATAGAAATATGTATAAATAAATACCTACTAAGATATTTAAGATACGTATGAGCAAGTTTCTCAACAATTGTTGAACTTTCTACATTAACTGTAGAATTAAAGCAGTAGTAATTATTAGAAAATACTCGTACTTTATCTTTATTCTGATCATATATGTATAAAATGAAAATTTGCAATATAATATTTATTAATTATATGTAATTAGAATGAAATATGATAATTGTTTAGTAATGAGAACGCGTAAATTAAACTTTTAAGCAAATCTCTTCTCAATTGTACATTAACACCAGCGCATTCGCCTGTTCCTCGTTATGTTTAAACTTTGTTAGGAATTAGTAATTTACTAAGTATTTTAGAATTAATTGTGTACTTAGGACATGAAAACGATTTAACCAATCTTATCTTAGGGATGTAGAAAATGCCAAAAAGGCACAACTTTTACTTTTTACGTCACTAATTTAATTTTTAAAATATTGACCAAGAAATTAATACCTATATATTTAAGTAAGAAATACGCAAAATAATTATTTTGGATGTTTAGGGGAGAGCCGGGTAATGGTACGCAGCAGTTAATCGTGCGCACTCAGGTTTTCTTTTCAGTTTCCCCTATATGCGATATTAGAATACAGATTCGGAAAAATAAGCCGGAAGTAGTTTAGTTTTGTATCAGGTTATTACTTGAAGTATCCTCTTAACACTGACATAATTAGGTTTTTTTCTTAATATAGTTGTAAATTTGTAAAGCAAATCTCTTCTCAATTGTACATTAACACCAGCGCATTCGCCCGTTCCTCGTTATGCTTAAACTTTACTAGGAATTATTAATTTACTAAGTATTTCAGAATTAATATAATTGTGAACTTAGGACATCAAAACGATTTAACCAATCTTATTTTAAAAACTGATATTTAGGGTTGTACAGAATGCCAAAAAGGCACAACTTTTACTTTTTACGTCACTAATTTAATTTTTAAAATATTGACCAACAAATTAATATCTATATATTTAAGTAAGAAATACGCAAAATAATTATTTAGGATGTTTAGGGGAGAGCCGGGTAATGGTACGCAGCAGTTAATCGTGTGCATTCAGGTTTTCTTTTCAGTTTCCGCTATATGCGATATTAGAATACATATTAGGATTTGTTATCGGCTAATAATGACGCATCTTTATTTTGACGCGTTCCATTACAATTTTCGTTTCGGAAAAAATAAGATGTAAGTAGTTTAGTTTTGTATCAGGTTATTGCTTGAAGTGTCCTCTTAACACTGACATAATTAGGTTTTTTTCTTAATATAATTGTAATTGAGAGATTTCCGGGTGGTAAGGTAATCAATACACAATTTGTGTAAAAATATATTTTTCTTAGTCGTAGTAGGTACAATATTTTCTCTACAAAAGTTCTCATCGAACGCCGTACATCGATATGTATCAGATTGTTCCATACAAAAAAAAGTAACAAAAAATGTTTGCTAGCATGAGCTGAAATATATATACAAGGCATTTAAAACTATCTTATTTTACTAAAATACATAACAGTAATCATATTTTTTGGTGAAACAAAATGGTTGTTACTGTTGGTTAATCGGGCGCAGTGCACGATTCTCTTCGGTGCGATCTTGAGCAAGACGAAAATGGCAAATATACCAAGTGGCCAAGTAAATAATATAAAATGTGGTTTAAGTATTCGGTGTGTCGATGAGTGTACAGCCCTGAAGGCTATATGTTTGCAATTTATTAAAAAAAAACACTTTTATTTATAATAATAATATCTCTACCCCTCATTCTAATCACAGGGATTAGCCCAGAAGTCGGACTTGTGCGGGAGAGGGGGCGGCATATTATTATTAAGCAGGCCGCATTTGCGCCCAGGAACGACTTACGTTGGTAGGCCCTAACCACTATTCAGTGCAGGAATGAGGGAAACCTGGAAAACCTCATTAATTAGGGGGGTCAACCGGTATCAATCTCTCACATTGACCCAAGCCAATATTCTTCCACCCTACCATACCCGTAGAGAGGGCGCCAAACCTCTCCACGAATATAGCTTATATACGGTCTACCGGCAGTTGGGCTCGAACCAACACCGAGGTGACTAGATACCTCGATTCAAGTACTGACGCCTTAAACGGCGCGACCACTGACCGACCAATAATGTTCTAATAACGGTTTTTAGTTCTCAATAGAGCAGCAGTCAGGGATTAGTATGAAACTGTGAGAAATGTTTATCCAACTACTTTTCTACTTTAATTTCTTTTATAATAATAATTTAACATCAAATATTTCTAACAGTTTCAAACCGTTTCCAACTTTTCGCGGAACCTCTTGTTTCTATACATATATCAAGTATTCTTTGAGATATGCCTTATTACCCGGTGTCTGCGCACTATCACCCGCACAAGTGGAATAATTGTACGCAGTGCTACTTTTTACTAACTTTTGTTGTCGCAATGATGTTTCCTTTTAAATACATATTATAGTCAAAGCCTTGCGACGACAAAGTTAGAGCGCTAATTTTGCGTATTCTCAGAAATATCTTAATCTAGGCTTAAGTGCGCACAATTACCCAACTCTACCCTACTCCAGGAATATCTAGTTGTATCGTCAAAGTACACACAGTATATATCACAGTAGGTATATAACATTCTAAAATAAGAAATCGAGTTTGAATGTTTTTAAAATTTAAAAAATAAGACATTCTGGGGAAGCTATAACAGTAAAAATTGTTTTTATATTTATTTTATTTCTGCAATATTTTCCTTGTTTTTGAATTAATTATGATTGAATATTATAACAATTTATCTTGTTGATATTGTTTTTTGTTGTATAGTGTGGAAATAATTTATTCGGTTGTAATTTCTTCTTAGAATTACTAGGTGCACATTACTGTTTGTTCATTGTGAAGACAAATTTTGATAGAAAAATAACTTATTAGTTAGTTGCAAACACGATTACACCTGAAAAACCTACGGCAAACAGCTAAAGTTACACATTAGCCGTCCACCAGACATATACCGGTTTCGGGCTTATTAGCTCTTATCAGTATGCCATAGGTAAGGTAACCCACGAATAACCTCAGCTGTTTTAAGTCTGTCTAACCTGACAGCAGGGACTATGAACATCATAAAGTAGTAAAGCTACATCTAGCGGCTATTCGCTACTCCATGCCGGATTGACCAGCCACAGACATGAAGCGTTCAACATCGTAGTAGAAACCATTGAAAGCTAATGGTGGGTGCTGAGGAGAAAGCTTAGTTGTTTGCTATAGGTTTTTCAGGTGTAATTCAATACTGGTCGGGGAATTAGCCCGCAGAGTAATTGTTTCTTGGAATTCCGTGTTCGCAACATCGTTATCGTCGATTCGTGATAGAGGTCGATAGTTTTAAATGGTTTCTATTGCGATATAGAGCGCTTCGTGTCTGTGGCTGGTCAGTCTGGCATGGAGTAGCGAATAGCAATTAGATTTGTGATATTTATTAGTTAGTTGTTCGTGCATTTGAACATTAGAAATGTCTTGGTTTTAGATATAGGAATACATTTTATATAAGTGTTGCTATAATTTACCTACTTTACTTAGTTACATTTTTTTTTCTTTTGATAATTGCTAAAATTTTATAAATATGGTAAATAAATCAGTTACTGAGTGACGAACTTTCAATTGATGTTTTAATCAGGGAATCAGGGTTGTAGTACCCACGGACTCCTCTAGTTATTTTTGAATACGCTTATGGTTTCAGGATATCTTTTGAGACAGTGGTTTTATTCGATTTTTTCGGTCTTATAAGATATTGATTTGAAACTAGGTTACGAGATATTGCAACTTTTTTTGATATACTAGGTTCGGCACAAATTAAATGTCGCGAAGTATTGAATGGTCATTTCCATTTTATTCACTAAATTGGAATAAACAAAATGGCAGAACTATTGACGAGCAGGAGAAAACACAAACATTTAACTCAATTAAAATAAATGTTCAATATACGATCAACTTCTACCTAACATACCTACAACCTCGGTCTCTTTTAATAAGAGAGTAACGAATATTTTCCAAAATATGTGATTTCAGTCTAAAATGCTGTTCATCTTGTAAAATTCGTTCCCTCAGCTGTTGTTTACTTATCCGCATTACAGTCCAAATGTTTAGAATCATTTAAATCTTTCCTAATCGGTCAGTACTAAGGATTTAAGAGAGGATAAGGAGGAGGAGCAAGGTAAATGGTCAATAAACTGAAACATGACATCGGAAGCCATCTAAATGAAATATGATACCGGGTGTAGGTCAATGAACTGAAATATGACACCGGATGCTATCTAAACGAAATATGATACCGGATGTAGATCAATGAACTGAAATACGACATCGGATGCTGTCTAGACAAAACCCGACACCGGATATAGGTCAATGGACTGAAACATGACACCGGATGCTATCTAGACGAAATATGATACCGGATGTAGGTCAATGAACTGAAACATGACACCGGATGTTATCTAGATGAAACTTGATACCAGATGTAGGTCAATGAACTGAAACATGACACTGGATGCTCTCTAGACGAAATTCGACACTTTATTTCCTATAAAAATTCCACACTAGCAAAGATTAAAATCTAATAATATATTTTCTTTGAAATCGCCAAGTCAGCTCCAATATAACTTGATACCTCGTATGTAATCAGTGAGGAGCCAAGGTATGTAAAGATCGATGGTTAATAAATCTATTGTATTTTTTCTAAACACCTGCATTTGTCCTGTGTCAGCAAAAAATTAATACTTTATTGTATAACTAGCATTACCTTTTCCTCATTTTGAATGTAGGATATAACACCATGTTACCAATACGTACATCATTTCTAAAAAATATCATTATTTATAAAAAATAGAATCCCCCTCTACCTATTCAAAGTGGTGGAGATTACTCTATAAAATAACATATCAAAAATTCTAAACAGTCGAAAACAAGCAGTGTTGTGTAAAATAATATTGAGTTATAATGTGTAACCAAACAAAATCAGAATAATGTGGGCATATTATCTGAATGGGATGGAAATAATAGATTTTAATAGTATTGTTCGAATTTTACAAAAGTTTGATGAATGTTGCGAAGAAATAATTGAGAAATATGGAAAGACGTTAGTATTGTGTGAAGATTATTTAAATGATCAATGTACCATAGATGATTTTTTCAATGATTTTATTAACCTAGGTTTGACGGGGATGCTTCTTGAGAAATATGGAAAAGCGTTAGTATTGTGTGAAGATTATTTAAACGATCAATGTGCCATAGATGATGTTGTCAACAGTTTTATTAACTTTTGTTTGACGGGGATGCTTCATGATATTAAACATCTGTTGGAGAGCTAGTTAGCCAATAAAATCCCTGAACGCAAATAGGAACAAGAAGTTGATGACCAAGAGGAAAGTGGTGTAGAGTCAGCAATTAGTTTGTATAAATGAAATATTTAATAAAATTTGTTGTCATAAAACTGTTTTATTATTTCATATAAATTCATAACCAAAATTTTTCAGTTTGTCTATAGAAGCAATACTTCTGCAAACGATTTTGAAAAGTTCGCTAATTATACAATGACCTTATAACTTCAAAGAGGTGTATACTTGTTTTCCAGAATGGCGTACACACGTCGATGGATCTGCACAATCACAATCTAAATGTCACATGTGTAAATGGAGTCTTCAACAATATAATAAATATATAAAACTTTTAATATTTTTTAATTTTTATTTTAAAAAAACTATTCATATCATTGAAATTAGACAAGAGACATGGGTGAACATACCTTGTTTGATGCAAATTATTGAGTTAGTAAAAATTATAATATACCACCTCAATACCTGAATTGTCACCCAAACCTACAATGCAGAGAGGAGCTAAGGATATGTGAGTCAAAGGTTAATGAACATTACATCATTCGTATCCGGTATTGCATCTAAACACCTGCGTTTATCCTGCCAGCAAAAATTGTAAATTGATTTCCCGCAAATTACTGATAAATCATATTTCAGTAGATCATATAGCCTTAGAATGCAAATATATATTTTCCAGTGGAATTACCACTCTATGACATTTTATCGTTATGTACTATAAAATGGTGCACCCTTGTCACAATTGTTTTTGTGCTACATTTTTTAATCTTAACTCAAAACAGTTTCTTTTTATTAGTCTAACACATCGGTAACACAAAATCAGTCTGCTGAAATGGATATTGCATTACACTGTGTAACCAGTGACGTTTACAACCACTTTATTAAACATTGCATAGTTGACACTGACTGGAGTGAAAACCACAAACAAGGTAGTCTCTTTTCTATAACTGTTAAAAAAATATATACTGAAGGAAGTGGCAATACCAGAAATTGCTTTTAAGTGGTTACCTGAAAATGAAATAATGCCTTACTATTACACTACTGATAGAAAAAATTGATTGTTAAAAATATAATCAATATGTGCAGAAAAGAAGGTTATAAAGTCATTAAGTTAAACAATTAAATAATAATAATAATAATAATAATATCTCTACCCCTCATTCTAATCACAGGGATTAGCCCAGAAGTCGGAGACTTGTGCGGGAGAGGGGGCGGCATATTATTATTAAGCAGGCCGCATTTGCGCCCAGGAACGACTTATATTGGTAGGCCCTAAGCACTATTCAGTGCAGGAATGAGGGAAACCTGGAAAACCTCATTAATTATGGGGGTAGTCAAATATCAACCGGTATCATTCTCTCACATTGACCCAAGCCAACATTCTTCCACCCTACCATACCCGCAGAGAGGGCGCCAAACCTCTCCAAGAATATAGCTTATATACGGTCTACCGGCAGCTGGGCTCGAACCAACACCGATCAGTCACCTCGATTCAAGTACTGACGCCTTAAACCGCGCGACCACTAACCGACCAAATGGTGTTCAGGAATCAATATATCCTTCAATTAAGATCGGATTTAAAATTTACATGTTTGAGCTGCTACTAGATAGTTTTGTCAGTAAATATTATCCATATACGCATTATTCAGATACTGCTTTTCCATTGACGAATATATCAAATAATTATAAAACAATTTTCTATTGCATTGATGAAGCTATTACAAAATCAGCATATTATGCTAGAAGTGATACACTTAGACATTTATCGTTCAAGAAGAATCCAAGAAGATGTACTGGCAATTTTAATCATCGACAAATCATCGTCATAGTAGTGTTCTCAAATGGGTTCAAGATAATGCCAAGACCAAAATCCAGATGCTCTCCTTAGGATGGAACTGTGGACCCGATTCCGCATCTTGGCTTCCTACACATTTCCGTCATTATCAGAGAACTCGCGATGTATTGAATGAAGTTAAATAAATATCTATTATAGTTTTTAAAAAGTCTAGTAGTATATAATAATAACAAAAAATTATCTTACGTATTTCTAACAGCAGATACTCAATAGTAGGGCTACATATCTTTATTACATTCATTTATTATAATCTAATTTCTACAGTGGTTGATTCTCCTTTTCATAGTAAGATTGTTGAAATTTTGCATACATGTCAGGCATACATTTCAGAATTCAGAATTATTATGATATAATATATCTAGACATATTCTACATACAAGTTTTTAGATTTTTTGTACTGCAGTAATCTATTTATAACAGATTGCCGTAGTACTTACCTATAAGTTTTATCTTTCCATCTTTGTTAAAAATAATTTTCTTTGGATGACAAAGGTTCTTTAAATATTTTTTAAATGGATTGACAGTGCACTTCATCTAAGTTTAATCTTAATTTTTAAGTTTTACAATCATTTTGGCTGAGACAAAAATGTTCTCTAATGCAATATCACCATTAATAACTGAAAGTTTATTTTGAACGCTCAATGGTCCTTTATATCTAATCGTCATCCTAACAGAGGTAGGTTTAATTTGAAATTGTAAGTTATGAGGTAAATCGAATATTTTATTTTTTGATTTGTTGTCTTAATTCTTAATAACGACAGTAATTCTTCGTCAAAGGTTAAGATCAAGTTTGAGAAACATGTTGGTATGTAAAAGATTTAAAATGGTTTTTAATATTCAAGATAAAGGTTGTTCACATAATTATTACCCAAATAATTAATTAAATAATTGAAACCCATACTATATGTATACAAATTAAATCCCGAGAAATGCACGTAAATTATCTAGAAATGAAGTCGCAGATCTAAGTCACAAGGTTAGAGACAAAGATATTTTGTCGCATTTACTCAATATTCGCAAAAATAACATCATCACTAATTAAACTGACCAGTTAACACATTTTTTTTTGTGAACATAGAATGTCAAATTCATTTGATGTAGGTACTCAAACGATCATTTATTTCTCTAAATCTTACACTAATCAGAGGTATAATATTCAGCAGTATGTCAAAACTAAGAATATTTCTCAGCTGTTTGTAGATATAGAATACATTTATTAGAATTAAAGTGTATTACTCAAGCGCAAAATGATCAATATGTTAAGCACATTTTTAAATAACGAAGGGGTAAAATTGGGGTTTGTAGAAATTGTAATTAATTTAGGACTTTTGAGGAAAATTCGGTCAACAGTCAAACCCAAAAACTGTTAGAAACACTTGTGAACTGTTTAGTATGTTCGCAGACTCTGGAATATGTTTTAAAACACTGATGTAGTTATAGCCGCATATGAAACAGCGCAAGTAAGATTAAAAATAAAATAATATTAATTATTGTGTATCAAGACCTGAGGACTTCGATGTATCCAGAAGTGAATTTATTGGAGATATGATCAATGAATAGTCATATCGCATAATATGTAGGTAGTGGATCTAAAAAATACTATAAAGTAAAATAAAAGAATTAGTAAAATAAAAGAATTGGAAATTGGTAATTGGTCACAATTGGTAAATTTTGATAGTATAAAAGATATGGCTCTTAATAGATTCCGGTATATGTCGCGTCCAAAAATATTTGCAAAACAAAAGAACACGAGGTGGTGACGAGAATAGTGAATACAAATATTATGTTTCAGATATCATGTGTGGGTATTTGTTTAATGATTATAGATGTAGTTATAGCCGCGTATATTACAGCGCAACTCAGATTAAAAATAAAATGGTATTAATTATTATGTATCAAGACCTGAGGACTTCGATGTATCCACAAGTGAATTTATTGGATATATGATGAATGAATCATAATCAGTCATGCTCGGATAGTCATATCGCATATATAAGTAATGGGTCTAGAAAATACACTTATAAAGTAAAGTAAAAGACATTTTCTTGAGCTAGGCTTTACAATTCGTAAATTTTTGCAGTGTAATAGATATAGTCCTTAAAGGACTCCGGTATATGTCGTATCCAAAAATATTTGCAGAACAAAAGAACACGAGGTGGTGACGAGAGTAATGGATAAAAAGACTAAATTTTAGATATCATGTGTGTGTGTCTTTGTTTAATGATAAATTTATGTTTGCCTTATAATTTGTTATAATGAAATTATTACGTAATATATGTATATGTATTACTTTGAAATTATGTAGGTATAGGGAATTTCATAAAGAAAGGAAACTATTCGTGCATATTCTTTCATCTCTTCTCCTTTGATGTCTGGCATTTTAACTATTAAACGTGTAGTGCAGGTGTTTTATCAAAATTATTTAAATACATTATAAATCCTTTCTTGTCTATTAATGCTTGATAGATATTTGTTTTATATTGCAGGTAAGAAAACAAAAATATATTTGCATTGTGAGTGTCATGTTACCGTACTAGTATTACACTACTATTCATGTTGTTGATATAAAATTATATCAAGGCCACCCATTGGAACTTAATTGTATATAATATTTCAAGAAGATACTTCCTACAGTATGTTATTTTAAAGTTGTTTTACTGTTGATTCTTTACTGCTTTTGAAGCTATTTTTAGTTTTAGACCTCCGTTTCTTATTGCTTTTATAACTATTTTTACCTGCTTAGAATTGTTTTGGACAGCTTTTTGAGTTCTAACAGACTTAGAGCTGTTTTCGACTGCTGGCTGTTAGATAGTAAATAACTGTTTTACTCATCGAAACTGGCTTTTACTATTTCTATAGATGCCTTAGAATTAAATGTCATGACATCTCCCTTTTGTATTATTTTGAAGAATACCATAAAACATAGATGTGGGGATACCTGTCCTTGCTATCAGCAATGCTGCATATACCCAGGCAGTTGACAGTTACTTATAGTTTTGAACTCGTTTTATAGTGTTTTTTTTCAATTGCTTTATAGCTATTTTAACTACTTTAATCTGTTTTTACTGATTTATAGCTGTTTATCTCTGCTTCAGATTGTTGCATTAGGGCTGATTTTACACAAATATGTAACTTCAATGACTTGTTAGCTTAGTGTTCTAACGGGAACGGTTACATATAAAATTTCCAAGTTTATGCTTTATTTCTCAGTTTAGCACATTGTAGAAAATATTACCTTTCAGTGTTTTCTGTGTTGTGTTTAAATTATTTTTAAGATGATGAGTTCATAATTTTTTACAAACCAATAATGTATGTATTTTTATCTTGAAAATAAACACTGATTATTCTCCTCTTTTAAATTCGCTAAGTTGACGTAATTGTTAATTTGTAAATTACTAAATCAACAAAAATTGTAGAATCATAATAAAATTATAAAAAGAAAAGACGAGAATTATTTTTTACAATTGTAAACAAAATTTGTAATTTAATAACTCATTTAATAATTGTAAGATTAATCAACTTACCTGTAAGGAAGATTGATCCAATTATTCAAGCATATCTGCCACTAAAGTAACTGAAAATAGCTCAATTGGGGATCCACAAATAAAATGGTAAGAACAGCTCTAAAGGCAACTGTAAACAGCTTAACACGATATCTAAAACAGCTTTAAATAGGTAAGAACAGCTCTAATAGCAGTTCAAGAAGCTCTAAAGCTGTCCAAAACAGATTCCCTGGAGCAGTAGAAAAATAGCCGTAAAAGCAGTAAAAACAGATATAACCTAACACTGTAGTAAGTCATTATCTGTCAATAAGTTTCCAACAAATTATTGCAGTAGAATAGCTATGCCGATTCTGCTCCACAATTCAAGATGGCGACTGGAGCAGGATTGGCATAGCCTTCAGCCGTCTACGTCACAGCGATTGGCATCTGCGCGATAGAGGTCGACAACCGTTCGTGCTGAGAGGAAGTATAGAGTCGGTTTCTGTCGACTACGTCAGCTTGGTTGATGACCTGCTTATCATTATTATGTAATTAATAGGGTTGATTAAAATAAAAAATCGAATATAGAATGTATATCATTTATTATAATTCTTATACAATATAACATGCTACAATACATTATTTTTATCAATCCAAGAATTATGTGTGTCATCGTAACCTAACCATTTGACAATAACTTTATTTTCTTTTTTTCGTAACACCTTTTCAAGTGAGCGTCAGGATGTGTTACTTTTTGTAAATCCAATTCATAGAAGCCTCCTGTTATTTCTTTACCACTCTAATCTTTCAATAAATATGTTGTAGAGTTGATTAATCTTATTTTCCTAATGATAAAAATCTCGCTAGATCAGTTTGGAGTGTATCCTTTCTTAAAAGCTTCTCTATATTTGCTAATTCTCACATAGTCGCCTACTTTAAATTTTGTTATTTTATTAGCAAGAATATATTGATTTTAATAATGATCTGTCATTCCTTGATCTAACTTTAATTGATATCATCCTCGTTGTAGAATGGACTGTATTGTTGCATTTGTCAACAATTTTATCTACAATATGATTCCACTTAAGTATATTCTTTATAGTTCTAATGGAGCGTTACACAATCGAAGCCTTTTTTGTACTATAAACGCTGTAATTGTTAATATTATATTTTTCATCAGTTTCTTGAAGTTCGCATTATAGAATTCCTTTCTTATGTCGGTTTGCAGATGTTTCGGAATTTTTTTAAAACATAATATCGTATTCATTGCAATTGTAACATCCTGGGCTGATTTGCTCGCTAGTGGTTCTGTCCAGATCAATTTAGAGAAGCAATTAATAACGATTAGTACATACTTATATCCATTATTTTCCTTGGAATATGGTAGCAAGTCAATTAAATCAGCTTATATTAAATCATTCAGACCTTTTATTACGGTTCTACGTCATTTGAAATTGATTCTGACAGGCTTGTGTAATTTATTAACAATATCTTCTTTTACATTTGCTGCATATTTCTTAAAGTTGTTGCGATATTTCATATTGGATTCCAATTAAAATTATAGTATGTAAAACTAATTTCTATATATTTAACCCCACAGGAACTCGTATAACGATTTCTACAAATAAATTTTTGTTTTCAGTTTCCGGATCTTTTTCTCGAAATGAGATATTATCGTTGCGACGCATAACGATGACTAGTTCTGCCAAAGTAAATTCCTTGTCGTATATAATTGTTATGATATCAGCAGGGAAACCAGTAGCATACTCAATCATAGCTACTTCGTAGAAGAAAACTATCTATCAACAAGCTCATTAGGATCGTCCCAGTATACGTAGTCGATTGGATTATTCGAGGCTTCCATTAACATACCAAGACCTAACCTCTTTGGAGTTGAGGGTGCTATGATGCGAGGTCTTCGTGATGTTAGTGGTTGTATACTCAATGCGGAGATGATTTTTTTATATTTGTAAGATGCATTACCCTGAATTTGCTCATTTTCAAAGTAGTTTCTTTAATTATCGTTCTGTGAAACCAATTGGATGTTTCTTAAAAATTAATTCGTAGAGTTCAGGAGTCCCCGTATAATGTAACCCTCCTATAACTAAATTATTACCATCGACTTGCATTACCAATTTCAGTTCATTATGCTCGGGATCATATCTAACACCTAAGGTCAAACTCATTATCAACATCAGCAATCATTTTATGAACATATTCTCTAGGTAACGGATCAAGGTGATTTAAATAGTAGATCATATCGGGCGAATTACTAAAGTCTTGAATATATTCTTTTGTATCGCGTCTAGTTCCTCATTGTTTTCCCCATTACCTCCACCAGCAATGTCATTATCATTTTAAGTTCCTTCTGCGACAACTGATGTATGTAGAAAACTTAGTGCATCTAGAAGTTGTCGATCTATTATATTTCGCTATGCTTTTCTTTAGTGAGCTAAATGAAAACCTTGATTTTTCTTCCTTTTTTATAGGCTTCTCACTTTTTATATTAGGCTCTCCATCAAGTTTATCGGCAATTGTTGCGTAAACGCTTCGTGATAGGGAGAAACGATTGTTCTTGAATTATACTTCCTTCTTTCAGAGAATTCAGCTTTTGCTTTACTATGTTCTTCATTTGTATTAACAATTTTTTTACTTCAACTTCCTTTCTATTCATATCGAAAGCATCAAATCTTCCTAATTGTAGTACTTGATATAGATCCTCAATAAGCAGTAAGAACAGGTCTTAAGCTGTAAAAAACAGGTAGCTAGCAATAAAAAACAGGTAGCTGGCAGTAAAAGGCAGGTAGCTGGTGGTAAAAAACAGGTATCTGGCAGTAAAAAACAGGTCCCAGGCAGTAAGAAGTAGGTATCTGGCAGTAAAAAACAGATACTTAACAGTGAAAACAGCGTAGTGTTAAGAGCAGTTCAGTATGAATACTAATAATGATGAATAAAGTTAGCAGAGCTTATTTCTCTTTATATATGTATGTAATGATCAAATGTCTTTCTATATCTACCATTATTAATGTCACTGTCTTTATTAATAGCAATAAAACTATATTTGTCTTTCCAGCACAGTGAGCCAATTTCCTTAAACTTATTAAAACTCATATCGCTATTAATGCGATCTTCATATATATACTTCAAATTCAAATCATCTTGTTTGAGGACTACCGACATATTTGCGTTATCACGTATTAGATGTTTTTGAATACGTGTATAAGTTTGGCAAAGGTAAAATCAATCTACGTCTTTATAACGCCCCATACTGAAGTAATCTCTCATAACATTCTGTTTATCACAGGCTACATCATCAAAAATAAATATTGAGTTTTGTGTTACATCTTCAGGCGGTAGAATGTTGTCGCAGTTATTGAAGGCGTAGTATCCAATTCCTTTTATTGGTTTTAGAAGTTCTTCTAAATACTGATATTTTGATTGATAGAGACACTTAGAAAAAATGTAAATATTTTTAAACTTTAATCAATTGGGATGCTCGATCAAACTAATCATGACATTAGTTTTACCACAGTTTGATGGACCAACAACCAAGCAACGGATTGTAGATGGTAACAATTCTCCATGTCTCTTCGAGATTTTCATTTCTGCGATATCATTGTTGTTAATAAGTAAATCAATTGGCTGTTTTATAATGCGCATGACATAAGCAATACTATAAATAAAGATCAGTCTATGATGGTGTGTGTATATACCTGGTGTTCCCTCTAAGACTTTCAGTGCGAATATCTCAGAAATCAGCATAGTCAGTGCTATAAAATTTGGTATACAGACACAGATGGCGCGTAGAATCTGATGATAACATCAATTCTTATACAGGGTGTTCCATTTTTCAGGGAATCGATTTAATTTTGATTTTTTGGTTGTTAGCCCTGCTAAAACTAATGTTTAAATTGAAATATAGTTAATTATGAATACATTCTAATGAATAAACATTTTAAAATTTAACATAAAATGACGACTCCAAAAAGTACCCAAATTTCATTTTTTTGTCATGTCAATCGTGCATAGCCTTGAGCCAGACTTACACAGAAGCACAGAAGAAACTAACATCGCTAAACGTCAAAACTATTAATTGTCAAATATTAACGGCATAAAGTATTTTATTGGACATAAGTAACGCTAAATAATGTATGTAATGCAATTTACGTATGCACAATGGTGTTATTGAGACCTGTCGATAAAAATTTAGACTTGAGTTGAGGCTTTTGGAGTATTGGGATCGCTGCGCCGGCACAGCCTTCTGTTACAGATAGAGTTACAGCGTGAATATTGTAAAATATCTGCGGATATTTTTAAATTGTTCCATTATAATGTAATAAAACTTCAGTAAATTGTATTTTTTATGCTACTACAGTGTACATAATAATTAGGTACCCGAATTTTTTTTCATAAAATAATTTACAAAATTGTGTAAGTATCTAAAGAATATCCCTTTTTCCAACTGGTGTAATTATTAATTACTTATTTAACAATAAGTAAATTCGAACAAAACGATTCCTAAAACTTTTTTATTATAACGTGAACGTGTTTGTCGTTGAAAGTGAGAACTAAACCTACCCCTGCTCCACAAAAGAAATATTACTAAAGCGTAACCTAGAAATGATTGATTGTTGTATCCACATATTTCAGCACTTTATTTATGTTTCTGATGGATAAAATATGTTTAAGAAGAACTCTACTTCTGTAAAATAGTAAACAATGCACTATAATTTCTGTATTTTATATGATACAGAACTAAAATAAAGCAACTGGTTTTTGCTAGGAAGAATCACCTGCAAACTTACTTTACGCAGAAGGTACATATCACAGTCATTTAAAGCTAGATAATAATTTGTAATTATTGTTTTTATCTTTCAGTTACGCTTGTGTAGTACCACAAATTACATTAAAACAAAACAATTCATAGCATCCGACAACAGAAAGAATAACCGAGAATAAGTATTACACAGACATTTTCTTGGAATTAATTGTAAACATGAAATGATGGATAATATTATAAAGAAGTCTCTAACTCACTTTGAAGAGTATTCTGTAAGACATTAAATTCAGTTGTCTGTCGTGGGTTTTAAAATTTCGAAACGAATAAAATTAAGAAAAATAAACTAATTTCATAATTCTCATAATTCTATGTACAGTATGAAAACATCTCGTTAGAATATCTTAACAAATGTTGAAAGCTAACTGTTGTTACAATATACACAACATAACGCAATAAGGTTGGTATCGAACAATAAAATGGCAAGATTTGTTTCTAATAATATATGCATGACCATCTCTCTGATTGAACATTGCTCTGTAAAAGAAATTAGAATACAGGATAACTGTTTAATATAAAACCAGATGTAATAATGTAGATACTTACTTTCATTTTATTGTTAATAAATTCAAATTTGTATTTGTTGTTGTTTATTCTACCCAAATTATTAAACAGAAATGTTTCAGAAATAATACTTATAATAATAATTAATACTTAAAGATGAAGGGTTAAATTATTCAATTTAGTCATTAATTAAAAAATAAGCCGCAATGTAGGTACGTATTACTTTTTAATTAAAATTATGCTGATTACAACTGAATCATAGCTAGGTATAATAAAATATAAAAAATCACTCGTTTAGTCTATGTAATACCTTTGAACATTTTGTTCTTGTAAAATACTCTCCAAAATGAGTTAGGGGACTTCTTTATATTATCCATCATTTCATGTATAAAATTAATTTTAGCCAAATGTCTGTGTGATATTTTTCGCTTATTCTTTCTGGTGTCGGACGCTGTGAATCGTTTGGTTTTAATGTAATTTGTGGCACTACACACATACCTGAAAGGTAAAAACAATAATTACAAATTACTGTCTAGCTTTAAATGATTATGCGATAGGTACCTTCTGGATTAATTAACAATAAAATAATATTACATTATTACATCTGATTTTATATTAAACACTTGTTCTGTATTCTAATTTCTTTTACAGAGCAACGTTAAATCTGATTGATGGTCAGGTATGTACGATTAGAAACAAATCTTCCCATTTCATTGTTCGATACCTACCTTATTACGGTATGTTGTGTATATTATAACAACAGTTAGCGTTCAACATTTTTAAGATATTCTAACGAGATGTTTTCATACTGTATATAGAATTATGAAATTAGTTTATTTTTCTTGATTTTATTCGTTTCCAAATTTAAAAACCCAGACAGACAACTGAATTTAATGTCTTATAGAATACTCCAAAGTGAGTTAGATACTTCTTTATAATATTATCCATCATTCCATGTTTACAATTAATTCCATTCCAAGAAAATGTTTGTGTAATATTTTACGCTTATTCTTCCTGGTGTCGAATGTTATGAATTTTTTTGTTTAAATGTAATTTGTGGCACTACACACACATAACTGAAAGATAAAAACAATAATTACAAATTATTATCTAGCTTTATTAAATGACTGTGATAGGTACCTTCTCCGTACAGTAAGGTTGCAGGTGATTTTTCCTAGCAAAAACCAGTTGCTTTATTTTAGTTCTGTATCATGTGAAATACACAAATGATAGTTCATTGTTTACTATTTTACAGATGTAGAGTTCTTCTTAAACATATTGTCACGGAATTTGCCCCACTCACACCCAAACCGACGACTGTGGTACCGCAAATTACTAAGATTGCCCCGATCGCCCCTACACGATTATGTTAAACAAACAAAATGCCGTGGATCGAGACGGGACTAGAAAATTTGAGAAAAGACGAGAAGCGTTCGAGAGATGCTAGGAAATAGATCTAGAGATGCTAGAATATACCTGGAATATTCGTTGGGTCTATAAAAGAAAAATAAACAGCCGATTAAGTTAGTCTTGTATAAGTCTTGTATTACAGTGTTGAATTGAAGTGTTTAGTTGGAGATATCAAAGTGATTTAGATAGCGATTAATTAAATAAGTGTTTAGTTGAGTTCCAATTAGTGTCCAGTAGTGTACTGATTATAGTTAATAAAGAAGTAATTAATTAACGGATTGTTTTTGTGGAAGTAAGAAAATTCAGATTAGGAAATCCGTGACAATTTGGTGTCGGAAGTGGATTTAACTGGAAGTTTTAAAGAGCTTTCTGGAACCCTGTCCACAAAGTGGGATTTAAGTGGAAGTTGGAAGAACTTTCTGGAACCCTGTGCGTGGGTGGAATAAAGACACAAGTGTGGCATATCACCGCATTCGTCGTGACTCGAGGAAGTGAACGGTGGTATTTGCGAAGGACATTCTGGAACATTCTAGAACTTTGTACGGGAGTGAGACAAATACCCAAGTGTGACATATCACCGCACTCGTCGTGACTCCAGGAAGTGAACGGTGGTACTTGCGAAGGACATTCTCGAACATTCTAGAACTTTGTACGCGAGTGAGACAAAGACCCAAGTGTGACATATCACCGCACTCGTCGTGACTTAAGGAAGTGAACGGTGCTATTTGCGAAGGACATTCTCGAACATTCTAGAACTTTGTACGGGAGTGAGACAAAGACCCAAGTGTGACATATCACCGCACTCGTCGTGACTTAAGGAAGTGAACGGTGCTATTTGCGAAGAACATTCTCGAACATTATAGAACTTTGTACGGGAGTGAGACAAAGACCCAAGTGTGACATATCACCGCACTCGTCGTGACTTAAGGAAGTGAACGGTATTATTTGCGAAGGACAATCTCGAACATTCTAGAACTTTATACCGAAGTGAGACAAAGACTCAAGTGTGGCATATCACTGCACTCGTTTCATTGTAAGGAAGTCAACAGTGACATTTACAAACACATTCGTGGACATTCTAGAACTTTCAAAATAGAGTGAATGCCTGTAACTAGAAGTCAAGTCAACATGGATGCACAACTAGCAAAGCTGTTAGAAATGATGCAAACGATGCAGGAACAGGGACGGATGATGCAAGAGAAATTAGAAGAACAGGGACGGACGATGGAAGAGAAATTAGAAGAACAGAGACAAACAATGCAAGAACAGGGACAGATGATGCAAGAAAAATTTGAAGAACAAGGGCATAAAATTGAAGATCAATCCCAAACGATGCAGGAAAAGTTAGGAAAGAAATTAGAAGAACAGGGACAGACGATGCAAAAGAAATTGGAAGAACAGGGACGGACGATGCAAGAGAAATTAGAAGAACAAGGACGTAAAATGGAAAACCAGACGAAGGAAATGCAGACGAAATTAGTAAAATTGGAGAATACACTAGAAGAGAAGCTAGAAGAACAGTCACATAAAGTAGAAACACATGTAGAAGAGAAACTGTTGGCACACAAAAAGGAAATAGACGAAGAAATAAACCAGGTTAGAGAAGAGCTTAGACATAAATTAGACAAGATAACAAAGGAAGGCGTAATCAAATCAAAAGGACCTGTTATCCGAACTCAGAAAACGAAGCCTCCTGAATTCGACGGCAAGGTTTCCTGGAATGTATATCTGCGTCAGTTTGAAGCAGCAGCTGCAGCAAACAAATGGTCTGATTGTGAAAAGGCTACTGCTTTAATAGTTGCTCTACGAGGGGAAGCTCTTGACGTCTTACAAGGAGTTCCTGCTGGGCAGCAGAGTAACTATGATCTTTTGAAACAGCATATGGAAATGAGATATGGTGATAAGCACCTGCAGCAAGTGTACCAGGCACAATTAAAGAATCGTCACCAACAGAGTGGTGAGAATCTACAACATTTTGAGACCGATGTTGCCCGACTGGTTCGATTGGCTTATCCGACAGCCCCGTCCGAATTCTTAGACCAGCTCTCCATCCAAGTTTTTACTGATGGGCTGAGAGATTGTGAAACCCAGCAGGCATTGCGACTAGCTAGACCTAAAACTTTGAATGACGCCCTCTCGCATGCACTGGAATTCGAGGCAGCAAAGATGGCATCCGGTAGACATGTTAAAGTTCGGACCATCAGTGATAACAGCGACAGTATGGCAAATGAAGACCTAATAAAGACGCTAAAGGAGATTGTTGATAAACTCAGCCCAACTACTAGGACAAAGAAAGAACAATCTGATAGTCGAAGGGATCGCCTTCTCAAATGCTGGAACTGTGGACAGACAGGACATCTAAAAAGACAGTGTAGGGCCCCAGTCACGGATCAGCAAAAGCGCGACTCCCAGGCGGCTAAACAGGAAAACTAGGTTCAGCCGGCTTGACGGGGCAAAAGCCGGCTGCGTCCTCCTACTACGCCCCACGAGAAGAAATTACGTTGTCACGTCTCCAGGACTCTGACTCCTTGCTAGTAGAGGGCATGATTTTTGGTCGTATGTTCCCTATGGTAATCGACACTGGAGCAGCAAGAACTATTGTACGACCAGATATTATTCATGCTTGGCGTATTAAAAACCCTGTCAAACGTTATGTCCTTACAACAGCCAATGGACAACAACTGCCAGTCAAGGGAGAATGCGAGCTTGAAGTAGAATTAGGAGACGTCAAGTTCAAACACAGAGCCCTGGTAGCAGATATATCGGACAATGTCATACTCGGACTAGACTTATTACGAGCAAAGGGGGTGAACTTAGATTTAAATGCTGGCACTCTACGGATAATGGGTGAGGAAGTAGTGCTAACGAACACCACTGAGAATAACACTGTACGGAGACTCATTGTTAAAGAAGATGTGGTACTACCTGCTCAGACCGAAACCTTGGTTGCCACTGTAATGGATGGGGAAATGCCTTGCAGTGTAGGAGTGGTGGAACCCAGTAATCCGGATTTGTTTAATAAATCTATAGTCACCGGCCGCACCCTGATTAAACCGGAGAAGACGACAATAGTACGGGTAGTGAACCTGAAAACCTTTCCACAGAAAATTACAAAGGGAACTGAAGTAGGAGTCTGTGAACCTGTTACCATTGTCAGAACACTGAAAGAAATCAACGAAACGGAGAAGAAACCAAATAAGACCAGTTTACCAGAGTGTCTAAGGGACATCGTGGATAGGGCCAAGGAAAGATTAACAGAGGTGGAGGTGGAAGAACTCGAAGAGCTGCTAAGTGAAAATGAAGATGTGTTTGCACTTAAACCAGGCGACTTTGGGAGAACCAATGTAGTGAAGCATCGAATCGATACTGGTTCATCGTCTCCTATAAAGCAGCCACCACGAGGACTTCCACTAGCGAAGCGAGAAGAAGTTAACAAGATGTTAATTGACATGCAAAACCAAGGCACCATAGAGCCATCTCAGAGTCCTTGGGCTTCTCCTGTAGTCCTGGTAAAGAAGAAAGACGGCTCCACCCGATTTTGTGTGGACTACAGAAAATTAAATGACGTCACCAAGAAAGACAGTTACCCACTACCAAGAATTGACGATACTCTGGACACCTTGGCTGGTGCGCAATGGTTTTCCACTTTGGATTTAAAGAGTGGATATTGGCAAGTCGAGGTCAGCCCAGAAGACAAGGAAAAGACAGCATTCACTACCGGAAATGGATTGTGGCAGTTCAATGTAATGCCATTTGGTCTATGTAATGCCCCTGCCACTTTTGAGCGACTGATGGAAACTGTACTTTATGGCCTGCATTGGGAGACCTGCTTGATTTACTTGGACGACGTGGTGGTGCTGGGACGCTCTTTCCAGGAGCACCTGAAGAACGTGTCCAAAGTGTTCAAGAAGTTGAAAGCAGCGAACCTGAAGTTGAACCCGAAGAAGTGCAGTCTGTTCCAAAAGGAGGTTAGATACCTAGGCCACATTATTACTCCAAATGGTGTGAAAACAGACCCGGAGAAGACAGAGTGCATAAAGAACTGGCCGGTTCCTAAAGACAAACATCAAGTTCGAAGTTTTCTGGGCCTATGCACATACTATCGACGATTCGTTCAAGGATTCTCAGACATTGCCAAGCCTCTTCATAAATTGACAGAAGACAACATCCCGTTCGAATGGACTCCGAGATGCCAGCAAGCCTTTGAGACGCTGAAAGAGGCTCTCTGCACTACCCCGATTTTGACATACCCAATACCTGGACAACCATTTATAGTGGACACGGACGCAAGCAACATTGGAATTGGCGGAGTTCTTTCTCAAGTACAAGATGGCCAAGAGCGAGTAGTGGGCTACTTCAGCAAAGTCCTATCAAAAGCCGAAAAGAACTATTGTGTGACTCGGAAAGAATTACTTGCCATCGTCAAGAGCCTAGAACACTTTCATAAATATCTGTATGGCCAAGAATTTCTCCTAAGAACGGATCACGCTTCCCTTAAATGGCTGCTACAATTTAAAAACCCTGAAGGACAGATGGCAAGATGGCTGGAACGGCTGCAAGAATATCACTTTGTTGTTGAACATCGAGCCGGCAGGAAACACGGAAATGCAGATGCCCTTTCTAGGAGACCCTGTCCTGTCAACTGCAAACACTGCAGTAGTCTTGAAAGGAAAGAGAACATCTCATCAGTTTCTTGCAAGGTAGTAGCAGCCCAACCTGAAGACCGATGGAGTTCAGCAGCGATTCGGGAAGACCAGCAAGCTGACTGTGACATCAAGCCTTTACTAGACTGGAAAGAAGCCAACAACCGACCGTCTTGGGCAGAAGTCAGTAGTAAAAGTCCAGCATTAAAGAGTTATTGGGCTCAATGGAATTCCCTGGTGCTGGAAGACGGTGTCCTAAAAAGAACATGGGAGAACAATGACGGAACGGAGGTGAAGAAACAAGTACTACTCCCGAGGTCCCGGGTCAAGGAAGTGCTGCAGGAAGTACATGGAGGTACTGGTGGTGGTCATTTCGGTATCAATAGGACTCTACAGAAGATTAGGGAGCGTTTCTACTGGTTGAATTGTAGGACGGATGTAGAAGATTGGTGCCGAAAATGTGACATATGTGCAGCAAGCAAGGGACCGAAGACCCGTTCCAGAGGCAAAATGCGCCAGTACATCGTAGGAGCGCCGTTTGAGAGGATTGCCATTGATATCGCTGGTCCCTTTCCGAAAACCCTAAGTGGGAACCGATATCTGCTAGTAGCCATGGACTACTTCAGCAAATGGCCGGAAGTATACCCCCTTCCCAATCAAGAGACCACAACCGTAGCAGAAGCGCTAGTCAATAATCTGTTCTGCAGATTTGGTGTACCCATGGAACTACATTCAGATCAGGGCAGAAATTTCGAATCAGGCGTGTTCCGAAAGGTCTGCGAGCTTATGGGAATCCGAAAAACCAGGACCACCCCACTGCATCCCCAGTCAGATGGTATGGTGGAACGCTTCAACGCCACACTAGAAACCAATCTGAGGATGTTTGTGAACGAGAACCAGACAGACTGGGACAAGCTCATTCCACTCTTCCTGTTAGCTTACCGCTCAGCTGTCTATGAAACTACTGGGAAGACTCCCGCAAGGATCATCTTTGGAAGAGAGCTTCGCCTTCCAGCAGATTTGGTATTTGGTCGTCCTGCGGAACAGCCCACAGATCCAGACACTTATATCCATGACCTAGAACAAAGACTAGCAGCCGTACACGACCAAGTCAGATCTCGAATGCGACTCGAGAGCGATCGCATGAAGACTCGATACGACGTCCGGGCCAATACAGTTGGATTCCAACAAGGTGACCTGGTGTGGCTGTACAACCCCACGCGGAAGAAAGGAAAATCGCCTAAGCTACAAAACCGTTGGGAGGGCCCCTACACCGTCATTAAAAGAATCAATGATGTCGTCTACCGGATACAGAGGACTCCTAGGAGTAAGATGAAGGTCGTCCATCTGGAGCGTCTGTCCCCGTAGAGGTGTATCCGATCGGGACGATCGGTCCTAAGGAGGGGGCAGTGTCACGGAATTTGCCCCACTCACACCCAAACCGACGACTGTGGTACCGCAAATTACTAAGATTGCCCCGATCGCCCCTACACGATTCTGTTAAACAAACAAAATGCCGTGGATCGAGACGGGACTAGAAAATTTGAGAAAAGACGAGAAGCGTTCGAGAGATGCTAGGAAATAGATCTAGGGATGCTAGAATATACCTGGAATATTCGTTGGGTCTATAAAAGAAAAATAAACAGCCGATTAAGTTAGTCTTGTATAAGTCTTGTATTACAGTGTTGAATTGAAGTGTTTAGTTGGAGATATCAAAGTGATTTAGATAGCGATTAATTAAATAAGTGTTTAGTTGAGTTCCAATTAGTGTCCAGTAGTGTACTGAGTATAGTTAATAAAGAAGTAATTAATTAACGGATTGTTTTTGTGGAAGTAAGAAAATTCAGATTAGGAAATCCGTGACAATATTTTATCCATCAGAAACATAAATAAAGTGCTGAAATATGTGGATACAACAATCAATTATTTCTAGGTTATGCTTTAATAATATTTCTTTTGTGGGACTGGGGTAGGTTCAGTTCTCACTTTCAACGACAAACACGTTCATATGATAATAAAAAAGATGGAATTGCTTTGTTCGAATTTATTTGTTGCTAAATAAGTAATAAATAATTAAAGCAGTACGAGTACCTAATTACCTAATTACTATTTACACTGTAGTAACATAAAACACACAATTTACTGAAGTTTTATTACATTATAATGGAACAATTTAAAAATATCCACAGATATTTTACACAATATTCACGCTGTAACGGAAGACTGCGCCGGCGCAGATACCCCACTGCTCCAAGAGCCTCAACTCAAGTCTAAATTTTTATCGACAAGTCTCAATAACACCATTGAGCATACGTAAATTGCATTACATTATTTAGCGTTACTTATGTCCAATAAAATACTTTATGCCATTAATATTTGACAATTCAATGACAATTCATATTTTTGACGTTTAGCGATGTTAGTTTCTTCTGTGCAAGTTTGGCTCAAGGCTATATACATTTTACATGACAAAACAATGAAATTTGGGTATCCTTTGGAGGCGTTTTTTTATGTTCAATTTTGAATTTTTTAAATGTTTTTTATCAGAATGTGTGCATAACTAAGTATATTTCAATTTAAAAATAAGTTTTAGCAAGGCTGGCAACGAAAATATCAAAATTAAATCGATTTCTTGGAAAATGGAACACCCTGTATAAGAATTGATGATATCATCAGCTTCTATTCGCCATCTAGTGTCTGTATACCAAATTTCGTCGCACTGGATATGATGGTTTCTGAGATATTCGCACTGAAAGTCTTAGAGGGAACACCCGGTACACAGGGTGTCGGGAAATTATGCGTCAAGACTTCAGGAGGTGATTGCTCACAAGATATTAGGGTCATGAAGTCCTATAACAATTTTTCTAAAACTCAATATTAACGGCGATACAGGGTGTTTAAGTTAAAATGTTATTTTCGATATTTGTAAATAACTTCTTAAGAAATCCAAATATTTACATAAAATTTGTAAATCGGGGGTTCTTGCGGACGAGAAATTCAAACATGTTTAAAATTTTGACGTCACTAGTAGAGGGCGCCATTTATGGCACATCATGTTTCTTTTAAATGACAGAACTTTTTTGCTGCTTAGTGTATCCATCTGACTTGTTAAGCAATCGATTCTCCTATCTGTTATATCTGAAAAAGGTATACTTTATTGAAGTTGTTTTGAGTAACAGTTTTCGTAATAATCTTATGTGAAATATTCAGTGCACCGTTTCAGTTAAAGTGCACTGAAAATACAACAAAATGTTACTTGAAAAAGTTGTTTAGAACAGTAAATTATGGAGATGTGTAAAATTTCAAAAAATCAGCAAGCTTTGATAAAATCTTTGTGCCTTGTTAAAAAATGGTTTTATCAAACTTCGCCGATCTTCTAGAAAGTTTGCACCACTCCATAATTTACGATTCTCAACAACTTTTTCAAGTAACATTTTACTGCATTTTCAGCAGAAAAGGCACTTTACCTGAAACCAAAACAGTTTTTACTGGGTGCTCTGAGTATTTCAAATAGGATTATTTCAAAAATGGTTACTCCTACCGACTTCAGCAAGGTATGCCTTTTTCAAATAAAAAAAGTAGGAGAATTGATTGTCAGATGGATACATTGAGATACAAAAAAGTTCTGTCATTTAAAAGAAACATGGTGTGCCACAAGTGACGCCCTCTACTAGTGACGTCAATATTAGAAATATATTTGGATTTATTAAGAAGCTATTTACAAATATCGAAAATAAAATTTTAACTTGAACACCCTGTATCTCCGTTAATATTGAGTTTTCGAAATATTGTTATAGGACCTCGTGACCCTAATTTCTTGTGAGGAATCATCTCCTGAAGTCTTGACGCATAATTTCCGTACACTCTGTATATATATTAGATGTAATATTGGTATTATCATCATTCGTGAGTAGTTCGTGATGCCAAATGCTTAGAAGAACAAGAAAAGCTGGCAGCGGTATATTGAACTCTGCTATAAATAATTTACCAGTAGAGCTCTATATCCCAGGATATAAATTTTGTGGTCCTGGTACAAAACTTGCTAAAAGATTAGCAAGAGGTGATGTGGGTATTAATGGTTTAGACGAAGCTTGTAAAGAACACGACGTGGCTTATAGCAGAAAGAAAAACTTGGAGCAACGACATACGGCTGATAAAATTTTGGGTGAGAAGGCTGTGGATAGATTTAAATCACCAAACGCATCTATAGGAGAAAAAGCAGCAGCCTTGGCTGGGGCAGGAGCAATGAAAGTTAAAGTTAAATTAGGAATGGGATGCAATAACGGAAAAACTAAAAAAAATAAAAGTAAAACTGGTAAACCTAAAGCGAAATCTAGAAAGGTTGGTGGATCGTTAGCATTTAAAGATGTAACAAAGCAAGCACGAGTAGCGCTAAAAGGTAAAAATGTGCAGAACATGAAATATGCTATTAAAGTTGCATTAAAAGATGTTAATAAAGTTAAGAAGCTGCCCGAGTAATACCAATACCTAAGACAGGAGGATTTCTACCACTAATTCCATTATTTGCAGGCTTAAGTGCGCTTGGTGCTTTAGGTGGTGAAGCAGCAGGAATTGCAAAGACTGTTAATGATGCAAAAGCTGCAAAGCAAAAGCTTGAAGAAAGTAAACGTCACAATGCTGCAATGGAAGAAATAGCTATGGGTAAAGGACTATACATGAGACCTTACAAGCAAGGCTTTGGTCTTTTTTTAGGACGCAAAAAACCTTCCAAGCGTTACCGATAAAATTACCGAAACGAGCTCTTACTAATTTGGATTTAATAATATTGACTAAGAAATTAAATCTTCAGCATTTTCGACGCATATTTATGAGAGATAGTTTACCACGTCGAGTGCATTATAAAGAATGTGGTATTATCAATCTAGACAATGAAAGAGGCTCTGGGACACACTGGGCTGCATATAAGAAAACTGAAGAGAAAGCAGTATATTTCGGTAGCTATGGTAACTTAAGGCGTCCACGAGAATTGGTACATTACCTAAATACAAATGAACCGTATAAAATATTGTATAAACATGAACAGTTACAAACATTTAATACATTCAACTGTGGTCATCTATGTCTGAAATTTTTGTATAATTAAAAATGCAGTGCTGTATTTAAATAGTATATTTCACGACACCGAAGATGTCGAATTCTTTCTTACTGTCTGGAATAAGCTCAACTCTTACCTCCATGTATAATCCTCCAATTATATTAGGGTTAATAAGCTTCGAGGCCTACAATTCAATTCCAAATATCGAGAAAAATATGAACAACAAATTTTATTATGGTTCCAAGTGTAAATATATTGAAATTTTAGAGGGCAACTATGATATTGATGCAATAAATAAATATATACAACGAGCCTTAGGTAACTTCAGATGACATGATAATGATGACAGCATAAGAGAGGAAATTGTTGAGGGGCATCAAAAGCTTATTTCTATTAAAGCTAACAATAACACTCTCAAATGCAGTTAGGACATAGATTTTACTAAACAAGATTCAATAGGACATTTGCTTGGTTTTAAACCAAGAAAATTGGCGGCATTTGGTTACCATGTATCAGATTTTCTAGTCGATATTTTTAGTGTAAATACCATTTGAATAGAATGCAATATTGTGGATTGATTTTATATTAATGACAGGCAAGCTCACGTTATTCACGAATTTTTTCCTATAGTGCCAGCGGGTTTTAAAATTGTTGATACTCCAAGTAACGTTGCCTACTTAGCCATCAACACTCGATTTATCGATCAGATTGTTGTTAATATAGTCAGTCAAGATGGTGAACTCATCAATTTCGGAAGAGAGGTGGTGTCATTAAGACTACATTTGAAGGAAGCGTGACCAATAAGTGCAATGGTAATAACAAACGTGGCGGTTCTAGTAGTCGAAACTATATAGGAGGTATATATATATATATATATATATATATATATATATATATATATATATATATATATATATATATATATATATATATTGTAATGGACACAAAAAGGAAATATAAATAAAAGTTTCAATTGGTATAAAAAGGACGAATTTAAAAAGTATATTAGTATATTTATAAATGTTTAGTTATTAGTTAGTAAATGTTTGAAGTTTATAAAGCAATATAAATAGATATCAAAATAAAATAATAAAATGTAAAGAAAAAAGTATGTTCAACTTAGTTTATAATTAGTATAGTTAGTGTAGTGTATTAAAAACTCTCTGTGAGAAAGCAAAAACGTCGCATAGGAACGAAAAGATAAAAAAAAAGGAGGTTGTTGATTTGGAAAATAAATAAGATACGAGATTTTGGAGAAGACAAGAAAATTTTGGAAGAATTGTAAGAAATTAGTAAGAAAGAAACCGTACCTGAATAAATAAAGTTAACCTACAAGTATAACAAACATTGTATATCGAAATCCAATCCAGCAGAGCGAAGAAAACTACATTGATGGTTATATTCACTATTTACCACAGCACAGGGAACATATAACCAAGAAAACTACAGTAAAAGGTATTATATTTTAATGACAATCTGTTACAAGACCGAAGCAGTGAGTACTGGACATTTGCAAAGCGGGTGTCAAAGAAATCTGACAGTTAGAAGGCGCTAAATTCAAACAACAACAGTGAGCAGTTCTACAAGGCATCTACAGATAAAGACAAGTATTTAGAGACAATCACAGACGAGAAAACGACAGAAAATTGGAAGGTAAAATATTAGACTTTTATTAAATGGTGTTTCAAGACTGATTTAAGGGACTTTGAACAGGGTTATAAAAATTTTATAGTTGCTAATGATAATGTTGTTAATTATAGAAATTAAGTAGAGCAGGTTTTACGTAGGGTAATTTTAAATACTTTAAATAAATATTGGATGATATCTATTTATAATAAAATTGTCTTAATTTTTATATAAAAAAAAATATAATTTTTAATACAAACTTCACTGAACCGCTCCTGAGAGAAATATTTCTCATGCTAATAATTAAAAATTTTGATTAACTTGTTTCATAAAATAAAAATAAATAATAATGATAATAAAGAATATTAATGTCTGAAGAAAAATAAAAAAAAATACAATTCAAGAACTTTGTTGAAAATTAAACTTAAAAAGTGTTATACTTCAGACTGGTGCTTTAGAAAAGAACGGTAAGTGATATAATCCTGAGCTATCCGGAAAAACACACATACACATAAAATTTCACATTACAATATATATATATATATATATATATATTATTTATATATATAACCTGCCATCAGTTCTACACGAACCATCAAACCAATAACAATAAGAAATCGAAAGTTTCTCGAATCTCTTGGTTTTAAGGCAATTTTTAAGAAGTGATAATAAAAATGGATATATTAAATGCCAACGAGAGGGCTTATTTTGACAACACTGTTATTAACTCTGAGAAACATACTCATCAACCGTACGCATCTACGTCTTTGAATAATAATGATGAAATTCGCATTCCAATACAACAGTAGTACATTATTTAAAACAGTGTAAAGGACAAAATAGCTATTTTTTCTGAAAATATTAGATGCTTGTTAGAATTAGTATTTAAATTTTGTTAAATCGAATGTCCGAGTGGTAGTTATTTTTTTGGCCAACCACAATTTGATGACTGAGACATTATTTTAACGGTTGGTGGCGCCCAACAATTAACATCTAAATAAAATTTGTAAAAGTTATTCATACATTTATTCCGAACCACGACCTAGCTCCCGCTATATAACATCTGAGACCGGGCCAGTGAAATTTCAAAAAGAGGTGACAACGCTATAATAAATTCTACAGAGAACGAGTCAGTTAAAGCTGTATTAAATAAAGTATTGTGGAAAATGGCTCATATATTAGTGTCAGATGTGGAAAGATTGAAATTGGTTGACTATGTAGCTAGGAACAAGGAAGTTCCCTTTAGGGGTTGGGAACTGCACGAGTATCCTCTCCTACAAGAAACTCAACGTCACACCTGGAATATCAAGACGGCGACACAACTTGAGAAACCTGTAAAAATAAATTGATATAATAATTCAGTCACTTTGATCATTGTAATTTAATTAATATGAAACTGTATCTTAATTCTGACATGTTTCCTTCTGACAATTTGAATATAAATTTTGATAACAATCAAATAGCAACCTTGTATTACATGTATGCAAAGTTTCAACGATCGTATTATGAAAAGCAAAATTAACCTATTTATACACGTGCAGAGTTAAAAAAATATGCACCTTTAATTGTTATAGATTGTTCTCATCAGAATGAAAGTCTTAAATCTGGTTCAGTTGATATTCGAGCTGAATTCGAAACTAATAAAAATATTTCTTCAAATACAAATTGTTACTCTCTTATACTTCATGATAGATTAGTTTAATATAGTCCTCTAACTAGTACTGTAAGGATTTTATAAAACATAATTAATGATTGTTATTGTTTGCTATTATTGTATGTTGTTATTGTATATTACTTAATAAATAATAACAAGTCTTAAAGTGTTTTAAATCATTTTATTCCTTAATTTCATTTAATATACAAAGAGTTGCATTATAATCATGCAAATGTGTGGCTATGGGGCGGAATCGGGACCATAGCTCCATCCTAAACAATCATCTAAATATTGTTCAACTCTGTATATTATCCTCAATCCATTTAAGAATATTATCATGATGAAATTTTGTAGATGGCTGAAACTTCCAGTGCAACTTTTTAGATTCTTTTATAATTACTTAATATATTTCTTGATGGAAAAGTGGTGTTGTCAAGATATGGATAATATTTGCCATCTAGTAACAATTGAAGTAACTATATTTTGAATGATATTTTAATTCAGGGATGTAATATTAGCATATCATTCAACCGTTTAACGGATAAGTATTCATATCCTTGTTTGTGACACACAGCCAACACGCTGTGAATAATCTCATCAAGTTCCATTTTCTTGTCCATCAACAATTCAATGTAAAGGAAGTTCTATATCATATTCCGATAACCACTTAAAGGCTTCATCTGGTATTACCACTTCTTTCAAGATATTCTTTAATAACTTAAATCTTTCTTCATTGTAACCGCACTCGAAAATGCAACGTTCGATAAAGTTATTGTAAACTTCAACGGTTGCATAATGCAAAGCAATATGCATCTCACTACACAGATTCTTCATAGTCATGTTATTAGTTGGAAAGATGAAAAACAAGCTGATTTTGATCTGTTAGCTTACAACTTATATACCAGTAATTTGCTGACTCACTAATACACTACCAAGTTTACAGTAGACATTGCCACACAATTTTATCGAATACAAATTCTTTTGTTTGAAATATTATCGTTGCCATCTGAAATTCTTTCAAAACCCCAGGGCTTCGTATCTGTGCTTTTAGAATTTAAAGTTCTTTTATCATCGTAAGTGTTAAGAATCATCTTATGTTGTCGAATTGTATAGACAGAATGCTTTTTAGATCAAATTAGATGCTGCGGCTTGAAAATAATTTCATGATTGAGAGTTCTTTTGTAATCTTCAAATGTCATTTTCTTAACACTTGCTGTCGTAGAACCCTTTGACTTTTTAACTATCTTGTTATTACGAACTTTATAAACATACATTTTTGCTCGTAGGACTAGAAATTATAGCATGATTTTTCCATTATTTTCATCTTTCATCAAACCTGACACTTTCTTATTTTTCTTTTTTATTCCATATGGATTATGAGGATCATAATCAGATGTATCAAACCTCTGATTGTCTTCTTTAATATACTAATAAATATCAGGCACATTCAATTGATAAATTAGGCTGTCGATATCTGTGTACAGGAGTTTTGTTTTATTATTTAATTTTTGCAAGATATAATCATAGTGAAATTCATACAGAAAGGTTTTATATATATCTAGAACACAGAATCCTGCGCATATAGGTTTATTAAATAAAATTTCTAATTTATTCATTTCTACAATAATCATATCACCATCAAAAATGCTACAGCTGTGGAAATTAGGTTTTGCAATATAATTTAGAGCCCCATAATGCCCGTCCCATTCAGTGGTCATATTGACATCTCTATATTTCCGTATGTTTTCAATTAATTTGCCGTACACATTTATCATTAATGTATAAAAATTCTTATCAAAATAATTTTTAGCTTACTGACAAAACGTGGTATTTAAATCGATATACTTTTTCAACCAAGCAGCTTGTTTGAATCTGAGAACCCTGTTAATTTTCTTTAAACGTAATTTATGCTTCAAATACAGTTTTAAATTTCTATAATGAACAACATAATTACTCTTTGGATACAATGTTAGTAATAATTTCTTTAATTTTGATCTTGAAGGTACTGGTGGTGTTATGTGTTGTGGAACTAAAGGTAGATCACTATGAATTTGATGTAAATAAGTGGGATATTCTAAGTCACAACCGAATCATTCATTCTCTTCCAGAAATTCAAATTATCCATATATCAAAATACATTAGATATACAGATTATTGACTTGAATCATAGAGATCTACCATATATTTATTATTTGCTTTTGCATATCTATTGGAATACTGAGACACTCCACCACGAATACCTCTCTCAATAAACATAAATTTTTCGATATCCGTTAGAAGTTCTAAGTGTACTCCAGTCGTTTTAAGCATAGCATCGAACGCTCAACCTGGAGCAGTATAAAAATGTAAGGAATCCAATTCATATGTTAATAAACAAGTTCGTCGAAAATTTTCGAATATATTTGCAAGAAGGAGAACATCACTTTTCAAGTATAAATCAGAATAATCATCTAACGACTATGGAAATTCGCTTTTGGTGGTAAACATGTCTCAGTGAGTTTTTCCCATGAATCAATATAATCGTAAGGAAAAATACCCTTTCTTGTTAATAAATTAAATTCTTGATCAATGTTACAATAAGCCTTAACAATGGTTTTCTTTTCATTTTCTAAATAGGAAGATAATTTATCAAGACTACTAGACATAAAGCGGAATGATTCGAATCTTAAGTGTACAGCAGTACCTTCAACCGTTTTAGTAAATGAAATATATTTTTCTTTATTAACTGGTAGCAACCGAACTGGACCTGCAAAACTGGTAGCCAATTGTTTCATTATAAAATTTGCATCATAATCGCTTAAATTATGAAAAACAACAGGTATATTAAATGAGTTTTGATAATTTAGATTACAATCTTGATGAGCAGCACCTCTGTATTTAGAGCTGAGGTGACAATGATCACGAACTTTGATATCACTCGATGTAAATGGTTTGGTACATATGAGACAGTGTGTTGCGGTAGCATAATTTATTTCTTGTTCGAATGAAGAAGTTTCTATTTCTTTTGAATTTTTAAGGATACTATCATTTGTCAATGCAATATTTTGTAGTTCTGAAATAAACCATTTTATACAGTCATACCTCGATATAATTTAAGCCTTGATAAATTATTATCATATGAACATTTCAAATAATATGCTACACTGAATGGTGTATGCTTTTGATAATTAACTAAATTGCACTTTTTCACTCCTAAGGTTTCACACGGTTCAAGAATACTTTCAAGATCGGCATATATCACAAAAGGTACTCTTTTTTTGTAACTGAAATGCTTGAAATGTAAAATTTTATCCGACTTCTTTGGTAGTTTGAGGGCACACTTTTTAATGTTATTGCAGTAAACTAAATGTCCTTTCAGTAAATCATCAGAACTAAAATAATTTAAGCACCTATAGCATATGAAAGTTGTATGTCCATGAGAAGATAGTTGTTTTGAAAATAGTGCTGACATTCTCTTTATCCATGCGAAATGGAAAAATGTCTTATCGTTTGAGAATCCTGTAAAATTATTATTATTTTCAGTCGATAGCACTAATAAATAATGGGTTCTCAAATTAATAGACAAGTTATTCAATTTTTCAAACTTCTTTATATCATTAAGTTTTATTATAAACTCGATAGAATCATATCTTAGAACATCTTTAAAAAGAGGATAACTTGTTATTCTTTCAGGATGCTTATTTTTAGCTGGATATAGAGCGGAGATTACAGCCCACAGAAAACAAAATGAATCGTTATTTTCTACATTTATTACAGCTTTTTTTCGTGATATAAAACCTGGTAAAAACTTTTAAAGGTGAAAATTTTTTAATATTGACTTATAAATACAAAACCCTGAAAGCCCATCCTGAATCTTTTTCACTAAATTCTTCTAATTTATTTGTTAAAGTATGGATTACGTTATCCCTGTACCAAGTTTTTAAATTATGATTTTTTGTAGTAAACATTTTCATATCGATATAACCACTTTGAGGATTAATAAAATTACATACTAATACACATCATTAACTTTAAGCATCGATTTTTGACGATATAATCTAATTTTTCATTATTGCCTTATAAGAAGCATAATGGATCTTTGATACTTAAATTTGCAATTAATCCTGTGCACACTCGTCCGTCGAAGCAAGAATCAATCGAATGCAAAACTAAATTTCGACTACGCTTTTTTTCAGCAGTATTGTTCTCCAAGCCTGCTCCAACATTACAAGAAGTATATCGTAAGTGTTGCAATTTAGTTAAATAATATTTCAATAATGCTAAGTTTCCTTCTAACTTAAAAGGATTTTTAGTCTCCTCTTGATGGTTAATTCTATTTTTTATCGCCGTCTCCAACAATTTCACATTACCTTTTACTAACTTTATTTGCCTTATTATCTCTTCTTTAGTTTTTACCAATTTTACGGCTTCTTCAGTAGTTTTCACAACTGTAGAACTAACAGAGGTTACGGTTTCAGGATTCATGTCTACTTTATGTCACTGTACGGTAGCACTGGATCAAGGAAAACAAGAACAGCAGCAGCATCAAGTATACCAGATTAGTGTGAGAAGTATAAATGTAAACTGTGTGATTTCTTAAAGAATATGACTCATTTATATGCGCAATCCTGCTGGAGCTTGCGCAGATAAATTGAAACGTTAGTTCATTTTGAAGTATATTTCTGCATTTTTGCTATTGTTAAACGTAACACCTCAACCATTTAATAAATATATAACTTATTCCTTCACATTTATTCTGAACAAGACATGTCTTAACTATAACACCACAACAACTGTATGACAGGTAACCTAATAAAACTTATATAAAATTTATAAATTATTTGTAGGTAAACTAATAAAACTTTAAAAAAATATATACCTTATTTGTATATTTTGATTCGGATTTTGAACAAGATATGTTCTAAAAAAAATATACTGCAACAACTATATTACAGGGAAAACAATAAAATAAAAAAAATATAGTTTATTCCTTTATTTTGTAAATTCTAAATAAAAATTATATAAACTGTATGCATTTGCCAGTTTGTGGTGCCAACATTCCGGAACCATCGGCTTCAATTTGGGACGTTCGAGAAGCTCAACCACCGGTTTGTCCACATATTTGGAGAAGGAATTCACTCTTCTGTTTCCCCTTCACATAAATTATTCCAGCTGTCTGGTATTCCATCATTCCATGGAATACCATGATGGAAGTTGACTACCCAATACGCCTCTTTTTGTAGCTCCCATGACAGCTGATTAAAGGGAAAATTTAAATACGTAATGGTAGGAGATTTTACCATCATAACCCCCCAATTCCTTCACATCCCATCTAATGTTGCTAATTTTGAAACATTGAATGTCTACCACGCAGTCGGAAGTCATCTTTTTCGAAGGATGTTTAAAATAATATTTTAGTTCAGATACTAATATCTGCAATATGGTTACAAACTCTAGGACACTGCTTTATATAGTTTCTAAATGATCAAGTCAGAGCTTATAATGATTGTGGTGGGAGGAATAACGAATCTGTGAAACATTAAGCAGTGTTGAATACGTCTTGGTGGAACACTTTATATAACTTTATAAGATTTTAAGTCATCTTAAATACACAAAAGATATGAAAAAATTTGTTTGCCTAACTTAAGGTACGAATCTAAAAAAAAATAAAATTTAAAAGTTATTTACATAGAAAAGGTGAAAATATGAAACTGTGTATCTTTATGTTTTCGAGGGTGCTCTTTCAGAATTTGTGATCAGAAAAAACCTGTGTCGAAAAAAACATGATTTTTGAAAAAAATTTGGATTTTGAAATTTTTTTTGATATTTTAAAACATGAAACGAAAGTATATAGCATATAGTATGTCAAGGTCACGTATTTTTTTGCTTAATATAGAAAAATCCTACATGATTTGACATTCCCTAATGGACCCTGTATCAGGTTATCCTAAAAATAAATCTATAATAGATTCTATACACATTCAAAATTTGGAAATTTTCAAAGAAATTTCTGAAATCTAAAAATGAAACCAATCGTTGATTTATTTTAAATTCTAGCAAGTCATATTAGAGGTCAAGTAGGGAAAAAAGTTTATACAAACTTCATCGTCAAGCGTCACGTTTAAGGGCTAGGGGTGAAAAGAAAAACAAAATACCCTTAGACAGTTTTTTCATTATAACTTGATTACTGTAAGAGGTAGAAAGTTTATTTTTTTATTATGAAGAGGATGGTTTCACAACTAGTATGAAAATCTGGGGTGGGGGTAGCGCAAAATTTTACATAAAGATGAGAGGTCGCAATGTTACTTTTGGAATTCTAGAACAAAAGTATTTTCCAAAAAAGCAATAAAAAAATAAGCGACAAAAAAAAGGAAACTAAAATTCATAATTTTATATGTATGTTGTTATTGTTGCATAAATAGGTGTCAAATTACATAACACGGTGTCAAATTGCAAAACAAGGGTGTCAAATTACAAAGCACGGTGCCAATTTTCAAAACAAGGGTGTCAAGTTTCAAAACAAAGGTGTCAACTTACAAAATAGGGTGACATATTTCAAAAACCGGTGTCAAATTACAAAACAATGGTGTCAAATTACAAAACACGGTGTCAAATTTCAAAACACAGTGTCAAATTTCAAAACGCGGTGTCAAATTACGAAACGCGGTGTCAAATTTCAAAACACGGTGTCAAATTAAAAAACGCGGTGTCAAATTGCAAAACAAAATTGTCAAAATTCAAAGTAAAGGTGTCAAATTATAAAGCAGGGTGTCAAATTTCAAAACAAAGTTGTCAAATTTCAAAGTAAAGGTGTCAAATTATAAAGCATTGTGTCAAATTTCAAAACAAGGTGTCAAATTTCAAAATATGGTGTCAAATTTCAAAACAATGGTGTCAAATTACAAAACACGGTGTCAAATTTCAAAACACGGTCTCAAATTTCAAAATAAGCTGTCAAATTTCAAAACACGATGTCAAATTACAAAACGCAGTGTCAAATTTCAAAATAAGGTGTCAAATTTTAAAACGCGGTGTCAAATTTCAAAATAAGGTGTCAAATTTCAAAACATGGTGTCAAATTACAAAACGCGGTGTCAAATTACATTTTTTGTTAACTCAGCAGGAAATGGTGTCGGACTACAATCAAAGAATAAGTATGCAATTGAATTTTATTTGACACCAGAAAGTTAGTGACCTGTACAGTTCAACCGGATTCAGCAGATGTTCATATTACAACAATTTGATATATAAGCATGCTGCATTCGTTGAATATATTCATTCTTAAATAAACCTATTAGTAGGTAACATATAGTGTTTACTTCAGTTCATCAGTTAATTTTTATACCGTTCCAACCATGACTTTATATTTATCCGAAGAGGCCCGTCTCGAGCTGCAGGAGACCTATCAGCAACAACAGCAGAATCCTGATTTAGACCGTAAATGAGGCGTCAGTTTTTTTATAATGTTTTTCTACGTTTTGTTAAACTATTTTCTCGTTTTTTACAGAACTAAATTTGGCGGTGAAGGCGATTAGCTGCCTGGAAGCTTTGGCCAAGCCAAGCCCAAGTCCATCGAAGGTGGCTGCTAAAAGAATGTGTTATGAGCAAGAGGATGACGCTGAAATATTCCAAAATCCACCGTGAGAAATTCCTGCACTTCCTTCTAGACAAATATTCAAAAAATAATTTTAAAAAAGTCTGAAAACATAATCGAAAAATGTATGAATTATTATCTGTTATTTGTCGTGCAGACGAAAGATTTGGGTTTGGCCCGTAAACATATTAGGCGGCCTTCGTCATCCGCTGTCGCCGGCGCCCTCCACCTGCTCTTCCTCATCGGATTCCGAAGACTGGATAGGAGCAATAAACGAAAAATATTTTGCATATTAGTAAACATATGAGCTTATGACTAATACACAAATACTGAAAACATAGAAACATCAGAATATACCTTTTCGTCTAACAATGGCAAAAATAACTCTCATCTAACTCACTCTTTTTTTGTAACTTTGTTAAAATTGTACAATTTGCAGAAAATAAGCTATTAAATTATCAATTATGTCAACTTAGCGAATTTAAAAGAGGAGAATAATCATTAATTTGATAGTGTTTATTTTCAAGATAAAAATACATACATTATTGGTTCGTAAAAAGTTATCTTTCATGCTTTGTACCCGACAAAATTGCTCATTTTTTGTTTGGCTGGAGAAGCACTAGTTGAATATTTTTGGTGTATCTGTACACTTTTTTCAACTTCTCTCTGGCATTATAACTAGAAGAGAAGAACCCAAACGAACTCATCATCTTAAAAATAATTTAAACAAAACACAGAAAACACTGAAAGGTAATATTTTCTACAATGTGCTAAACTGATAAATAAAGCATAAACTCGGAAATTTTATATGTAACCGTTCCCGTTAGAGCACTAAGCTAACAATTGAAGTTACATATTTGTGTAAAATCAGCCCTAATGCAACAATCTGAAGCAGAGATAAACAGCTATAAATCAGTAAAAACAGTTTAAAGTAGTTAAAATAGCTATAAAGCAATTGAAAAGAAACAACTATAAAACGAGTTCACAACAGTAAATAACTGTCAACTGCCTGGGTATATGCATGATTGTTGATAGCAAGGACAGGTATCATTACATCTATTTTATGGTATTCTTCAAAATAATACAAAAGGCTGATGTTATGATATTCTAAGGCATCTATAGAAGTAGTAAAAACCAGTTTCGACGAGAAAAACAGTTATCTTAAAACAACTCAAAAAGCTGTCCAAAATAATTATAAGTGGGTAAAAAACAGTATAAATGAGTAGCTGTCCAAAACAGTTCTAAGCAGGTAAAAATAGTTATAAAAGCAATAAGAAACGGGGATCTAAAACTAAAAAATAGCTTCAAAAGCAGTAAAGAATCAACAGTAAAACAGCTTTAAAATAACATACTGTAGGAAGTACCTTCTTGAAATATTATATATAATTAAGTTCCAATGGGTGGCCTTGATACAATTTTGTATCAGCAACATTAATGGTAGTGTAATACTAGTAAGGTAACATGACACAATGCAAATATATTTCCGTTTTCCTACCTGTAATATAAAACAAATATCTATCAAGCATTAATAGTCAAGAAAATATTTATAATGTATTTAAATAATTTTGATAAAACACCTGCACTGAACGTTTAATAGTTAAAATACCAGACATCAAAGGAAAGAGATGAAAAAATATGCAGGAATAGTTTTTTTCCTTTATGAAATTCCCTATACCTACATAATTTCAAAGTAATACATATACATATATTACGTAACATTTTCATTAAAACAAATTATAAGACAAACATAAATCTATCATTAAACAAAGACACACACACATGCTATCTAAAATTTAATCTTTTTATCCACTACTCTCGTCACCACCTCGTGTTCTTTTGTTCTGCAAATCTTTTGGATACGACATATACCGGAGTCCAATAAGAACCATATTTATTACACTGCAAAAATTTACCAATTATGAAGCCTCATAGTTCACTGGTAATTTTTCTTGAAGATAGTGCAAATAGCTCTCTGTAATTAAATTATTTGGTAGAACAATAGGACCCATTAGAGTTGATTCTATTATACCGACCCAAACATTTATTCTAATTTCATGCTGAAATTGTCTTGGTCTTATAGCGAGTGAATTTTTTTCAGCCTTGATATGTTGGTTATGGAAGTTAGTTATGCCTCTTCTTCTGAAACACGCTTCGTTAGTAAAAAAGTTTTTTTTTGAAAATAAATATTAAAGTTTTTTCCGTCACAAATAAAATGTCATGACAGCATTAATTCTGTTATTGTTTGTTATGACATTTTACTTAACTATAGAAAGTTGTTTATTGTTTTGTTGTTTGTCTCTTACATTTGGTAAATACAAGAATGGCTGGAACATATACATTTGAAGAACAAACAGATATGTTACTAGTACTAAGATTTTGCGAAGAAAATTGTAGAAGTGTTACAGTATACCAAGAAAGATTCCCAAAACGACGGGTACCAATATTTAAAATTTTTGGTAGGATTGAGAGAAGGCTTCGCGAAACGGGAAGTTTAAAGTCAAATACGGTCAATTGGGGACGTCCTAGACAAATTTGCAATCCACAAGTAGCCGAACAAATCTTGGATACTATTGAGGAATATAACGGAGAAAGTGTACGTAATCTTGGACGTCAGTTGGGGGTTTCCAAAAATATACCACATCAAGCGTTGAAAGAACAGTTGCTGCATCCCTTTCTTGTATAAGTAGTTCAAGAACTATTGCCACTTGATTTTGATGCCCAATTGAGATTTTGTCATTTTATTAAAGAAGAAACACTGATATTAATTTTCACAATAAAATTCTTTTTACTGACGAACATATCTACGCTAAAGAAAATCCACACACTATAATACCAAGACACTTTCAACATGAAATTAGAATAAATGTTTGGGCCGGTATAATAGGATTAAATCTAGGTCCTGTTTTTCTATCAAACAATTTGAATGCTGAAATCTACTTTCATCAAGAAACATTACCAGTGTTGCTTAAGTACTTACCCCTGGATTTCAGATGTAGAATGTGGTTTCTACATGACGGTGCTCCACCCCACTTTGGATTAAATGTTAGAAACCACCTTCATGTGTAATTTCCAAACCCAGAGGAGTGGACGCACCGGAGAAATGGCCTGCCCGATCACCGGACTTGAACATATGTGGGGAACACTAAGAACAAGGTCTATTATGTCGTTATAAATAACGAAAATGAGTTAGAAGGACGAATTCGTGCCTCTGCTCAAGATATCCCTATGAATGAAGGCATGCTACGCAAAGTACAAAAAAACTTTATACGGAGAATAAATCTCTGCATACAAGAAAATGGTAGTCATTTCGAACATTGACTTTAATTATTTATGTTTACTTTTAATTTAATTTTTTTTAGTATTAAGATCACTGTAAACGATAGATTTAGATGCGTTTTTCTCGGAAACCGTTGCTCCTAGCGACTTCAATAAGGTATACCTTTCTTAACTCTTGTCAAAAATAACATACAGACTGGAACAAAGAAGTTGTAACGGTTTAAAGGGTTATAAATCGTCGTCGGTGGCGCCCTTTGAAAGTTATACCAAAATAGACAATAAAATTAAATTTGCCATCCCAAGAAACCCCTGGATACAAAATTTCGTGAAATTAACGTGAAACAGTCGAAAGTTATTAAAGGAAACCCGATTTATTTTTTAACCATTGACACCCTGTGGCTCCGTGATTATCAACTTTTGGACTAAGGCAAGATTAGTTAAATCGACTTATTTTCAGCTATGCTATATGTGGCGAAACCTTTTAGGCACACCCTGTATATTACGGTTTATTAATTAAAAAAATTCACGTTAAAGTAATTCCAATTATTTTACATTCTTACATTCAAGAATTGCATTCCGCGTTATTATATTGGATTAAATATTTTCAAATGTTTATTTTTCTAATTAAATTGCACTGATTAAACAAGGTAAAATAACATCAAAATCTTTACATAAATTGAATCCGTTTCTAGAGGATCAATATTTTAGGTGTTGGGGGAAGATTACATTATTCTAAATTTCCCTACTAATTAATTTAATTATTAAAAATTACCATCAAACGTTTTTGCATCGCAGTATATAAACACTGCAATTTTTATTAAATCAACATTTTGGATCTTGTCAACCAAACGAGTGATTAGAAAAATTATTCATAAATGATACAATTGTTGACGTTTAAACCCAACCCCCTATGCGTAACAGAAGCGCGTATATCGCCATTCTCTATCGTAGGAACTGATTTTGCTGGACCTATTAATATCACGCAAAAACATATAAGGTCTATATATGTTTATTTTTTGCAGGACTATCAAAGCAGTACATATTGAATTGGCGTCTAACCTTTCTTCTGAAACTTTCATTAACGCTTTACGCAGATTTTTTGCTCGTAGCACAAATTATTATTGCTCTAAATTAAAATATGCTGCCACTACAGAAAAAAATAAGTGGCATTTTAATCTTCTTCCAAAGCTAAGTCACATAGGTGGCTAACAACGCGTTGGTTCTCAAATTCTTTTCAAATAATTTAATTCAAGTGCTCTAATGTCACCCTCCTGTGCATCAAGTGAGGAGGGAGAAGGCAAAAATTTTGAAAAGTTCGTTATTAATTTGAGACCGCACCACACGTCCAATAATTTTGAGATAGTTTCATCGATTTAATGGCCGCAATATTTAATAATTTCATGGAAACCTTTTCTGCCTGGTGTGTTGGTATCTTCAAGTACTTTCCTAGTATTGACAGAAAGTAGACATGCCAATAGGGTGAAAAATATTAGATGCTACCGAGGAGCGGATATTATCTCAGAGCATTTCATGGTAGCATTGATTATAAAACAAGAAATCTCAAGCAGCAAAATAGGAAAGGAATGACAATTAAAAAAGGTAGAAACAAAGTCACTAAAAGAGGATAATATCAAACAAAGTTTTGAACAGAAAATAACATAAATATTATTGAATACAACAGGAGGGAAAATGTAAACCAAGAGTGGATATAAATTCGAACAATAATAATGGAGGTGGCTGAGCAGAAAATGGGAAGGGCAAGTACAGTAGAAAACTATACTTACACTCTGGACTTGTAAAAATGGCATTGAACGGAACATGGGGTTACGCTGGCGAGAAACTTATCTAGGATGTTTGAAAAAAGGAAGGGCTTAAAACAGGGGGACCCGTTATCAACGACATTGCTTAATTCTCTTAGAATCTATATTGAGAAAGAGTGGGGTACAAACAAGATCAATAACAAACCATAGAAGGCAACAAATAATCGCATTTGCAGATGACATAGCACTGATTACATGATCTAAAGTGGAACTGAAGAAGTTTAGGGAAGTAGAGGCGACTGCAAAGCAATTCGAATTATGTATAAATAAAGACAAAACAAAATACTGTGAAATCACAACAAAGGGGTAAATATCGGATGAGAAAATAAAAATCAAATGTAAAGGAACCAGAGAGTACTATTTTGAGAAAATAAATTGATTTGAATACCTAAGGGCCACAGTTACAAATATAGTTGATAATGACAGAAATTGAGAAACGGATGACAAAGGTAGTAAAGCCATGAGAACATAATAAACAACATAGTAAAGACTGAACTGATAGCTAGGAAAACAAATGAAAGAATACATGCTAATACAACCAACAGTAATGTACGGTAGCGAAATATGGGTTCGAAGAATGTACAAAAATTGGAATGATGGAAAAGGAAGATATTACATAGGATATACGAAGAGATGAAACGCGAAGACGGCACATGAAGGGAAAAAAACAAACAATATGAGAAAATGTTTCAAAATCTGAATATGTTACTACTGACGTCTGTCAATAGCTTTTTTTTTTTGTTTCTTTATAGCCGCCTACATGACCGAACCAAAGCATTTTCCTATTTCAGTTTAATGTTTTGCAGAAAAGTTATTAGTGAAGATAATTTTATAAAATTTGGCTTTTTAGGGTTTTAAGAGATTTGGAGCAATGCTACGTTGTCAGATTTGCAATAAAAATATCGCTAAAATAATTTTTGTAAAAATTAATTACAAAAAAAAAATCATAGCACGCCATTGAGTTGGACTATAGTGAACGTAAATCGCATAATCCAGTCAAATGTTACAGGGATGTTCCAGGTCAAATTTGAATACACAGTATATATGTCTTTTGTCTATAGATAAAATGTTAAGAATTTGTTTGGTAACATATCTGAAATACAAACTTAAATCAAAATAATTGTTATTACGCTTAGACTATGCAGAAAAGTCACATATCCATTGTTTAAAAACATCGAAGAAAATATAATAAAATGTATTATAAATAATAACAAAATGTTTTTTCCATTTTCTCATAATGTACTTAAGTCGACAATGACGTTTCTGCATACATCGCTTCAAATACTAGGACTAAAATAAAAACTAAGTATAATTGGTTCATATTTTATTTACATTTATTTTATATAAATTAGGAATTTGAAATAGATTAAAATTTAAGAGTGAGTCAGTTTTACTATTTGTAATAGAGTAAATCATTTTTTATGAATCATTTATGATGAATTTATCAATCATTTTTTTGTCGTGTAAAATGTTTTACTTTAATTACAATATAGTTTTTATTTACATTAAATTAAATTATTAACAGTATTATTACCGTATTAGTTTAGGTCCTGGAACAAGAGTTTACAATAAATAAACTTAAATATAAAAATAATAAATACAAATAAACTGTGATTCACAAGACCATTTACATAACGTTATTTAAGTAGTTAAATGCAACTTGTTATTAAAGTACTTAAAAATAAATAAACGTTAAATGACAATAATTTTTGATACTGAAATAAATTTATATTGTTCTATAGATTCAGTTTAATAATAAAAAAACATTCGTATACATTCATATGATAGCTTTTAAGTTCTAATCCAAAGCAATGTTTAATTAATTTAGACTAGTAACAACGTACACATTTTCAAGAACTTATACTACTAAACTGTTTAAAATGGACAAATTTTTTTATGTTCAATCACATTTTCAATTGTTTCTTTCTTTATCTCATTTCATTCCGACAATATACTTCATTTTATATTTTAAACTTATTACTGTCAAGTTTTTCTTGTAAATACTTGAATTTTTTCACGGATATTGAAGAATTTTTCATTTCAAGCTATTTTTCCAAATAACTTTGTCTTGCGTTTATAATCCCATTGAAAAGATACATACCATTTATTGTGTAACTAGATTAAAAAAATATTCAGAACTATCTTTGTAACGGTGTAATAAAAAATGTATACCTATGTTGCTAAAAAAAATTTTTGAAGCGTCGTGGAGACAATTTCTGTATTTCTACCTTCCGTTCTAATAAAAATGGTTAGACATTCAATTCTTCTTAAAATAATTTAATTTTCTCTGCTCTCTGCTCTCTAGTTAAATGGATCAATTAACTGTCAATAATAAAATTACATTTTTACTGTTGCAAGTTACCTCCTTGGTTTCTCCACAGATTATTTTTTTTATAGGTAATTGGCATTAAAAAAATAGAATGAAATCTACCTACTGTTTTTGCAAGGCCTATGTGATCTAAAATTGATGTGGTAAATAAAATATTTCAGTTACAAAATAAGTGATCGGTATATTTTGAACTGTTATAAACGCCAGAAAAAGTTATTTGGAGTTTAAAGCTGTTAGCTTAAAATGAAAAGTTCTTTCAATATGTGTAAAAAAATGATATACTTCTGAGAAAAAAAGCGTCACGACGTCTAGCGTCGTTTGGTTATGATTTAATTATCTATCTTTTTCAGGCCTTTAGTCAGACTAAACAATTGACAACGCTCACTTTGCTTTAACAGTTTATAACGAAAACTCATTTCTTCAGCTTAATCGATCACCCTGTATAATGTGATATATAATACTATTTTTTTATTATAATTCGCTTCTTTGATATTTAAATGAAGTCAACGTATACGTAAACACTCTTGTGGGATCAAAATACAGGGTGATACCGAACTTATTTAATAAAATTTGGGAATATATGCGTCATGAAAAATGTAGTCAATATCGTAAACAAAATATTTGTAAAATCCTTAATTTCCGCGTAAAAAATTATTGAAGTTGTAGTATTTTTCAGCCTATTCAGGGCTATTGTAGTCTCTAGCCACGCGATTCCGAATATTGAAAGCCGATTACTTTTTGTAGGTATTCAAGTTTTTGTAATGCCGATCTTTACATTGGTTGTTCAAGTTTCAGAAATGGCTTATATGTATAGCAAATCGGAGTTGATGGATATCGTTTTAATTTATGGCGATGTGAAAATGCTTTAGCAGAACGATTTCCCGATAAACATGTGCCAAATGCAGCTACTTTTACCACAACGCCTTTAATGCGAGGGAAATTTGAAACCGAGTCGTACCATGTACAGCGTGTCCAATCATTAATACCAAGGGATTGAACGAGGAGGACCGGTAGCATGCCCGCCATGATCTCCTGACGTAAAATCATTTGGAATTCTTTTTGTGGGGATATTTAAATAATGAAGTGTATCGCACCGAAGTGGATACATACTATTGATGATTTACGCAAACGTATCATGCTGCCAATAACTTACGAATTTAAAATGGACAAAAAGCAGAAACATTTGTGATAGTTTGTAGAAACTGGATAAGACGGGCCCAAAATTTTGTTGCCACATCTAGTATGTAGGTTATTTTATTAATTAGAACCACAAATAAAATGTTATTTATTTCTTTCCTTGGAAATTTCTTTCCATTTTTGGCCGGTCGCCGATTGCATGCTTTGCCGTCTTATAAGGTTTTACAGTGGACCAGTTTCCAGTGCCGTGCAAAAGTGTATTTTTAAATCATTTTCAATTTTTTTAAATTGTATTTGTAAAAGTCCCCTGTACATTCAATTTTTTTTAGATAAGTTCTGAATCACCCTGTATGTAATTAGAGAAACAAATGCTGATCAAAATACATTAGGAAAATTTTGGAGATATGGCATTCAAAATATAATTTTGTTTTCAAAGTACATACAAATTTATGGAACTATGCCTTTCAGAAAGATATTTTTAAAACTGTTGTTATTTATTATTGTGAATTCGCATTTAAAAAAATGTCAGGATTATCAAACCTGAAGTTGAATGACTATCACCGAAATACTTAATATGTATTTCTATTTTTTTTTTTTGCAAAAATTCAAAGTAGTTTAAAAATTTGTTTTTTTTTCTCAACCATATCCTTTGAAATTGACTTTCAACTGCTCTGATTCTCTACATATGTTGACATATTGTCCCATTCAAATATCTAACACCAAAGGACTAACTCCTCATATTATGGGCATATGTGGTGCGGTAATATATTATCGAAGTTAAGGGCACTTTAGATGCTCAGTCGTTTCATCCGTTTTACGTGTACAGTTATAAGTCGTCAAGTAAGACGAAACACACATAGTGCTTTAACACCTATATAGCAATTTAACCCAACTTACGTCAGTCCAAAAGTTTAAGGTTGCCAACTTACAGGGTATCAAAGTTAAAAGTTAAATTTTGTCTTTTGCTATCTCCGACAGTATTCAAGGGGTCAAGTTGGGTCAAGTTGCTATATATTGGCCTGAAGAATAAACCCTGAAATTTGAACCATTTTTTACAGGACACCCTGTGTAACTAATCTTACCACATCTTTAAATTGCTGGTTAAGCGATATGTCTAAAATTGAAATTTATTGCGCAATTAGTGTAGCTATACAAAGAAAAAAAAGGATACGAGGAACCAATGATCTAAGCAGTGTTTGCTTATTAATATTTCACTTGCAACATTTATGTCACTGTAGTTTTTAGATTTAATCTTCCAAAGGTATGGATGATCTCTATATAAATCTGTCAAAAATATTATCACGTGAAACACTACGTAAATCAGCAATTTTCTAAACAATATAGAAGAGAAAGACTCAAAGTAAAACAATTAAACTCTTTAAACGTAACGTTTAGCCAGCGACAAGTTTGTAGACATTAGAAAAATCCGGCTGACCTCTTCCTAAATCTATGGATTAAACCAAGTAATTGACGGTACGCAATGTATAAATCCAATAATTTGTGTATATACACATTTACTTGGCGACTGTACACGTAAATTAGATGAAAAGACTGAGCGTCTAAAGCGCCCTTTATGTGTAGTTTATATATCAACATATCAAAATATGATTGTCATTCGGCTGAGACTTAGCTCGGAAGCAGTAACACAGAATAGACGGTGGCAGTACTATAATGTGTATCCCAACCTTTTTTTACCCACATTGGTCAGTTTTAATCCGTAAGGCTGCTACCAGATTAGCGACTAAACCGCGCGGCTGCTTTTAAATATATTTTATATACACTTTTGGAGTCCAAACAGATAAATGTTGCTTTACAAGATACTGTAAAAATAATATACATTGTAGACAAGGGAGAGTGAAAGGAGAGAATGATGAGGTAAGTTCGAGAAAACAAAAATATAGACAAGGCAGATAATTAACAATTATAAATGTTAATTGATCCTAATCACAGATGATAAATATTTCACTAATTAGTAACATTAGAATATTCATTCAGTCAGGTTTAAAGCAATGATTTATCACAATCCATTTTATTCAGTTTTATATGTAAATACTTTACAAGTTCTCTAAATTGCAAAATCTACCTATTTATAAGTGCATATTGTGCATATTTATAAAATAATCTTGTCTGCATTTTTATAGTGACCTCTTTCATTCATTAAGAGGTAAACTTATTAGTGACATGAAATTATAAGTTTATTTTTTAATAAATTATTTACTGTTTAATTCTATATCTCTATATATTTGATTTTATGAAGTTTATGTTGAGTGAAATGGATCTCACAAGAAGTTTATAAAAATATATCCATAATAATAAAAATCCATTAGTGGAAAATTACAGTACTACTTTTATTAATTACCAGTTTAAAATTCCTGAGTTGCTCTCTTTTAGCCGTTAGGTATGTACACTCGCCGCAACATAAAAGTTTCTACTCCGAATCAGTATCATATTTTGTTTGAATTATAACTTGGCTCGTCTGCCACATATGTGCCTAGAAAAAAACAACTTAATCATTGATGACTCAAAATTCCCGAAACTTTTACGTTGTGACCACTGTACTTATTAATTCATCTATAATCATATATTTTATGAAATATAATATTTAGAATGTGATTAATTTTACACTAAAATATTTTACTGTTGATTTACAAAGTTTGCACAACATTATGTACAATGACAACCTTTCTATCTAAAATTATTTCGACTTACGACATCAGTTAAATCAATAAAAAGTTGCATACTCGTTTCTTGGCTGAATGGAATGTGAAAATGAAGTAGGTAGCTTATTTCCTCATAACTGAAAATAATAATAATAATAATAATAATAATAATAATAATAATAATAATAATAATAATAATAATAATAATAATAATAATAACAATAATAATAATAATAATAATAATAATAATGCATAATAATAATTCAGTAAGATAAGTTAATATACAGGGTGTTCACAAATTGTACCGAGAACGTTTGGCTTTATATTCACGACGATAAATAAATACGATCAACGACATAAAAGGTAAATAAACAATTTTTAGTTTTTGAGTTATCATCCTTCAAACTTTTCGTTAGGGGAGAGTAACCTAAGTTGAGACAGTATTCCAAGAAAGGATACGTTTATAAATTGAAAATTTATTCATGTAGTGTCATTTATATACTGATTAGTCAATTTCACACCAGTAGGGGACACCGGGGCTAGTTGGCTACAGGGGTAGGTTGACACATAATTCAATAATTTGCGGTTGAATATCATCAAGATGTATATAATAGTATATTACCATCTATCGGAGATTGCTACATTCATGAGAACTATTTATCATTCGTCAGTGGAACGCCATTGTTGATTATTTAACGGCCGGTAAGTAATTTTTCACCTATTTCAAATACCTAAAACAGTAAGATATTTTCGAAATTGCTTCATTATTAATGGATTATTTTAATACTTGAATGTTGGCTTATTGTATTAAATATTTCCGCATGTTAATATTCTATCGTTTTTTCTCAATTAATCCCTAAATGTAAAAATCTCTTCTGGAGCAAGTTGACACAGACCTACCGGGGCATGTTGACTTAATGTGTCAACTTGCCCCGAAAAAAATAACTAATTTATTTTATTTTCAGAAATGTGCGATTGCAAGAGAAAAACGGACAAGGGTAAAATCCCACAAGATATTCTTTTACGAGCAGTAAACCTAGTAAAAAACGAGGGAAGGAGTATTAGGAGTGTTGCAAACGACTTTGATATACCATTTAACATTTTTAACAAGATACTGTAAAAAATCCACAAATAATAGCATTCAGGCTGGTTACAAAAAAAGACAGGCAAATAGATAAAAATAGGTCCTAATTAGATTTTAAAATATTTCCTGTTTCTTTCAGGTGTTTTCGGAGGAACGAGCAAAATCTCGAGAGCTAACTAAAAAAAGCGTCAGATATATATTATGGACTATCGCCAAAAGAAGTTCGACAATTTGCCTTTGAATATGCTACTGCTCTACAAGTGAAAATGCCTAATTCATGGAAAACCAAGAAAATTTCCGGCGAAGACTAGTTCTTAGCGTACATGAAAACACATGCAGATCTCAGCATAAGAAAACCCGAAGCAATAAGTTTAGCGCGAGAATCGAGTTTTAATAGAACAAACGTCGCTGCCTTTTTTAATAATTTGAAAACTGTTCTCGATTGTCTTCAACTTGGACGTGGTGACATATGGAATATGGACGAAACTGAAGTGACGACAGTCAAAAAACCAGACTGACTAGTAGCTCGTCGAGGTTATAAACAAATTGGTAGAATTGTGTCATTGGTTACATTAGCTGCCGCAGTATCAGCTATGGGGAATTCAATACAACCATTCTTTATTTTCCCGAGGGTACATTTTAAATAACATTTTTTGAACTACGCTCCTCCAGGAAGTGCATGTGACGGATGAATGAAAGCAGAACATTTTCTTAATTTTTTTTTCTTAAACACACGAAGACAACAAAAGAGAGACCTGCACTTCTTTTGTTAGATAATCATGATTCCCATTTATCCATTGATGCCCTAAATTACTGTAAAGATCAGGGTGTGACTGTCCTTTCCTTCCCACTCCATTGCAGTCACAAATTACAACCCCTGGACCGAAGTGTGTATGGTCCATTAAAGAAATATGTGAATTCTGCATGTGACGCTTGGATCATAAACCACCCTGGAAATACCATGACTATACAGGGTGAATCTTAAATAAGTACAAATATTTTAACCAGTAGTATAGTTTTGTGTGTAGAACACATAATTAATAGTTTTTTTACAAAAAAATCAGAAATAAAAAAGTGAAATTTTAAATAAATTTCGTAATTTTTCAGTAGAAAACTTGTTGAGGACCGCTGGCCTAGACCGACCCTTCATACTTTTATGAGTCATAGTGCTGCAGACTGAACGTGAGGTTCACAGTGTTGCCAGTATTACACAAATGTCTTTGCTTCAAGGAAGAAATTTTGTCAAGTGTAACATTTTATATTATTTTTTATTATCAAACTGTCATTGACTGTCATGACAGATTATCGGAAGCCCAAGTCAAACTTGTTAACCCCACATAATGCATGAAAATAGCAATAAAATTTGCTAAAAGTTGACATTTTTTCCATTTTAAATAAAAAACGCTTGCATAGTTTTTCGTTATTCTTCATAAAATAACTTAAGGAAATTGTGTTTTGTGTCCCTTTCTAACAGTGTACAATGACATTTAACTTGTGAAATGTGGATTACTGATTAAATAGTTAATTTTTTAACAAACAGGTAAGCTTGTGTGCACGTTTATGTATAATTTTTGAACATTGGACATAGTAATATCACGTAATATCTTCCTAAATATTTTACGGTAGTATTGAACTTGCGGAAATTCATTTTTAATCGTTGAAGTATAGTAAGGTTAGTTCAGATGTTAAAATTTATGTTAATATTGCTGCGTATCATACTACATACCCAATTTTACTGTACTTATGCTTAAAACAAGTATTTTTTAAATAGAACTATTACGTTAAAGGAAACGTAATATTTATATTGGAGGAGATATGGCAACCTCGCAACAAATCATATGTTTCATTACGTTGTTGGATGTAAAATCAGCCAGCGGTCCTCAAAATGTGGGTATTTTTTTAAAAAATTAATATCTCCGTAAATATTAGAAATTTTTAAAAATGGCTTTCACTAGACTGATTTAAATGACGAACTACACCAGCAGTTAAAATATTTGTACTTATTTAAGATTCACCCTGTATATGACATACCAGGTATAGTCAATTCCTGCCTACATTTCGCTGCATCTCCAGCTATCATTCCAAGTTGCGGGCATTTTTCCTTACAACGAAAATATATTTGGAGATGAGGAATTTATGCCAGGTCACACAACGGACAGACCCAATCCAACTGACAATATGGAAGAAGGTAACGAAGATATGGAGGTCGAAGTTAACCAGTCATCCGGCCTTCAGTGCACAATTCGTTGAGGAGTTGGAAAAAAGAAGATTATCTCCACCTAGGACACCTCCACCTGTAACACCTGAATCCCTGTGACCATTTCCAAAAGCAGCACCTACGAAAAAAATAATTCATAGGAAATAAAGATACACAGCAATTCTTACGGATACGCCAGTCAAAGATGTCCTGGAAGAATCTCAGAAGTCTGCCCGTGAACGAAAGGTTAAGACAAAGAAACTTGCGACTAAGAGTAAAAAAGTTTGTCTTTGAATCGACACGAACAAAAGCAAAGGCTAAACATGTTTGTGGATGTGAGGATTAAGATTCAGAAGATGAAGAGGAAACGGTCTGTCTTGTCTGAATGGACACCTATTCCAATACTGCATCCGGTGAAGAGTGGATACAATGCACAAGGTGTAGTAGTGCGGATTTTACTTATATTTGCCACAACTGTAACTCTGACGATTCAGAGTAAATACTTCAGGAATTTATATTTTTTGTATTTTTTTTTTATATAAATAAATAGTTTATATTTGGATACACGTTAATAATGTTTTCTTTTACATTTTGAGAAGGTAAGTATACATTTCTATATTTTCAAATAGGTATGTGTCAATATGCCCCAAACTATGTGGTTAAAAATTAACGTTATTTGACTATCTAGGGCAGTAGCTAAGAAACTGTATTGTGTTCACAAAATGTCAAAACAAACGAAGATTCCATTATAACTTTAGGAAAAAATAAAATCTTAAATGTGTGTCAACTAGCCCAGGTGGTATGCATCTAATAATTGTCCCGTACAACACAAGTCTATTAGTGATTTGAGTGGTATAATTAAAATATTTCCCGAAAAACAAAAGCTGAAATAACATCGATAACGTAAGTTATGTTCCTCAACCTCTGACGTTAGAGAATAGTTTCACATATATTTGTTTGAACATTTCATGAGACTTATGCCACATTTAAAAACAGCCACATTTCTTAAGATGGGACATGGTGATTCCCAAGTTCGGACGTACCATCCTGAGAAACGGTTTTTTACAATATTTGCGTTTGAATGGTTTCTTTTTTGTCTCTCAATTACAGATGCTTGAAGTAGATTGTTACTACAAAAGAAAAACCGATTGTGGAAAATGGACGACTTAAAATATGCTTGAGGTTGTTCGGAAAGTTATAAACCATGAGTTATCTATTCGACAGGTTGCAGATACATACAATATGCCGAAGAATACATTACGAAAAGAATCTCGAATAAAAACAAAATTGTGAAAGAAAAATATCTTCAGTTTTCTCGCCAGGTCTTCTCAGAGAACAAGATCTAGAAATAATGTAATACATTCTTGAAATGGAAACCGGAAGCCACATCCTATGCCAGTGCCACGGGTTTCACTAAACATGCAGTTCAAAGTTTTTTCAAAAATCTTTATGAATGTTTATGCGAGATATGAACTTACTCCGAAGACGGGCGTCCAGAAGTTGCCAAAAGTTCTCACGCAGAAAGATAAGAAGCAGATTGCTGGGTTAATGAGTGCCGATAGAGGACTAGCAAAGGAAAAAAATCATGGGGAAAAGATCCTTAGAATCAACTATTCTAACAGAGTCACATTACAAAAATGAATTGCATCAAGCCATGGAAATCCCAACATTACAGGTAAAAAAATTTATTTAATGAAGAGAAAAATATTAATTATGAAAAGTGTAGCTAGGCCCAATAGGTCCAACAGCAGTACAGACGTTGACAACACCAGCTGCATTGCATGTGGCGAACAGTACTTGGAGAGTCATGCAGATTAGTACAAGTGTATGCTTAGGATGGGCTCAAGAATCATGTGGAGTTTTGGAGGACAACTATTTCACATGTGCCGTTTGCGAAATATGATGTCCCTTTTTAGGTAACCCAGTGACCCATCTTAGCAGCCAAGTGTCCTACACATTTGCAATTTTTAAGTTATATAAAGACATTTTATTTGCAGAATATTAAAATTTCAAATTGGCTATATCTTTTTTACATTACAAAAAATTATATATACCACTGGAATTAATATGAGATGATTTTCGGTGTTGAATTTTTTTTTTCAAATACTAAGTCTTTTGCTTCAACATGACGTCTTTTTTGTCAGTGGTTATTTCGTTAATAAATAAATAAATAAATAATAAAATTCAACGCCCTGTATCTCAGAAACAAAGCAGCTTTATAGAAACGATTAGTCTTTAGAATACCATGAGTTCTTTTACTCTTGAAGTTCTGCTATTTAAAAGTAAAACATTATGTATATTTAATATTATCATATTGTCAATCAGTGGATTTTATGTTCTGAAGAAATAAATTCTAGAAAACAGAAATTTCTGTATAGAACCAATATTTTTTTCATATTAGACTAAAAAATAAGATAATTTTTTATAATACTTGTATGAAAGCTCTTGTTTAAAAATTAGTAATTTAGTAAATATTTATTTATTATTTAAGAATACCTATTAAGAATTCTATTAAATGATGTAATCTTAATATAAAATGTTCAGTAAAAAAATTATTTAGGGTTTGTTCTTTTGTAGCGCTGAAACTTTAATTCAAACTCAATATTAGAGATCCCACTTTATATTGTCACAGAATTGGCCCCGCTGGCACCTAATTCGACGACTCTGGTAGCGCAAAACGCTAGATTGTCCCGATCGCCCCTATCCGATGCTGGTAAACAAACAAAATAATGCCGTGTATTGAGGCGACTGGAATATTGAGAATCGATGAGAATCTTTGGAGAAATGGATCTAGAGACACCTACTAGAAAATACCTGGAATATTCGTTTGGTCTATAAAAGAAGAATAAACGGCCGAGTCAGTCAGTCTTAAATTATAGTCTTGAATTTCCAACTAAACAGTTGGAAATTTCAGAGAGATTTTATTTTACACCTTTTGTACTATTAATAGAAAATAAAGGCAATTTATTTTTATTATTATTATTATAGATCAATTAGAATTCAGAGCGATTTAGATAGTGATCAATTAAATAGTGTTTAGTTAGTTTAGTTTAGTATTTTGTTGTGTACAGGGTGTTAATAAATATCAGTAGAAATTAACTGTTTGTTTTTCTGGTAATATAAAAAGTCGCATTGGGAAATCCGTCACAATTTGGTGTCGGAAGTGGATTTAGCTGGAAGTTTGAAAAACTTTCTGCAACCCTGTGCGTGAGTGGATTTAAGGGGAAGCTTGAAATACTTTCTGGAACCCTTTGCGTGAAACAAAGACCCAAGTGTGACATATCACCGCACTCGTCGTGACGTAAGGAAGTGAACAGTGTTATTTGCGTAGGTCAACCTCGAACATTCTAGAACTTTATATGGAAGTGAGACAAAGACCCACGTGTGACATATCACGACACTCATATCATCCTAAGGAAGTCAACGGTGACATTTACAAACACATTCGTGGGCATTCTAGAACTTTCCAAAGAAAATAGAGTGAATGCCTGTAACTAGAAGTCAAGTCAACATGGATGCACAACTAGCGAAACTGTTAGAAATTATGCAAACGATGCAACAACAGGGACGGATGATGCAAGAGAAATTAGAAGAACAAGAGCATAAAATGGAAGACCAAGCGAAGACAATGTAAGAGAAATAAGAAGAACAGGTACAAACAATGGAAAATAAACTAGAAGAACAGGGACAGACAATGCAAAGGAAACTAGGAGTACAAGGGCATAAAATGGAAAACCAAGCAAAGACGTTGCAAGAGAAATTAGAAGAACAAGGGCATAAAATGGAAGACCAGACGAAAATAATGCAAGAAAAATTTGAAGAACAAGGGCATAAAATTGAAGATCAGACCCAAACGAGGGCGTAATCAAATCAGAAGGATCTGTTATCCGAACTCAGAAAACGAAACCGAATTTGACGGCAAGGTTTCTTGGAATATCTATCTGCGTCAGTTTGAAGCAGCAGCGGCAGCAAACAAATGGTCTGATCGTGAAAAGGCTACTGCTCCGAGGGGAAGCTCTGACGTCTTAGAAGGAGTTCCTGCTGGGCAGCAGAATAACTACGACACTCTAAAACAGCATATGGAGATAAGCACCTGCAGCAAGTGTACCAGGCACAATTGAAAAATCGTCACCAACAGAGTGGAGAGAATTTACAACATTTTGTGATTGGCTTATCCAACAGTCCCGTTCGAATTATTAAACCAGCTCTCCATCCAAGTTTTTGCCGACGGTCTAAGAGATTGCGAAACCCAGCAGGCACTACGACTCGCCAGACCTAAATCGTTGAACAACGCTCTTTTGCATGCACCAGAATTCGAGGCAGCAAACATGGCATCCGGTAGACATGTTAAAGCTTGGGCCATCAGTGATAACAGCGATAATATGGGAAATGGAGACATAATCAAAACATTGAAGGAGGTCTAAAGAGACAATGTAGGACCCCAGTCGCGGATCAGCAAAATCGCGACTCCCAGGTGGCAGCTGCACAGGAAAACTAGGTTCAGTCGGCTTGATGGGACAAAAGCCGGCTGCGTCCTACTACCATGCCCCACGAGAAGAAATTACGTTGTCACGTCTCCAGGACTCTGACTATTTGCTAGTAGAGGGCAGTATTTTTGGTCGTATTTTCCCTATGGTAATCGATACTGGAGCGTCAAGAACTATTGTTCGAACGGATATTATTCAAGACCCTGCCAAACGTTATGTCCTTACAATGCACAACAACTGTCAGTCAAGGGGGAATGCGAGCTTGAAGTAGAAGACGTCAAGTTCAAACACAGAGCCCTGGTAACAGATATATCGGACAATGTCATACTCGGACTAGACTTACTACGGGCAAAGGGGGTGAACTTAGATTTGAATGCTGGTACGCTACGGATAATGGGTGAGGAAGTAGTGCTAACGAAAAACACTGAGAATAACGCTGTACGGAGACTTGTTGTTAAAGAAGATGTGGTACTGCCTGCTCAGACCGAAACCTTGGTTGCTACAGTTATGGATAGGGAAATGTCTTGCAGTGTAGGTGTTACGTATTTATCTTATATGTAGTTTAATTATAAGTTAATTATTATTAGTTTACTTTTCAAAATAATCCGCGCCCTGTATTTCCGTTCAAAGTAACTTAAAACTTATCCTTTTTTGTTCTTTTTCTTTTATTTGCGCGGACAGAATGAGATGGGTTTTTTGTGACCTCCCTCTAAAATTCCCAGTCAGTTGTTAATTAACTTTTGAATTTTTCTAATGGTTCTTGGTGAAAACCAGTGTTTTACGCTACCGCTTTACGCATTTTCCATTTCCGATAAATCCTTTTTCCCTGCTTCGAAGAACGATCGAGACGACATCAGAGGGCCCTCTTCAACGTACCCACGGCAAGATTTCCTGGTAAGTCGCTTTTACTCACTCATTCTTATTAGAAAATTACGGGCAGTCTGCTATTCCCTCTCTGATATTGATAGTTTTATTTTTAACGCAAACAAAACATTTTGGTCCTTCGAACCGCGATTACGTAATTTTTCAATTAGTTATTTTGGAAAGTAAATAATTAGATTTTCAAATTATTAATTTTTTAAAATCGCCGCCATATTTCTTTAAATATTGCCGTTATAATTGCCACGTTCAGCTACTCTTCGCCGTTCTATCGTTCCTGATTACCCTACTTAAATTTTATTTTCAAGTCGAAGCGTTATCATTTCAAATATAACCTGAGTCTTCGGTGAACAGCTGATAATCGGTGATGAATTGCATCGTTTGGTTTTCATACAATAATAATTACTTACTTGCAATAGAATACCTTTCGTTGACTTAACCACGCTTTGTAAATTGTAAATAGACATTATGGCTGAAAAACTTAAACGAATTAAAGCCTTGCGCCAAGTGGAAATACTTAAAATAAATAACTTATTAAAGGCTGCAGAAAATGCTAGCGCCAATGTCCATGAACGAGATTTGTTTAAAGCCATGTACTCCTCGGCGGAAGATATTAAATGTGAGTTTAGTAAACAACATACCGCATTAATTAATATTGTCTTCAATGAAGAAGATGAATTTGAAGATGCCTTATCGGTCATGTCCACATTTGATAAGACGTTTTTTCAAATTAAGTTAATTTTTGAACAATTATTTGCTATAAAGAATCTGAAAACTGATGAGGTTACCGATTCTCCTTCTCACGTTAGTTTGCCTAAACTTCAGTTAATTAAATTTAAGGGTGATATTAGTTCATTTCCAACATTCCTTGATATGTATAATTCTATAGTACATAAAAATCCCAAATTAACTCCAGTAGAGAAATTTAATTATTTACTCTCATCACTGGAAGGTCCTCCTCTCAAAGTAGTGAAATGTTGACCATTGAGAGGTTCTAATTATGAAATTGTCTATAATGCTCTTGTCAAACGTTATAAAAATAATAGATTAATATCGCAAGCGCATTGGACTGCTATTGAGTAAGCTCCTGTGTTAACTTCTGAGAATTCACATGATTTACGCAACTTAATAGATACATTTTCTGAGAATTTAGACGCTCTTCGGGACTTACAACACCCTGTAGAACATTGGGATTTTATCTTAACCCATATGTTGCTTAATAAAATACCACAAGAAACTGTTACTCGTTTTGGACTGCTTCATAGCAGTACCGCGGATACGATGCCTAAATATAAGGACCTTTATTCCTTTTTAGATAATCAGTGCAACGCTTTAAACACTTTAAAATCTAATAAAATTAAACCAAAGTCAAGTAATTCTGTCAAAGGTGCACAGTCTCCTGTTCGCCATTCGACATCCTCTAAATCATTTGTTAGTACAAATAATCCATCTTATAAATGCCTTTTATGTAAAGATAACCACGCATTATATCAATGTCCTGAATTTAAATCGAAAAGTCCTTCTGAACGGTTTCAATTTGTTAAACAAAATAATTTATGCGTTAATTGTTTCAGTTATATGCATAAAATGATAGATTGTAAATTTACACATTCTTGTCGAACTTGTACAAAGCGACATCACTCGTTGCTACATTTTGACCGCCCTGTAGAATCTTCTTTCTTACCGACCAAACAAAACTCGCCATTGCTTTCGCCTTCGACTAGTGAACTTGGTTCTGCACCGCAACCGGAGCGGGTTACCCAAACACTAGCTAATTTTACTTGAACTCCTACTGAAGTTTTACTTTCCACCGCCCTTGTTTAAGTTCGTGATATTCGCGGACATTATCAAACAATTAGAGCCATAATTGATACTGGATCGCAAACTAGTTTAATCACTCAAAAATGCTCAAATCGCTTAGGTTTACCAAAAAAATAAAATTTATTCCGAAATTCAAGGTATTGGAGAAATGGGAATAAATTCGCAATTAGGATGTGTTTCACTTTCGGTTCGCCCTATTAATGGAAATAATTTAGATTTAGTTGTAAACGCAATCATTTTACCCCGGATTTGTTCGGATCTCCCTAGCCAAAGAAAATTGGAGTTACATAAGAAATTTAAAACTCGCTGACCCTGAATTCCATAAACCCGGACCAATTGATTTACTGTTAGGAGCCGATCTGTTCCCGTTAATTATACAGAGTGGTCGTGTGTTAGGTAATAATAACGAGCCTACCGCAATTAATACCATAATACCATTTTCGGTTACATACTAATGGGCAAATTTGAAAATAATCAATTTCAATTATTTAAATTTTGGGAGCTTGAAAGTATCCCCAAACGATTTGTATTATCTCCGGATGACGAAATCTGCGAGAAAAAATATATCGAGTCAACTATCCGAGATTCGGAAGGTCGTTTTGTTGTTGCTTTGCCTTTTCGCTATAATGAACCTAATTTTCCTAATAGTAGAAATCTGGCTTTAAATAATTTTTTATCTTTAGAACGCCGTTTACTAAAAAATCCGATTCTTTATCAAGAGTATTCTGATTTTTTGCGAGAATATCTTGAACTTAATCACATGGAAGTTATTAAAGAAAACATAAATACAGACAAGTCTTTTTATATACCACATCACTGTATTATTAAGCCAGATAGTTTATCTACACGTCTACGCGTCGTTTTTAATGCTTCTTTTAAAATTAGTAATGGTTCTTTAAATGACTCGTTATTAGTCGGACCTAAATTACAAAAAGACATTGTACAAATATTGTTACACTTTCGTTTACATCAAGTTGTCTTAACCACCGATATATGCAAAATGTAACGTCAAATTTTAATCACTCCCGATCATCAAAATTATCAACGCATTTTATGGCGCTTTAAACCCTCCGACCCTGTTATGGATTTTCGTCTGCGTACTGTTACTTATGGAGTTTCTTGTGCTCCATACTTAGCTTTGCGAACTATATTGCAATTAGCTGAAGAGGAAAAAAGTAGGTTTTCTCGCGCAGCAGATGTTTTAAGAAATGATACTTATGTGGATGACATCGTAACCGGTTGCCCTTCTGTGGAAGATGCTATCTCTTTACAGAAAGAATTGACAAATTTGTTAAAACGTGGTGGTTTTGAATTACATAAGTGGGCCACTAATAAACCGGAAGTTTTGTTACATTTATCTCAGAAAATAATTAATCCCGCATCCATGTCACTTGATAACGATGAAACTACTAAAATTTTAGGTTTACACTGGCAACCTGCTTCCAATTCATTTTCTTATAAAATAAGGCCCATAGAAAAATCTTGTTCTAAACACCACATGCTATCAGAGTTGGCTCGGATCTTTGATCCACTTGGATTTTTAACTCCGGTAACATTTTCCGTAAAATATTTAATACAAAAACTTTGGATCCAAGGTCTTAATTGGGATGATGAACCTGCTGATATCGCACGTGTTTGGAACAGATATAAATGGGAATTGTCCTTACTTTCTGAATTTCATTTACCTCGATATATTGCTCTTAATGAAACCAATAATTATACTGTAGAATTACACGCTTTCGCTGACGCAAGTGATCGTGGCTACGCCTCTGTAATATATTTATGCGCCTGTTACAATAATACGCATTCTACTTATTTAATTTGTTCTAAGTCGCGAGTAGCTCCGCTGAAAACCATATCTATTTCAAGATTGGAATTGTGTGCCGCTGTTCTGTTATCTGAATTAACAGATTTTGTTCTTAAAACTTACGCTAATAAAATATCTTTTACAAAAATATATGCCTATACTGATTCAACAATCGCACTGGCGTGGATAAAAAGCTTTCCACATCGATGGAAACCATTTGTTAGTAACCGAGTGAGTTATATCCAAGAGAGAACCAACCCCCCAAGATTGGTATCATATTGGTTCATGTCAAAATCCCGCTGATATCGCGTCGCGCGGTGCATTTCCTTCTGAGCTTTTATCGAAATCGCTTTGGTGGGCCGGCCCTGACTTTCTGCATAAATCTGAAAATTGTGGGACTAACATACATTCGAATGTCACTGATAGTTCTGAAATAAATTCTGAACTAAAGAAAAATATTACGCTTGCTGCCCCTCAATGATAACTTTTTAGATGTTTTACTTAATAATCATTCTTCTTTAAATCACTTAACGCGCATTGTAAGTTGTATTTTACGTTTTTTAAATAACTGCCGATATCCAAATACTAAATTAAAGAGATGTTTTTCCTTAAAAGAACATCACAGTGCCTTGCTGGCTTTAACCAAGCGCGAACAAGAAATTGCTTTTCCGGAAGAAATTCATAAAATTTAGACACATAAAAAACTTCCAAAACCTTTTCGAAAATTAAATAATTTTATTGATCCATCAGGAATACTTCGAGTAGGAGGAAGATTGCATCATTCTGGTATTTTGTATGACAAAAAACACCCAGCATTGTTGCCTAGAGAAAGTAGATTAACTTATTTGTTGATTGAAAATATCCATTTGAAATATTTTCATGCCGGACATCAAGCAGTTCAATTTTTACTTGTTCAAAATTTTTGGGTTGTATCCGATAAACGCGTTATAATAATAATAATAATAATAATAATCTTTATTCCTTCTAAAAAATATTACAATTTTTGTAGGAAGAGGTTCTGCACTATGTTCGGTGACAAAAGAAAGAACCGAACGACTTACGTACATAGAAATTCAAATAAATAAAATAAAATAAAAAAAAAAGAAAAGTAATACTTAATATACAAATATTGTGCTAACTATAAAAAAAAGAGTAAATTAAGGACAAACCCACAAACAAAAAAGCCATAACACTATATTACTGGCATATCATTCACTGAGCACAAAAGAGCGAAGTTGCAGAAAACCCATTATGAAACCAGCCAACAACTTGGCTTTACTTAGTGTTAAATCATCGAGTATAGCAATAAAAGAATTAAGTGTTAGGTTTCTCAGTTCTGGGGGTTTTAAACCGACATAAACAGGACACTCCATAAAAATATGCTCAATGGTTTCTAATTTGTGCTGGTTGCACAATGTACACAATTCAGAAGGATTGATAGAGTATGAAATGCCATTAAAACTAAAATTCACACAAAATTTGTTGCAGAGTCGGAGTTGTGAGATAAGTCTAATAATGTAAATAGGCAATTGAAGTTTCAGATAAGATGTGGTGTCTCTTGTTATATTAAAGTTTTTATACAGAATAGGTGTTGTAGACATCATAACTAAAGCTATGTCTCTCTGATAAAGCATTTCTTTATATTTTTGTAACATGGTAGGCATATGTTTCTTTAGACGAGAGTAAGTCAAGTTGTCCAGGACATCCACACAATCTATACTGTGAAGCATTTGTCTGACTTGAAGGAGCCAATTATAACGAGTGTCATCATTTAGTAGTTGCAGCTGCCTGTGAAAACACGCACGAGCATAACGATTGGTTTCCATTGCCAAAAGTTTAAGTAACCAATTTAAAGCCGTTTTAAAAACCAGTAACGACAGACTGCTAATTCCTATTTCAAGTCTAACAATATAACCAGGCGTGTTTAGAGGCAACAATAAAAGCCTTTTAAAAAAACTGACTTGCACCTTTTCTAACAAGTCTGTGTAACGCAGTCCCCAGACCTGCAAAGAATTGGTTAAGGAGTTGACAATGATCGAGTCATACAGAACCAAACGTGAATCCCAAGAGTTTATTTTGGATTTGGCCATTAGAGAAATGACAGACCCAACAGCTTGCCTAGCTTTTGCGACCACTGACTCGGTCATTATTCGAAAGAGGCTAGAGGAGGAAAAAATTACTCCTAGATAAGTAAAACAATTAACAGTTTCAACAGGCTGATTATTAAGTAGGAAAGGAAAAATATTACTGCGACCGCCACGAGAGAAACACATGATCTTAGTTTTTTGAGTGTTAATCGTTAATTGATTTAGTGCTACGTACCTTTGCAGAATATTGAGTTTACGGCAAAGATCAATTTCTGAATCAGCCAATAGCACCAAATCATCGGCATACAAGAGCATAAGTATTTCGTTACGGTTATCAATATTGAGGCGACGAGCGTTAAACGAATCAAAAAAATCTTCAATATCAGCAGTGAAAAGAGAAAATAAAAGAGGACTTAACGACTCTCCTTGCAAAACACCTGAAGTAATGTTGAATTGCCTTGTTAAATTACCCTCTGTACGGATTCTAATGTGTGCGTGAGTATACAGTTTCTTAAGAAACATTAGTATATTGGAGCTTAAACCTAGAGCATATAATTTTTCCCACAGAAGAGAATGATTGATAGAGTCAAACGCACGTTTAAAATCTATAAAAGCTGCAAAAACTTTGCGGCCCTTTAATCTAAGCTGAAACTGAACTATAGAATTAAGTACATAAACATTATCAACGCATCCCCGACCTTTTCGAAATCCTGCCTGTGATTCAGGTAGTATTTTATTGGACTCTGCCCAACAGGTTAGTCTTGAGAGGAGAATACTAGTAAACACTTTCGCAAAACAATTAATCAACGCTATACCGCGGTAATTGGTGGGGACATCAATAGGACCCTTCTTATGTAGCATGGTTAGAATAATATTAGACCAGCTTTCCGGGATCACTCCTGTTTCAAGAATCTTATTAAAAAGAACACATAAATACAATCGCCAATTTTGGGGTAGATTCTTAAGAAATTCATACGATATTCCGTCTTCGCCTGGAGATTTACCATTCTTGCAATGAACTAATACCAAATCAAGCTCTTCTGATGTGATGGGAGCATCAAGAAAAGGATCTCTTACCCCATAATAGAAGATATTATCAATTACAGATAAAGGGTAAATACTCTCGTAAAATTGTTCCCAAATCTGAACAGACAGTCCAGGGACATTTTTCTTATTATAAAATTGATGTAAGGTGTGCCAGAATGTCTTTTGATCCCTTGCATTACTCAGTTTGGCAATAAAATATTTATCATGTTCCCTCTTTTTGAATTTAATGAGCTTATTGTATTCTTTCTTCACATTTAAATATATATCCCTAAAGGGGTTAGTAAAATTATTCGCTTTACAAATACTGAGACTACGCTTGAGGTCTGATTTCAAAGATTTACACTGATAATCAAACCACGGTTTTTTATTTTGATTAGCATTATTATCACCGCGATTATGCCATATTTGTTTGGTCAAGCCGATAGCTCTAGCCGATTCAATTATTGCGTTACATATGTTATTATAAGAGTCAGAGACCTCAGAAATAAAATGAGCACGCGGAGATCGCTGCATTGTTGAACTGTAACAAGCAGTCAATCTGTCATCCCACCTTAAAGATTCAGACCTAACATTAGAGTTACTAGGGACACCAGTCAGCGGGAAATGACCAAACTTTAATTTCAAAGATACCGGAAAGTGATAGGATAGTGAACATTCATTGTCAACTCTCAAGCAATCAATAACGCCCAATTTAATATTGTTACACCATATCAGATCTATGACGCTATTTCCACAGGCAGAACAAAACGTAAATTGAGCAGGTGTGTCCTGGACAGCTCTGCCATTAAGTAGAGAAAAAGAATTGCTTTGCATAAAGTCAAGGAGACACCGTCCTCTTGCATTTATAACTTCATCACAGCTGGACCTCTTCTCGTAAAGATTGGAAAATGTTAAAGCCTCAAGAGGTATATCTCCATAATGAGAAACACGGCAATTAAAATCACCGCCTATAACAAAGGTTAAGCTAGGATATACCTCCACAATGCCAGAGATAACAGGCTGGAAGAGGTCCAACAAGTAAAAAATATCATATTTAGGAGCAAAATATACTACACACAATATAAACTTAAAAACAGAACTGTAATTAATAAGCAAAATAATCCACCAGGGAGACTTATGAAGTAGCTTCACTTTAAATGTTTTCAACACGAGGATAGCTAGACCACCACTAGCTCTACCACGACACTTTTCAGATACAGCACTAGAACAATAAACATTATACCTGGTTGAAATAGACAGTGTCTGTCCAGTAAACCACGTTTCGGATGCACACAAAATATCAACGTGATTCACATTTTCAGAAATATAGTCGTTGAGATTATTGACACCCTCCACATTCCAAAAAATTATACTAAGTGGTTGCTATTTAGAAACTGTACTGCGCGTATTAATTTTCTTGCCTTTGGTTGGTCTAGGGGAATTGTCGTCATCTCTTCCTCTCTTTTGTGCATTTCTACCGTCCTCGCCTACAATTTTTGGGATACCTCCTACGTATTATACGTCATATTCTCTCTAAATGCATTAAATGTTTTAAAACTAATCCTCAGGCTTTTCAACCCTTAATGGGTGCTTTACCTAACCCAAGAGTATCGCCTAATAAACCGTTTTCGCATTCAGGTGTTGATTATGCCGGACCTTTTAACATAACTCTTAGTAACAGTCATGGTTCTAAAACTTACAAAGCATATGTGTGCTTGTTTATATGTTTATCTATTAAAGCTATTCACATCGAACTAGTATGCGACTTAACCGCAGATTCCTTTTTAGCAGCTCTACGGAGATTTATTACTCGCCGTGGCGGCGTTAGTCATCTGTATAGTGACAACGGTACGTGTTTTGTAAAAGCTAATAAGGAACTCTTAAATTTTACCCGTTTAGCCGCGTCAACCGAACGCCTAGTCTGGTATTTTATACCCCCTTCTGCGCCCCATTTTGGGGGACTTTGGGAGGCCGGGGTTAAGTCAATGAAAAGTCACCTCGTTAAAGTAATGGGTGATCAGGTTTTGACTTACGAAGAATTCTATACAATTCTTTGTCAGACTGAAGCAATTCTCAATTCACGCCCTCTAATTCCGCTAAGTTCGAATCCGAACGATTTGTCTGTATTAACACCTGCGCATTTTCTAAATCTCGAACCTCTTACCACTGTACCAGATCCCGACTTAACTCATATAAAATTAAATCGCCTGAATCGTTGGCAGCTACTGCAAAGAATTCACCAGGATCTTTGGAAATGCTGGCACGGCGAGTATCTGCATACATTGCAGCAACGGAGCAAATGGTTGCAACATTCTGTTTTTCCCGAAATTGGTACGTTAGTTCTAATTAAGGATGATTGTCTTCCTCCTCTTAAGTGGCGACTTGGCCGAATCTCAACTCTTTACCCTGGTACCGATGGAACTGTACGAGTAGCTGACGTAACCACGGTTAATGGTGTTCTTAAACGACCTTTAATAAAATTATGCCCATTGCCCGTTTCTGCCTTCGAAAATGCATAGCATTTTGGTGGGCCGGAATGTTACGTATTTATTTTATCTGTAGTTTAATTATAAGTTAATTATTATTAGTTTACGTTTTAAAATAATCCGCGCCCTGTATTTCCGTTCAAAGTAACTAAAAACTTATCTATTTTTGTTCTTTTTCTTTTATTTGCGCGAACAGAATGAGATGGGTTTTTTGCGACCTCCCTCTAAAATTCCCAGTCAGTTGTTAATTAGCTTTTGAATTTTTCTAACGGTTCTTGGTGAAAACCAGTGTTTTACGCTACCGCTTTACGCATTTTCTATTTCCGATAAATCCTTTTTTCCTGCTTCGAAGAACGATCGAGACGACATCAGAGGGCCCTCTCCGATGTACCCACGGCAAGATTTCCTGGTAAGTCGCTTTTATTCACTCATTCTTATTGGAAAATTACGGGCAGTCCACTATTCCCTCTCTGACATTGATAGTTTTATTTTTAACGCAAACAAGACAGTAGGAGTGGTGGAACCCAGTAATCCGGATTTGTTCAATAAATCTATAGTCACCGGATGTACCCCGATTAAATCTGAGAAAAACGGCATTAGTACGGGTAGTTAACCTAAAAACCTTTCCACGGAACATTACAAAGAGAACTGAAGGAATTGTCTGTGAACCTGTTACCATTGTCAGAGCACTCGAAGAAATCAACAACACGGAGAAAGAACCAAATAAGACCAGTCTACCAGAATGTCTCAGGGACATCGTGGATAGGGCCAAGGAAAGATTAACAGAGGTGGAAGTGGAACAACTGGAAGAGTTGCCAAGTGAAAATGAAAAGGTGTTTACACTTAAACCAGGCGGCTTTGGGAGAACCAATGTAGTGAAGCATCGAATCGATACTGGCTCATCGTCTCCTATAAAGCAGCCACCACGAGGACTTACACTAGCCAAGCGAGAAGTTGACAAGATGTTAATTGAGATGCAAAACCAAGGTAACATAGAACCATCTGAGAGTCCTTAGGCTTCTCCTGTAGTCCTGGTTAAGACGGCTCCACCCGATTTTGTGTGGACTACAGAAAATTAAATGACGTCACCAAGAAAGACAGTTACCCATTACCGAGGATTGACGGTACTCTGGACAGCTTGGCTGGTGCGCAATGGTTTTCCACTTTGGATTTAAGGAGTGGATATTGGCAAGTCAAGGTCAGTCCAGAAGATAAGGAAAAGACAGCGTTCACTACCGTAAATGGATTGTGGCAGTTCAATGTAGTGCAATTTGGCCTATGCAATGTTCCTTCTATCTTTGAACGATTGATGGAAACTGTACTTCATGGCCTGCATTGGGAGACCTGCTTGATTTACTTGGACGACGAGGTGGTGTTGGGACGATCTTTGCGAGAGCACCTGAATAACGTGTCCGAAGTGTTCAAAAAGTTGAAAGCAGCAAACCTGAAACTGAACCCGAAAAAGTGGCCGGTTCCTAAAGACATACATCAAGTTCGAAGTTTTCTCGGTATGTGTACATACTGCCGACGGTTTGTCCAAGGATTCTGACATTGTCAAACCTCTTCACAAACTGACAGAAGACAACATTCCGTTCGAATGGCCTTCGAGATGCCAGCAAGCCTTTGAGGCGCTGAAAGAGACTCCCTGCACTACCCCAATTTTGACATACCCATTACCTTCACAACCATATATAGTCGACACGGACGCTAGCAACATTGGCATTGGCGGAGTTCTTTCCCAAGTACAAGATGGCCAAGAGCGAGTAGTGGGCTACTTCAGCAAAGTTCTGTCGAAAGCCAAAACGAACTATTGTGTTGCCAGCGTCAAGAGTTTAGAACACTTTCATAAATACCTGTATATGGCCAAGAATTCTTTCTAAGAATGGATCACGCTTCCGTTAAATGGCTGCTATAGTTTAAAAACTCTGAAGGACAGATGGCCAGATGGTTAGAACGGCTGCAAGAATATCACTTTGTTGTTGAACATCGAGCCGACAGGAAACATGGAAATGCAGATGCCCTTTCTAGAAGACTGTCCTGTCAACTGCAAACACGGTAGTAGTCTTGAAAGGAAAGAGCACATCTCATCAGTTTCTTGCAAGGCACTGTGATATCAAGCCTTTACTAGACTGGAAAGAAGCCAAGAACCGACCCTCTTGGGCTGAAGTCAGTAGTAAAATCCCAGCATTAAAGAAAGAGCTATTGGGATCAATGGAATTCCTTGATGTTGGAAGATGGTGTCCTAAAAAGAGCATGGGAGAACATTGTTCTCAGAACAATGACGGAACGGAGGTCAAGAAACAAGTAGTACTCCCGAGGTCCCGGGACAAAGAAGTGTTGCAGGAAGTACATGGAGGTACTGTAGACATTTCGGTATCAATAGGACTCTACAGAAGGTTAGGGAGCGTTTCTATTGGTTGAGCTGTAGGACGGATGTAGAAGATTGGTGCCGAAAATGAGACATATGTGCATCCAGCACGGGACCGAAGACCCGTTCCAGAGGCAAAATGCGCCAGTACATAGTAGGAGCACTGTTCGAGAGGATTGCCATTGATATCGCTGGCCCCTTTCCAAAAACCCAAAGTGGGAACCGATATCTGCTAGTAGCCATGGACTACTTCAGCAAATGGCCGGAAGTATACTCCCTTCCCAATCAAGAGCAGATGGTGTACCCATAGAACTACATTAAGATCAGGGCAGAAATTTCGAATCAGGTGTGTTCCAAAAGGTCTGCGAGCTTATGGGAATCCGGAAAATCAGTACCACCCCACTCATCCCCAGTCAGATGGTATGGTGGAACGCTTCAACGCCACACTAGAAACCAATCTTAGGATGTTTGTGAACGAGAACCGAACAGACTCATTCCACTCTTCCTGTTAGCTTACCGCTCAGCTGTCCATCAAGCTACTGGGAAGACAACCGCAAGGATCATCTTTGGAAGAGAGCTTCGCCTTCCAGCAGATTTGGTATTTGGTCGTCCTGCGGAACAACCCACGAAGGCAAACACTTATACCCATGAGTTAGAACGAAGACTAGCAGCCGTAGATGACCAAGTCAGATCTCGAATGCGAATAGAGAGCGATCGCATGAAAACTCGATACGACATCTGGTCCAATACAGTCGGATTCCAAGGTGACCTGGAGTAGCTGTACAACCCCACGCGGAAGGAAGGAAAATCGCCTAAACTGCAGAACCGTTGGGACGGCCCGTCATTAAAAGAATCAATGACGTCATATACCGGATACAGAGGACTCCCATGAGTAAGATGAAGGTCGTCCATCTGGAGCGTCTGTCCCCGTATAGAGGTGCATCCGATCGGAACGATCGGTCCTAAGGAGGGAGAAGTGTCACAGAATTTGCCCCGCTCGCACCTAATTCGACGACTGTGGTAACGCAAAACACTAGATTGTCCCGATCGCTCCTACGCGATGCTGGTAAACAAACAAAATAATGCCGTGTATTGAGGCGACTGGAATATTGAAAATCGACAAGAATCTCTCGAGAAATGGATTTAAAGATACTAGAAAATACCTGGAATATTCGTTTGGTCTAGAAAAGAAGAATAAACGGCTGAGTCAGTCAGTCTTGAATTGGAGTGTTTAGTTGGAAATTTCGGAGAGATCAATTAGAATTCAGAGCGATTTAGATAGTAATTAATTAAATAGTGTTTAGTTGAGTTGTAATTAGTATTCGGTAGTGTACAAAGTATTAATAAATATCAGTAGAAATAACTGTCTGTCTTTCTGGTAAAAGAAAAAGTCGGATTGGGAAATCCGTGACAATACTATATCTAAAATTTGTGATCGAAACTTCATGAAGTTTAAACTGATGACGTGGTAAGCAGCCTGAAAACTATTTATCTTAACAGCAGTCACGCAAGGCAGTATATCTATCTACACAGATAGATAATTAAACATTGGCGTACCATTTTTTTTTCATTAAAATTTCCCGAAGATCTGTCCGTACGCACGCCACTGGTGGAAGAATAATAATATTTTTTACGTAAAAATATGTATCTATATTGACTATTCAAAGGTTTCAAATTTCATTTAAATATCTAAAGTAATTTTAAAAATATTAATAATTTTGGAACTTTTGATAAAAATGTTAACACCCTGTATCTTTGTAACGAAGCATTTTCGAATATAGTTTGTAATACAAACTGATATTATTTTGTGGTTCTCTGCCTACCTCAAAAGTTCCGCTTTCGAAAGTGGACCACCCTGTGTAGGATGTCCGGAAAGTAATGAGACCCAGCTTAAACATAGCTTCCTGTGATTAAATAGAACCGATTTAGATAAACTTAGTTTAGTCCAAAAGTGCTTCGTTTACAGGGTTTCAAAGAAAAAAAAATGTTTTCTTGTTATGGGCAAAATTAAGAAACGAAACGTCCAATTAATTTCAAATTTGGTACAGTTATGTTTTAGATAAGTACAAACATTGTGAAGTAGTAAGTAGTGCCGCATATAGTAGAGGGCGCTCTTGGCAGTTTTTTACAATTAATTTTTATTGTATCTTTTTTGTTGGTCCTATTTCCTAGAAATACATTTTCTAATTCGATCAAGTTACCACTTGTCAAACTGACGTTGATATGCTTAAATTAGATAAAAATTTGATCAAAAGCCTGTCAGATTAATATTAATTGTTGTACTGAGTGTAATTGTGTAAAGTGTAAATGTAATGTGTAAATAATTTCAAATTATTAGAAATATTTTGTAAAATTTTTAAAACATACCTCGACATAATCAGTTTTCCAACTCAGAAACGGCAGATATGATCGCTGTTTATTGTCAAAATCAATTTAATGGAGGAACAGAAAGAAGATACGGTTACATGGAAGAGGTATAGCTTTTCTACGCAAAATTAATTTCTTTACCATAATTTTCCGTCAGAATAGGACCAACAAAAAAGATACGACAGAAATGAGTTACAAAAAAACTACCAAGAGTGCTTCCTGCGATATACAGCACTACTTACTCCTTCACAATACTTGTACTTATCTAATATATAACTGTACCAAATTTCAACTTGATTGGACGTTTCGTTTCTTAATTATGTCCATAACAAGAAAACAATTTTTTTGAAAGCGCTGTAACTTCTAAATGCCGCACTTTTGGAGTAAGTAAGTTTGTCTAAATCGGTTCTATTTGATCACAGGAAGCTATGTTTAAGCTAGGTCCCATTACTTTCCGGACACCCTGTATGACTCAAATTTTAAAGGGAAATATATTATTTTCTCTATAAATAGATGGCGCTGCGACGCAAAATATTTCTTTGCTGATTGGAACTTTTAATAGTCTACGCAAAACTTAATTTCCTAAGCAACTTTTGTAGACAATTTTAAAGGGAATTATACTCTTTCCTCTATAATTAGATTCCTCTACGATGCAAAATATTTCTTTGATGGGGAACTTAGAAAAGTAATCTACACAAAACAGTATTAAATTTTTGTGGATATGTCAAGTTGAAGCTGAAATATTTGTAAAATTAAAATTGTTATATCTTTTTAGATACAAATTTTGAAGCAAATGAGCAGTAGTAAATTACTGACACTATCAAACTACACTTGCAATAACTATGTATAAGTATATCTGCTTGTAGTTTTTTCCTGATGAAGAAACAAATATAGTTTCTAAAGCTTGAAAATTTAAAAGAGTGTAACTTTTTTATCCTGCATGACCGTCCAAATTTAAAAAAGTTTTTTTGTATATATATAAGAAAGGAAGGAGCTTAGTGGATCAAATTCTTACAAGACACAGGTGGATTTTGATGGCTAGAGGATCCAGAGAAAACAGATGGAAGGAACAACGAAGCAACTGCGGACAACGTTGTTTCTGGGTTTTTGCCCTTCATCAGCGCATTGCAGCCTAAAAACAAGAGATGGAACAAGAAGGAAGGGCAAAAAGCACGAACACAAGAGAATGACAAGTAGGAAGCCTATCTCTATTTGCGGCTTCGTGTCACACAGCCTCTGTTTAGAGGCCAAGAGCAACATTCGCTGAGGAAGAATCTTGTAAGATCTTGTAAGAATTTGATCCACTAAACTCCTTCCTTTCTTGTTTTTGTCCTGGCTGAGACCCTGACAGTAGTTGTTGGATTCTCTTCCGCGGCGAATGTTGCTCTTGGCCTCTAAACAAAGGCTGTATGACACGAAGCCGCAAATAGAGATAGGCTTCCTACTTGTCTTATGTTCGTGTTTTTTGCCCTTCTTGCCTGAATTATGCCATATGATAAGTTGAACTAAACAAAACATATTTGACTTAACAATTGTATTTCTTTGACCAACGGTAACATAATTATAACAGCAAACAGGTCTTGAATATGTGGAAACGTCGCTCATATACTATCTTGTAGGATTGTTATGTATTATACATAATAATTACAAACAGGTACACCTAGACATAGGTACTTACTGTGAATGGTTTTCTTCATAACACAGAATAATAATTACAAGTGTTTAAAATGACTTCTGTTTCTTGCAAGAAGCGTTAATCGTACAAACGTCTCGTAGCCAGAGAGTTTTGCCTAGATTCGGCGTAATTAACATGTCATGCAGTTGGTTATGGTTACTATAAATTGTTCAATTTTTGTTTATGTACACTCACAAACATGAAAGAAAAACTAGACAAAAATGAATCGCACTAGCTGTACGCACCATTATGTCTAATATTACTTTTAGGTTATCACCAGCAGCCTGACAATGCAACATTGTCGAACGTTACAGTTTTAACGAGTTTCTCGGAAATTATGAACAAATTATGTTACAGGCAGACATTTACTTAACCTTAATTGTACCTTAATTTGTAATTTCGTAACATAGTTTTGCATATTAATGCAGTCGTATTTTTATTTTTGAAATGTATGTGTAGACAAACTATTCGTTTTAGACATTTTTTTCATAGTCAGTTTTTTTATTGCTTTTAGTCAGATATATAAGCCCTTCATATTCCAGACACCCTGTATTTGCACTACACTACACTACATTTGCAATAACTGAAAATAACAAAATGGTTTATTTTTAACATTAGTCACAGCCACCTGTGTTGTGGCTGAAATAATTAATAGCAAAATATTAAAATGATTATATTCGTAACTTAAAACGGAATTGCAATAAAATTTACTTTGTTGCATTTTAAATGGCGTGATTCGATATGAATGAAATTTCAAAGCACCTCCACACCAAAATTTATATTGCAATTTCCATCTTACAAAAACATCTTTCTTCCGCTGCAAATATCTCGGAAATCAATAGGTTTGCGAAAATTGTTTATACATCAATAGGTGCTTAAATTGTAACACTATTTTTAGTAGACTACTTTTGAAAGTCCCTGTCAGCAAAAAAATATTTTGCATCATAGGACTATCTATGCCTGTTATGGAGATAATTTATATTTTTCTTTAAAATTGAAGCCATATATAGAACCTACACTTTTACAAAATTCATGTACCTCTTATAATTTTCAATATCACACATATACGTGTAATTTTGAAGTGTGATTTTTTCCTAAGTACCTAATTATGATTTTTTTTATTCTTGATTTTTAATTGAAAATATCCTCTAAAATTGTTTAGCCTTCAAAAATTTATAAGTTTATGATAAATAAAAACAATACCTAATGCCACTCGATCTTCAATATGGCCTGGGATCGTAAGGAGTTGCTTGAAAACCTACGTATCTATTATTTTTCCTGTGCTGGAATCCACTTCCGGGAGCAGTATTGTAATATATTACTCTACGTATCCCAAATGGATCAATGTAACCAAAACTGCCAGATCTTTTGTCTCCAGGAAGGGTTTCTTCTTCATGGTAAGCTCTTGGAATATAATATCGAAATCCATCGTTAGTTACCGAGATGCCATCATAGGTTGGGTATTGAGGGTCATATTCATTTCTTAAGTTTTGACCAAAATAAGCTTTACCGTTTTGGTCTAAAGGATAAGTTGGTCCATTATGGAATCTGTAGGAGTTATCAATTTGAGTAGGGTATTCCAATGAGTTGTACTTGACTTCTTTAGATATTTCATTGTTACTAGCATACAACTGTGGGTCTATTTCGTAGGGTTTTTGAGTCGATGAAATATATTTGAGTGTAGGCGGTACTGCAGGTTGAGAAGTAGTCGATTGATAATATGATGGAAGTTGGGTTGAGGATACTAATGGAAAAGATGTACTTGATATATAATTATTGCTATTTATATTTGCAGTAGAGTTACTTGGCGGCAACAATAAAGGATGTGCTGTTGTTGAGTATATTGTATTAGGCGTAATTTCAACTACAGGTGGTTCCGTCGAATGTATGACATCTGTTGTTGGCAATATACTATTTGTAAATGTATCTCCATAAGGTCTTGCTGCGTTATCAATAATAGGTGATGAGCCAGGTTTATGTGAGGTGGCAGTATTATAAGGAACAGTTGCAACTGGTCTCTGACTAGAATTTAAGAAGCTAGCGGTTGAGCCACGATATTTTGCGATGGATTTCATAGCTTCTCCAATAGGAACATTCCTTCCTACAAATACGTTTGTAGTTTTCAAAATTCTATAACCAGTATTATCGGCCATATAGTCTTTTTTTTGAAGAATACCATTATCGTCTATCCAAGCATATGTACCAACTACTGTACCATCTTCTAATCGCTTTTCTTTTCTATACTGACCACTGTCAGTTTGGTATCGAAAATATCGTTCGGGACCTTCGTCGGTTTGAATGTGATACTGACTACTAGAAGGAACATCCCATCCATTCGTTGGTCTTATATGGAATATGGAATATGCCACCTGCAAAAATATTGAAAATATTAAAATATTTTTGTCGATTGCTACAAAATTACCAAACTACCAAATTTTAGGAAATTTTCTTCCGATTTCAAAGCAATACTTAGGTATTTTAGAAATATTGACCAAACATATGGCTCTCTCTATAATAATATGTATATGACTCAAAAAGTGCGCAGTAACAAACATAATTGGAAATCCTTAGAAATTAATGAAACGTTAATTATTATATTAATCAGTTTCACAATTAAATCTACTGCTAACTCATCGTTAAACATCATGTCGGTATATTTCTCAATATGTATATTTAAACAGTTCTACTAATGTACCTTGAAATTTTATATCAATAAAGTGTCCGAAGATATAGAATAGTATTTTGATGATCTAGACACCAATTAACAAGTCAATAAATAAAAATAACTGATAATTAACGGGAACCAATTCACTACGGTAGAAGTAGCAGTATCCTGCTAAACATAAATATTATTTTATAAATTGGCATAAAAAGTAAAACAAAAAACTAATATAAAGTAATTAATTCGTCTTATACTGTTTAAATATAATGGATAAAACATTATATATTACGGGCGCTTGTTTGGTGCCACAGCTTTAGATATAGTAATAGAAATGTAGAATCCAGAGGAAATGAAACTAATATTCTCGCCATTATAAGAAATTTTAATCTATAACATACAAGAAGCCATTCATTGTGATATATTATAACTAGTTTCATGATATAAGAATAATTGTCTGATCAATCGACTTACTTGTAATAAGAAAGATTGACCTAAATGAATACATAATGTAGTATACAATAATACACCATAGCGCTATAAATTTTTCAGTGACAAAAAATATGGATCAGCATGCGTTACTTAACATATACCTAGATAATGTCGTTACAATTTTCATCAGGTTATATTGCACACTATTTTGCATATTTGGGAGGGTATCAAATCTTGCAGATTCAAGGGTTGGATTTGTAATGGGACACGGTGGAGCTGCTCTGGTAATTTGTATTACTATTTTTTACAGGTAAGTCGATTGATCATACAATTATCTTTCGCATCCCCTCCGTGCCCCATTACATAATGTAGATGTTTACAGTATTAGTGTGCGGTATAAGCATGTTTATAGCGAAGCTTAGTTATTTTAATGACAAAAAAACTAAAATATTTGCATTTAATTTTTTATTTAATATTTCTTTATTTTTGTGGGAAAAAGATTGCTAAAGTTTCCTTTCATTTAATTGTGTTGTGATCGGTTCATAATTAAATATATTGGTAGATGTATTTCCATGCCAAAAATGGTCTATGAATTACTGTTCGGTAAGCCAATAAAAATGGAGGAAGGCAGATATTGTGTTTTTTGTTGACGGCCGTTCTCATGAAGTGCTCAATGGTGCGATTGCATCTTTCCACCTCCTGATTTTGTGGATGTCTAGCAGTTCACGAACGTTCTGAAATACTTCAGATTCGAAACTCCGCTCATAATGGCATATTCAATTTTCAAATAAAGCCTCAGATACAGTAACAGCTTCTTGATTGGGCAAAGGATATAATTTTGACAACATCCTGAAGTAGTCCATAACTACCAAAATATAGCGATTTCCACTGCTGCCACGTGAGAAAGGTCTATGTCAATGGCTATTCTCGCGAGCTTCAACATTGTACTCCTTCATCTGTCCTGGACTTCGAGTCCTGTGTCCCTTACTAGAAGCGCAGATATCACAACGTCGGCATTATTCTTCCATATCGGACCGACTGCCAAGCCAGTAGAATCGCTCTCTAACTTTATTCAAAGTTTTATTTATTCCAGTGTCTACCACTGACCCCACTATGCAGCGCTTAAAGAACTTCTGGACTTCTTTGCTGGGGCAGTACCGTTTGATAAATTTTTTCGTTGCCATCGTCTCCCAGACTCTTTTTAACAGGCCGTTATCGATGGCTAAAGAATTCCATAACGCCCAGTAGCTTTTTAGAGATGGTGATTTATCAAAAATGTCCTACCACGTGAGTCTGACCTTCAAAGTTTTTTCCAAGTATTATGTCATCAAGGTAAACGAGACAAGTCTTCTAGGTCATTCCTCGCAGAATCGTTTCCATAAGTATTTCAAAGGTGGCTGGTGTGTTGCAGAGGCTAAAGGGCATGACGTTGAAATGCCACAAACCTGTTCCAATGGAAAACGCGGCCTTCTCTTTATCATCTGGGTGCAGTTTCTCTTGCCAGTAGCCACTTTTCAGGTGTATCCAGCGTACCATCTATTTTTGGCAACGGATAACTGTCCTTCTTAGTGGTATCATTTAATCTTCTATAATCAATACAAAATCTGGAAGAGCCATCCATCTTCTTTACCAAAACAACCAGTCCATGGAGTCTAGAATGGTTCAATGACTCCTTGTTGCTGCATCGTCAATACTTCTTCTTGCCTTGCCAAAGGAATACGTCGTGGATTTTGTTTAATTGAAGAGATGTCGCCGGTATTTATTCGGTGTTGCACAAGATTAGTCCTTCCGACATCCTCTGTTAATGAGAATACATCTTGATAGCGTCTCAATAAATCTTCCAACTTTTTGATTTCATCAGATTGCAATGGGGACTTGAATCTGTTAAGAAGGTTCTGAAGAATTGTAGTTTTTCATTATTTCAGGATACTGCTGATGGTTCTATATTGCTGAACACCGATTCACCTGTTTGACAAACTCCCAAAGATTCGCCTTTCTTGATCTGTTGTGGGCATTTTATCAGATTTCCCATTAATATGCACTTCCTATAAAAACTGCTCTCTGGTTCTGGTTCTGCAATTACAGTTTCTTCAACTGCCGAACTGCTACAAATAGCTTCAATTACCACTTCTGAACCTGCTGCTTCTATGCCAGTTGACGCCTCAATATTTCTAATAAAAATGTGTCTGATTTCAGAAAACTGCATATTGATTTCTTCATCCTTAGTCTTCAATAGTCTTCGAGGAAGATCCAGCACAAAATTGTGTTCAGTCATGACATCAAGTCCAAGAATGTCATCGATATCTGCTACTAGAATGTTGTGTTGGAAAACAGAAAGCTAGATGGATATTCTTCACGGTAAGGACTTCACCATTTGCTGTATCCAAGATATAGTTCCGATCTGGCTTTTGTATTCTGCAGTGAGCGACGATGTTTGTTCGGTCTTACTATGGTGTGACTAGAGCCTGCATCAAGGACTATTTCACAATTCCTTCCGCATATACGCCCTGGTACTAACAAACTCGTTCCATTATTTTGCAGACGGGTTACCTTGATCTTAACAGTTCGTTGGGCTTGGTAGCACTTAGCTAGCTTTCACCCCTCTAAAGCTGACTACATCTATTCCTAAGATGTCCTCGGTACGAACTTCTCCTTTCTGATAGTTGTTCAATAAATTTCTCAAATTTTTTATTAACCCTTCGTTGTCCTTCTCGGCTTCACGTCGTCTTTCCGTCCTGAATTTTAGTTGCCTTGTTTTAACTACTTCTAGAAACCTACCGTGCGGCTTCAATTCCTATCGCCTGGGCCAAAGCTTTAGATATATTTTTATGTCTGATTAACCTTAACACTTGACTGATCTCAAAGTCTCGCCTGCCATCAATGAAGCTACTCACTACTAACTGTTCCTGGAATTCTGTTAGTACGGTGGGGTAAACTTCTGCAGATTTTCTTCGAAGCGTTGTCTTCTACCTTTCAGTTGTGCTTGAAAAACGTGTTGTAGATGAGCCTCACCATACCTAATTTTTAAAGCACTCTTCAACTTTTAATAAACCTTTTGTTTATCCTCAGGTATTGTTCTTAAAATCTCCATAGAGAGCAACTATTAGTGATGTACCCTTTTCTTCTTCTGACCAGTTATTTGCCAAGACAGCTGCTTCAAATTGTTTAAGGTAAGTACTCCATGACACCTTTCCAACAAATGCTGGTGGTTTAATCCGTGCAGATGATATACAACTGTTGCCAGCCTTAACAATTTCCTTCGCGCCCCATTGTAACTGCAAATTTGTAACCTTATGATTTAACTTAGTTAGGCTGGACGTTATCTTGCATCTCATTCCCCAATAGATTAATTTCTTCTTCCTCAGTTTCCGAAAACTTTGAGATTGATTTTAATTACTTCTTCTAACTTTTTATTATTTACTTCTTGATTATTTTTCATTTCTTTTATACTGTTCCTCATTTCCTCTTGAGTGCTCTTCATATCTTCTTGACTATTTTTCATTTCTCATTTCAAATCTTCCATCGTTTCGTTTTAGTTATTCTTCATTTCATCGTGACTGTTTTTCATTTCTTTTTCATTCCTGTTGCTCTAGATCTCGTTACCGGAGTTCACTTGTCTACGCCAAACGTTTTCTTTATGGAACGTCGCACTTCTGACACCAATGCAATCTCTACGTTGACTTACTTTAAAATATGTCACGAAAAACAAACTTTATTATTACTACTTGATTACACAAAGAATGTACTACAAATTCAAACTGTCAAATGTTTACTTTGATGTTTATGTCAATCCCGTATTACTCATATTTGGCTGCTCAATATGAACTGAACTGTAGCGGCGAAACCGATCTGCTTATATATATTTTCAGGGTTTTCGAAGTTTCTGGGCCTCGAGAACTTGTCGAAAACTAAATGGAATATGGCCTCGAATGTTCAAGAAAACGTCAAAATAAAGTTATTACAAAAATTATAAATTTTAACGCAAACAGAACATAATTAAAAAACTAAAAAGGTAGGTGAGTATTATCATTATTTATTCTATATTGTTTTATATAAATGGATGGATATTTCTAATTGCTCCCATATTTTCAAAATAAAAATAGTAATATTTATATCTATATCATGCCTACATATTAATCAAATTTGTGTGATTGATTTATGTGCCTTCTTTGAAAAAGGAATTTTGTATATCTGTTCAGGTGAACCGGCCGGTATATATATATATATATATATATATATATATATATATATATATATATATATATATATATATATATATATATATGTTAGTATATTCGTAGGCTTCCGCGGGTGTTGTATGTGGTTGTAAAATTTCTCCGGGTTCCTTTCCGCGATGAATCTGCATGGTCCTCAAAAGAACCATTTGTTTGACGCTTCGGTAAAATCTCATTTACCATCTTCAGGTCTTCTTACTTCTGCTTCGCGTTACGCAGTAAGCCGAACGTAGTAATGATTCTTTTGAGGACCATACAGATTCATCGCGGAAAGGAACCCGGAGAAATTTTACAACCATATATTATATATATATATATATATATAGGTTGGTCCACTTTCGAAAGCGAAAACTTTAGAGGGACACAGAGAACCACAAAATAATATCAGTTTGTATTATAAACTATATTCGAAAAATGCTTCGTTACAAAGATACAGGGTGTCAAAATTTTTATCAAAAGCTCCAAATTTATTGTACGTTTTTGTAGTTTCCTAATGAAGAAGCAATAAAGACTTCGAAACTTTGAATAGAAATAAGGAGTTTTCTTTTTTTCTTGCCTATGTGAGTGCGATATCTGGATTAATTAATTAATCCAGATATCGCACTCGCAATAATTATCAATATGTAAAAGGGAAAGTCAAAGGGACGTACGAAAAAGATTGAGATTAATAAAAATGCAATGGCGCAATGTCAAAACTTCTTACAGCACTTGTAATATTCAAAACCTATTAAAAAATTGGCCAATAAGCCAGGATGAATACAGATTACTCAAACATATTAGAAAAATTTTGGAAAAAAATTTCTCTGAGCCTAACTTCTTCCTTGACCACCTGTTGGGCTATATGTATATATATATATATATATATATATATATATATATATATATATATATATAGACTTGAAAAACTAATCCAGTTATAGCAGTCTAACTACGCATTACTTGTCGATGTATTTGTAACTGCAATGATCTCCTAAGTAACGGTATTTGGCTTGCTTGTAAGTGTATGGTAAAGTAACTTTTTTCTCACTTTCAATAAAAAACTATTTTTAAATTGAACTATCTGTAGTTAGATATTACTACTTATAGATTGTGCAGTACAGATATCTGTCAAAGCAACAATGTAATTATGACATAGTCATGGGCGAAGTTAAGTCATCAAATTGGGGGGACTGTGTTTTTATTTCAGTTCTGAAATGGGTGTGAGACGTTTATGAATATTTTTGGGGGGGGCTCATTTGATTTCTAAACGCCTCCTAACTTCGCCCATAAACACAGTGTAGAGCAGGAAAACGCTTAAAAGCGTTAAATACGACCAGTTCCCTCGGTTACGGAAAAGCAACCTAAAATAACCCATAGATTAAATAATGTACCTACCTGCGTTAAATTATTGGTTATGGCATTTTTTCATTATATTATAATAGTGCAACCATTATTTAGTTATTGCATTCAAATAAACTCAATAGGTTATACATGAAAATTGTATTTTACTTGTTGACTGCCTTTTATATGTACGTTACTATAGCATACATCTGCAAATGTAACGATATATGTAACTGTATTTAGATATTTGTTTCAGTATTTTTTACCTTCTGGCATCCATCTGCTAGTGCAACACTTTTCAAATATTGCTGTAAACGTAACTATTTGGAATGCATCTGAAGGGGTTGCTTTTTTTGCACGTTACTATCGGCTACATCTGCAAATGCATCGATCTATTACGTAACTGCATTTTGTTATTCGTTGTGAGTTTTTTCCGCTACAGTGTCCATCTTACTTTGAACAATGTATTATTTTCGGTTACACTAATTATGGTGTATAAGAAAATATAAGGTTACCTATATTTATTTACTCCGACATTTTATTCCAATATGGATAAATCTACTAATTCTTTGCTTTTAATGATTTCGTTATTGTATATAGTCTTTATTACTTCCACTAGATGATCTGGAATTTTCTAAGACTGCGTTGTAATTATGTAAAACTTAAAACACACGCCGCGAGATGGCACATGGTTATAACTTATACCGGGTGTTCCCTCTATGAGTGTTTATATCTCGGATGCCATTATAGCCAGTGCGATGAAATTTGGTATACAGACACAAGATGGCGTGTAGAATCAGATGATAATAAGTCTTCAACAGGATGTTCCATTTTTCAGGAAATCTATTTAATTTTGATTTTTTGGTAGTCAACCCCATTTAAATTGAAATATACTTAATTATGAACACATTATGAAAAATAAACATTCAAAAATTTTAAAATTTAACATAAAAATACACCTCCAAAAGTGCTCAAATTTCATTGTTTTGTCATGTAAAATGTGTATAGCCTTGCGCTAGAGTTACACAGAAGAAACTATCATTGGTAAACGTCAAAACTATGAATTGTCATTGAATTGTGAAATATTAATGGCATAAATATTTTTTTGCACATAAATAACGTTAAAGCATTCAATGCGATTTAATTATTTATTAATTAACAATAAAATAAAATTACATTCAGTATCTACATACATTTAATTGATTTTATGTTAAACAGTTGTTCTGTTTTCCAATTTCTTTTACAGAGCAATGTTCAATCTGAGGGATAGTCATATGTGCATCTACCATTAGAACACTTAACTTTCATCATGTTTAAGGTATTCTAACGAGATGTTTTCGTACTGTACATATAATTATGAAATTAGTTTATTTCTCTTAATTTTATCTTATAGAATACTCTTGAAAGTGAGTTATGGAGTTCTTTATAATATTATCCATCATTCGATGTTTAGAATTAGTTCTTAGAAAATGTCTGCGTGTTATTTCTTGCTTATTCTTTTTGGTGTCCGATGTTATGAATCATTTTGTGTAATTTGTGGCACTACACACTAATACCTGAAAGATACAAACAATAATTACAAATTACTGTCAAGCTTTAAATGACTATGTTATAGGTATCTTCTGGGTCTAATATGTTTCCAGGTGATTCCTCCCAGCAAAGACCAGTTGCTTTACTTTAGTTTTGTATCATATGAAATACAGAAATTGTAGTACCTTGTTTGCTATTTTACAGAGTCTTTATTAAACATATTTTATCCATCACAAACATAAATAAAGCGTTGAAATATGTGGACACACCAAACTTATTATCAATCATTTCTAGGTTATGCTTTCTGTATGGTCTGTAAAAAAACTATTTACTGAAGTTTTATTACAATATAATGAAACAATGTAAAAATATCGACAAATATTTTACACAATATTCACAATGAACGAAGTTGTAATGGGAGACTGCACTGGCGCAGTGATTCCAATGCTCTAAAACCCTCAACTCAAGCTTAAGTTTTCATCAACAAGCCTCAATAAAATCATTGTGCATACGTAAATTGCATGCAATACATTATTTGGCGTAATTAAATAAAATACTTTATGCCATTAATAATTGACAATTCATAGTCTTTAAGTTTACTGGTGTTAGTTTCTTCTGTGTAAGTCTAGGTCAAGGCTATACACATTTTACATGACAAAACAATGAAATTTGAGCACTTTTTAGACGCGTTTTTTTATGTTAAATTTTAAAATTTATGAATGTTTATTGTGCCAAATTGTAATAATTTTTAATTCACCTGTATTTACATATTGAATTTGACAGTTGAGGGATGAAATAAATATTTTTTTGAGGCAAGCATACAATTCATTAATTGGTTTTCCGGGGCAGGTGTAGCAGTTTTGTTATTCTGTTTTTTTAGTGATAGGAATATCTAATTAGATAAAAAAATATCGAATATCAGTTTGTTTTTTTATTTAAATCATAGAAATCGTTGACCGCTAGAGAAATAAGTAAGTAATTATTATTTACATAAGACAACTACAAAAAACAAGCAAGTCAAGTGTAATACAATTTGCCCGGCAAATGAATCAGGTAGTCTAGAGTACTCTTGTATTTTCTGTCAAGTAGTCCTTACCTACGTTGACAATCACACTGAAAAAGTAGAAATTTAAAAAAATTGTCAGTGTCTTAAATTGAGGTTTATTTTTTATTTTACCTATATATTTGTAAATTACAAATAAATAATTTTGGGCAATAAACAAGCAAATAATATAAAGTAATGGGACAGTGCAATATGCAAGTATATACATTTAATCAATATTTTCAAGTTAAATATAAGCTACGCTCATACTTAGAAACTAATTTTAATTGTGTCTAAAAGACAGAGGAACGAGGAAAACTATTATTTTTTGTATTAAATGACAGAAGTTCCCAAAGTGCATTTTGTGATAACTATACTTTCTCTTCTCTTGCAAAAAAATTTCACTCTTAATTAACTATCTGTAAAAAAATACCACTATCAATAAAATATAAAAATTCTAACGTTTTTGTAAACTATCAGTATTAATGATTCAATCATACTTTTAAATTCCCTTTTGTATCTCGAACGGCATAAAATATGTTTTTGTAATTTCTCACAAATTTGTGGATAAAGTGAAATAACTAGTTAGTTCAGGAATTTTACTCAAGGCCAAGTGTTGAAATTAGTTCACACATTTACACCTAATTAGTACACATAAACGTAGTAATTTTGTAATTAAAGAGTCAACTTATTTCCATTAAAATGAGAGCAAAAACTGATTGTGAAATATATTTTTTAATCGACATAAGCAAATTAAGGTATATAATGTATATAATGTCGTTCACAGTTTATGAGACATGTCAATGACGTCTGAAAATAAACTGTACTGTTGTTATGTTAGTGATTAGAAAATTGAGTTATTATAAAATAACATATATATAATTATGACAATCAAGGCTCAGCTAACACCTAAACTTCAATCTCTCTTGAAGGGATCATAAATAAAGTGGCTGAAGAAGAAAATATGAGATACAATAGTCAACAAAATATGGTTATAAAATGAAGTGTGTATTTATATTTTCAAAATCCGAGCTAAGCGCTTTCGGCTTCAAACAGTCATCATCAGAGCTTATCCTACAATTTAACAAAAGTAAAGGGTGAAGCAATATTAAAATCAAAGTGTTACTTACGTCCAAATTTATATACCCTAACATGATAATAATTATTAAATTTAGCTTAAGTTCAACATTCATTTTCAAGAACATAAAACAAATAAATTGTAAATAACAAAGACGATAGAGATAACAAACAATATTGAACATGTGGTCGACCACGAGGAGTGAATCAAAATGAGGTTAAGTGAAAATTAAATTTGACATTTTAGTTACAATGATGGCCAACTATGAAAACTAAAATTAAAAATGACTTAGTTAATACTTAATTAAAAATAAAACTGCTGACTATTACCTAATGAGATTCCAAAGATACTTAAATAGTGGTGTGAAATTACAATTTGAAATAACCTGAGTGTTGACACAATTAATAGAGTTTTTTTTTAAATCTACATTATTAATATTGTGAAGTATTTTACTGTTAACTGTTAGTGAAAAACAATGATTAATAATGATAATTAATATGATGTCCAAAGGCCTCTTTAGATGTTCATTAATGCGAACACTCAAAGATCTAACAGTTCTACCAACGTAGGTAACTGGACAATCATTACAACCTAAAAAATAAATGCTACTTTTGACAATTTATTCTTTCTGTCCTTTACTTTAGAAAATGTTGTACGAATTAAAGAATTTACTTTAAAATATATTTTTAAATTGGAGATAATTTTAGTTAAAATTTTGAAAATATTATCTGAGATGAAACCTAGATAAGGCAAAGATCTAAAGTTAAAGTTATTATTAATATTAAAATCACGTGATCGAAAAGCTAAATTTCTATGCTTATGAAATAAAATCTTATTAATCATTTTTTTGCACAATATCCGGAGAAAAATCATTATTAACACACAAGTGTTGCAATATATGCATCTGGCTGCCATCTTATGTTGAAATGGATGATTGGAATGCTTTGAGATTAAATGATCAGTTTGAGTTGGTTTTCTATATCTGGAAAGTTCTAAAGATCTGTTGTGTTTCAAAATTTAAAAAAAATAATTAATTATTTTGTTCTATTTCTAATGTAAAAGTGATTGAGAAATGATGTTTATTAAGATCAGTAAGAATATTTTCTATAACTAAAGCCGGACCTGTAACAAATGCAAGGACGTCATCTACATATCTAGACCAATGAAAAATCTTATTGAAGTTAACATTACCAGTATTACTAAAAATTGTTTTTCCAATTTATCCAAAAATAAATCTACTAACAAGGGTGATAAGGGGTGACCCATTGTCAAACCATTTGAGTGTCTATAAATTTTATTGTTAAAAATAAAAACATATTGTGATAAATAAAATTTTAACAAGGCCGATATAAAGGTGATTTTTTCATTACTAAGTTGTTAAAATTTTAAAATATCTAAAATAACTCCAGAAGCTTCATCTCTGGGAACATTACTGAAAAGATTACTTACATCAAAAGAAACCATATGGAAGTCTTCAGGAAGTCGAACAGATTGCAACCTATTAACCAACTAAGAATTCTTAACGACCTAAACCGGCTTATAGCTTAAAATTTCTTGAATCAAACAATTTGTAAATTTTTAAATGAAAGAAATGGGGGTGTTTGTAAAACTAACTACAGGTCTAATATGAATAGGAATCAATTTTATGTATTTTTAGATAATATATTTTTTTAGTATTAATATCACCAAACGAGAATTTGTGAAGACAAAATTTTTTTAAATTTAAAATCAATATGTTTAATGAGCTCCTATCCATAATAGTGAAGTCATTATTAATCAAAAAAATTTCAGTTCCACTGATGTAATCATCTCTATACATAATTATTAAACAATTACCCTTATCAGGCTTGGTGACAACAAGATTGTTTTCTTTAATATTTTTCAAAATTTTATTAACAATTAATTTTGTTTTAAATAGTTACCCGTACAATTATTTTTATTTTAAATAGTTACCCGTACAATTATTTTTATTGTTTAAATTTCAAAATATATCTTTTAAGAGATAGAAAACAGCTATTCTTTATAACAATCTTGACATCATGGTTAAGTTTTAAACCTTCCAAAACAGAATCAATATCAACGGCAAATTCATCAAGTAATTTATTATCTAAGTTAACTCTTAAAGGTCCATTTACACACATCAGTGACGTATCAGTTCAGTGTCAGTGCAGTATCAGTGTTATTTGTGGTCGGTCACTGATGTCAGTTTACACATATCCGTCCGTTGTACGCAAAAGGAGTTAGTAGACGATCAAACAAAGTGATCTGAATATATTTATCATGCAGTTGATCAACATTTCGTACCAACTCGATAAGCTTTTCATCCATTCTAAACAATACAAAAATCTGGTCAGTTCGTCAGTAGAATTACAAAAATATCGTCGCCGGCGTATTTAAAAGCCACTGAACGGACACTGAAGCAGCACTTACATCACTGATACGGCACTGTGACGGATGTGTATAAACACGCCAATTTAAAATATAAGCAACGATTTTTTACTTTTCACTGATACGGAACTGATACGGCACTGATGTGTGTAAATGTACCTTAAACCATACTTCAAACCATTCCTTAAAAAATCCAATTCTTCTTTTGAAAAAACACAATTAGTTAAATTTTTTATACGATCATGAAATTGGAAAAAATATCGTCCACTTACCCCATTAGCAGGACTACAAGAACGCTTGCTTAATAAATTTGTGAGTTTGTTTTTAACCTTATTAAATTAAGTTCAATATTAATAGAAGCAAGACGAGAGTGACATAATTCTTTCTTCAGCAATTTCTTTTCCATCTCCACTTTGAATGAAATTGGGACGTTTTTTAAAGTTTTACAACTTGCAAAAACCGGAGTAATATTATTCTTTAAACATTGATGTATAAACCAAATATCAATGTTGATTATTCATGATCGTATAAAAAATTTAACTAATTGTGTTTTTTCAAAAGAAGAATGGGATTTTTTAAGGAATGGTTTGAAGTCTGGTTTAAGAGTTAACTTAGATAATAAATTACTAGATGCATTTGCTGTTGATCTTTGGAAGGTTTAAAACTTAACGATGATGTCAAGATTGTTATAAAGAATAGCTGTCTATCTCTTAAAAGATATTTTTTGAAATTTAAACATAATAAAAATAATTGTAAAGGTAACTATTTAAAACAAAAATTAATTCTTAATAAAATTTTGAAAAATATTAAAGAGAACAAACTTGTTATCACCAAGGCTGATAAGGGTAATTGTTTAATAATTATGTATAGAGATGATTAAATCAGTAGAACTGAAAATTTTTTGGTTGATAATGACTTCACCAGTATGGACAGGAGCCCATTAAACAGATTGATTTTAGATTTAAAAAAAATTGTCTTCACAAATCCTCGTTTAGTAATATTAATACTAAAAGAAAATATATTATCTAACCCTTCTCTCCCGAGATTGTACGGTTTACCAAAAATACTTAAAATTGATATTCCTGTTGGACCTGTAGTTAGTTTTACAAACACCCTCTTTTCTTTGATTTCAAAATTTACAAATTGTTTGGTTCAAGAAATTTTAAGCTATAAGCCGGTTTATGTTTAAGAATTCTTTAGAGTTGGTTAATAGGTTACAATCTGTTGGACTTCCTGAAGACTTCCATATGGTTTCTTTGGATGTAAGTAATCTTTTCAGTAATGTTCCCAGAGATGAAGCTTCTGGTTGTTTTATATATTTTAAAATTTTAAAAAGTTAGTAATAGTGGTAACGTTAACTTTAATAAGATTTTTCATTGGTCTAGATATGTAGATGACATCCTTGCATTTGTTACAGGTCCGGCTTTAGTTATAGAAAATATTCTTACTGATCTTAATAATACTTCATTCCTCAATCACTTTTACATTAGAAATAGAACAAAATAATGAATTCAATTTTTTAGATTTCTAAATCTTGAAACACAACAGATCTTTAGAATTTTCCATATATAGAAAACCAACTCAAACTGATAAATTTAAACTCAAAACATTCCAATCATCCATTTCAACATAAAATGGCAGCCATTCACTGTTAAAATCATGATAATGATAATGGTAATGGTAATGAAAATGAAAATGAAAATGACAATGACAATGACCATGACGATGACGATGACGATGACGATGAAAATGACAATGACAATGACAATGACAATGACAATGACAATGACAATGACAATGACAATGACAATGACAATGACAATAACAATGACAATAACAATGACAATGACAATGACAATGATAATAATAATAATAATAATAATAATATTTCTACCCCTCATTCTAATCATGGGGATTAGTCCAGAAGTCGGAGACTTGTGCGTGAGAGGGAGCGGCACATTATTATTAAGCAGGCCGTATTTGTGCCCAGGAACGACTTACGTTGATATGTCCTAATCACTATTCAGTTCAGTAATGAGGGAAACCTGGACAACCTCATTAATTAGGGGGGTAGCCAAATGTCTACCGGTATCATTCTCTCACATTGATCTAAGCTAACATTCTTCCAACCTATCATACCCGCAGACAGGGTGCCAATCCTCTCCATGGTATTTTGCATGTGTAACTTTTTCATCTTTGACTTTTTAACAAATTGGCAAATTCCATTTTCCGGAACTGTTTTACGTTGAAAAGGTACTCTTGTTTCAAATTGTTATCTTTAACGGTTTTTGAGAAAATCGATCTGGAATTAATCCCACTTTGGTCAATTTCATAATAATTTAAACAAAATTAACAAGGTATTCTTATGTTAAAGTATTGTCAACCCGATTTCCAATTTAATAGTTCTAAGCGAAAAAAATTGAAGAGTTTACGGGACAAGAGTTAGTTGATATGATATTTATTTATGGTTTTTGTGATGGTAATGCTGCAGCGGCAGAACGTGAGTACGGGAGCAAATTCCGTTTTCCCGAACTGTTTTACGTTAAAAAGGTACTCTTGTTTCAAATTGTTATGTTCAACGGTTTCTGAGAAACTCGCTCTTGAATTAATCCCACTTTGGTCAATTTCATAGTAATTTAAACAAATAATAATAATAATAATAATTTAACACGTAATCATTATAATACGTAATAATTATTATCATGTTACGGTATCTAAATTTGGACGTAAGTAACCCTTTGATTTTTACATAGCTTCACTCTTTACCTTTGTTAAATTGTAGGATTAGGTCTGATGATGACTAACCGAAAGCGCTTAGCTAGGATTTTTAAAATACAAATACACATTATAAAATACACAAAATTTGGATTTTCATTTTATAACTCACCGAAGTGTGTACTCAAGGTGCATTGGTTTTTACCTATTTGAAACAAAATATGGAACAAAAAAATAATTTTTAAAATATAATCGTATAAGGAAAGTTCAAACCTATCCAGTCACCCTCTCAAGCAGTAATACCTTCATAATTTAATAGACCTACCCCAAACGTGATCTCAACTTTTCTACATCGAAACTAAAAATTCTTCAGTTCAAGATCTTCACAACAAAGACAATAATTGGCCCTATAGACAAAATTTTGCACAATAGCATTTCCATCGCACAATTCTCTTCATCCGGCTCCATTAAGATTCACGTTCGAAGAGCTATGCCACCAAGACAACTTTCCATGCACAGGACTTGAACTTGATCGCTACGAAGAAGACTCCTAGTACTACGGAGAAACATTTTTCTATCCCTTGAGAAAACTATACAGAAGACACATGTTCCTATATCAGCATCGAACAACAATATGAATAACCATTCCCAATAACAATACTTGGAAATTAACATTGCATGAAACTTCCGTACATAATAATTCTAGAACTTCAAGCAAAATTTGTGATAGATATATTGCATTAACAAAAATATTGACAACGTAATAATATATGGCACATCTATTTTTCGAATGAACATTTTTTAATCGTGTACAATAATCCATACGATAATGATTCTTAAATGGGCTTCAAATATTTAAATTTTAAAAATGGATTGATGGATTGGACCTATCCTTGACTGCAACTATGCTAATCTAGTGACACAGGACAAAAATTCATTTATTTATAAAAGGAAAGGATTAATACACCTTGACACTGATGATTACAAAGTAGAATAGAAACAATGCACATATATTATTCTACTAAAAACAGAAATTATAGTAATTAAAACTTAAGGTTAACGGTAAAACACGTGATCAAGTTTTGTTAACGTGTTGTGACAAAACGCTAAAATATGTGCTGCTCAACGGTCCCTAGAGGCTAATTCATTTGGGATGGAAATAAAATGAAAGATACACTGAAATTAAGAGTTCGTATTAATGCAGTAAAATCGGTTCTCAATTATGCCGTTTTTTTTTTAAATAAAGATATAACTAAATTAAACATTTACCATCTTGTAGAGGGACAATTTGGGCATCCGAAATGGACTTCTACAACTTTTTTCAGTAGGACCTAACTTTATAAAATCAAATTGGTGGTGCTTCGGACGATATTTGACAATTATGTTTTTCGAAACATAAATCGCGTTTGTAAATCAACGATTCAAGTTATGTTCAGAATTTTTTCACAACATATATAAAAAAACTACAGCGCTTCTAATGGTACACACAAATTTTTGATACTTTAAAGCATTTTCGAAAAAAATTGTTCCGCAGTCGGTACCAGCAAATTTGTGCATTAAAAACTTTACTATGCGAAGAGCTACTTTAATTATTGAAAATAGAACTATAGTTATATCGAGACAAATGTAGTCGAAAGTATGAAAAAGTTATTTAAAAACAGTTTACTACGTGCTACGTGTTATGGTTTCCAAGAAATTGAATTTTACATATGCTCGTGTTTCGTGTGCAAGCTAAGTTTATACTTGCGGTGCAGTATATATTTTCAGAATAGGACAATGCGGAAAGTTAGAAACATCTATATTTTCCATAATTTTTATTGTATATATTATTGTGTTAGATATATACATGATATCGCTCTCCTTAAAAATAGAAAATCCAAGATTTGAAAACTGGTAAATTCTTAAACACATCAAACAAAAAGTATGTCGAATAAGATTAAATTTTTGTTTTTTATGCTCGTATTTTTTTAATACAGAAAACTTATCGTAGATCATAGAAAATTTATAAGAGATATTAAATGTATATTTATGTCCAAAATGTAAAATGTAAAGACTATTTATGGATTATTGAAGAGAAGTATGAGAAATTAAAGCATAAACAGGCCAATTGGATTAGATCAAATATTGAAAACATATACCTTTGTTTTGTTAACATTTGTCCTTTCCAAAATACATATGTGGTGTACATTATTCTTGATGTAAAGTTTGGCTTATATCGAAATGCCATAAGCAACTTGCTTAAGATTGACGTATTCTTGAAACAATGTCTTCTACAGACATATAATTTTAAATATTTAATAACTGGATAATGTAGGTGTTAGCAAATAATAGGAATGTTTTCTCTTGATACCTGGGTATTTTCAAAAACACCAAAGTAAAACGAACAAACAGCTGCAAGAAGCTGTCTAAGATTTTAGATACATAGATCTACCAAAATACTTACTTATTTTAATTATATCTGTAGATATAAATATTTTTATAACATAAATTTACTTGATAATAAAATTTGTTCACTATTTATAATTAAGTGTATGAAAATAATTGTTAAATGTTGAGTTAGAATAGCTATAAATGCGTGTCTTACAGACGCTTTTCAAAAATTATTATTTTATTTGGGTAAAATTTAAACAGTAACAACTGTGAATAAACACAATATGTTATATTTTTCGAGTTTTCAATAGATAAAAACACCAGAAATTTTCACTGCGGGAAATACGGCGATGTAAGCAGGCGGTTCTTAATTTTGATTCATAAAGTTGTGAAAATCGAAGTACTTACTACAAACACGTAGTTTCAAAGGAACAAACAAAATCCATTTTTAATTGTTATGCTACTTTTCCCATAAATATTCAAGTGGTTAATTTATATTTACAATGTTATCAAGTATACTATAGAAATGAATAAAATGTTAAAATAATGCATTGCATGGTTTTACTGAAAAATATAATTATATTTTTTTGGTATTTTATTACTCCCTGCTTTTGTAGTTTACGAAAAATTTAATAAAAGTAGGTAATGGTATTTTGGTGCATAAGGCATTTCAGACATATTTTTATTGTAAATTTTTTTGGAAAACATAATTTCTAATAGTTAATTATTTATAAAAATTCATAAAATAGAAAAATGAACAGAATGCTTTGTATATGCTTGTAAACAGTGTTTTTTTAATTTTTCTTCGGTTTTGAGACAACTCTGTTATAATAATAATAATATCTCTACCCCTCATTCTAATCACGAGGATTAGCCCAGAAGTCGAAGACTTGTGCGGGAGAGGAGGCGGCATATTATTATTAAGTAGGCCGCATTTGCGCCCAGGAACGAATTACGTTGGTAGGCCCTAACCACCATTCAATGCAGGAATGAGGGAAACCTGGAAAACCTCATTAATTAGGGTGGTAGTCAAATATCAACCGGTATCAATCTCTCACATTGACCGAAGCCAACATTCTTCCAGCCTACCATACCCGCAGAGAGGGTGCCAATCCTCTCCACGAATATAGCTTATACGGTCTACCGACTTAGGGGTCGAACCCACAGCTATCTAGTCACCTCGATTCAAGTACTGACGCTTTAAACTGCGCGACTACTGACCGATCCAATGACGATGACCGATCCAATGATGTTGATTGACATTTTTCACAAAAAGATAAAGGTGGAAAATTTTATTTTTTTTTACTGTCGAACACCATATTTTATCATAAGCACTTTTGAATGGAAAAAACGAATATATCGCCTATTTAAGAGAGAATTAAGGTGACAGTCTTTGAGATCCTCTTCAACATTTACAGCTGAAGCTTCTATGTGGGGAGACGCCTGGGGTTGTTGAGCATCTTCGTTTAAAACGCATCCAGAAAAATGAACAAGGTTCTTGTACAACAAGTTACGTTGAGCCCTTCTGTATAGGTCCCAATTAAATAACTTACAGGCTTCATTGCTTCATTTTGTCTAAAGAATACAGTTGCATGATGGAACTGTATGAATGCTCCGGGCTGGCTTGGAAACTGTTCATAGGCAAAGATCATGGTCCGCTTGAAATCTTTTGTACAAAACTGTCACAATTTTACTTTAAAAAACAGTTTTACAGTTTAATATAGGACATTTTAAAGGTGCCATGTACGTTAATACAATTATTATCGTACTATTGACTATATATCTGTTTAAATAAAAGTATTAGTCATTCCGATTCAATATTGTGATTACAATATTATAATTTTAGCAGACAGTCATTGTCAATGCCAAGAATTAATACAATACTCCTAACAATAAACAAATGTTTAATAACTGGATTAGTTACCGCATATTTAACAATAAATAAGTAGGCGAGGCATTAACTGTAATGTATCAACCACTAATCATACTTTATTATCGGAAAAATGTTACACTACATGACACAGAATGTACGTAGGTGACTGATGTGGGATATATTTATAAATTGCTGCTAACTTATATGGCAAATCCGGTGATTAAGCAAAAATGGTTATGAAAGAGTCACGATCAAAACAAGTATGCTGTATTATTTAATTATTGCAACATAAGTGTATTTTTTAACTTAAGTTTGAATAATAATAATGTACTACTACAATAATTGATTTTTGAATAATCGGTAATATATGTGAATGTAATTCTTTTGTCTACATAGGTATTGTTACTTATTTTCAAGTATGATATGATGCATCATTAGATCTTATAAATAGGCAATTGTTTTGCATTAGGTATATTGAATAACAAACAGAAAATCATTCAGTCCGGTATGATTCTTTTCTAATAACCATAACATAACATCGATAACACAATGCGTACCTATAACATATTGCTGTAAATGCAATATAATAATCATAACTGGGAAGATGCAGTTTTGCTATGGAAGAGGATCATTACTTAGTCTTAGCATTTCTGTATTATTTATTAAAGTAAAATATTTTTTAAATTTCCTACATAATCCGATATAAAAATATCAAACTATTAACATAAAACTTATGTTTGAGATGCATATCAAGGAACGTTAGTTTTACGATTTTAAATTTTATGCTGCTCTGTTTTCTTTATAAAAGTACTTTAAGTTGCGTACATACCTGTAGCAGAACCTTGATGTATAACTGCGTCTCGAACAACATTAAAGTAGGTCGTAATACACGTAACAAGTTGGCAGAAACCTTGTTGCGTCGCAAACATTTTGATGTTTCCATGTTTTGTAGCGAATAAAATCGGATAAAGACGGGTCCACATATGACAAACGAACGAGAAAAAACGTATATGAGCATAAACGGACATACGTCAACATAAACAATTTGTAAACGCATCCGAACGAGCACAAACAAACTGAAACAAATGAGAACATGCGTGGTGTTGCAAGAAAAAGGAAATTAATTATTGCAACATGTAGTTACATAATTTTATATGAAAAAACAGCGATGGAGGATGGTGTCCGTCGCAAACAAATAATAACATTAAGTCATTTGGTCACTCCATGTCTGATGTTAAACATGTAAATGAAATAAAACGAGAACCTTATTATAATCTGTAGAAAAAATCGTCCACACGTGCCGCGCAAAGTCGCACACGAACGACCCCTTTTTCTTTGATGTACCGACAGGTGATGAATATTGTTCGTCGGGGCTCTACGTAATTTGTTTGTGCTTGTTTGTAATTGTCATAACCACACTCATTCGTTCGTTCGTATATGTATGTTCATATTTGTTCGTTATATGAGAACCCGTATTGGGTTGTATTGGGTTGGTCAGCTTTCGGCTGTTTCGATTCATTTTCATGGGTTTACAATTTTTTGTCTGTTCTAACCTAACTTTACTTCCTTGACCACCTGTTGGGCTTAAAAAAGTTTTTTTTCTAAATGTATAATAATGTTGGAGTAATCTGTGTTCATCCTGGCATATGTACCAGTTTTTTAATTGTTTTAGTATTACAATGTGGTGTAAGAAGTTGTGACTTTGTATCAATGATTTTTTTGTATTTTTCTGTTTTGATGGATAGCTTCATCACACTTTTGTTAATTATCAATCTTTTCGTAAGTCCCTTTAATATATTTTATTGCATTGATTGATAATTATTAATACAATGTTGTAGTATCCTGATGAAGAAACAATAAAGATTTCTAAAGCTTGAATAGAAATAAGTTTTCTTTTTCTTGCTTGTGCGACTTCTATACCTGGATTAATTTTTCAAGTCTATTCCTTAGGCTGTAATAACCATAAATCATAAAAAATACTTGGGAATGCAGTAAAAACTTTGTTATAAGCTCAAATAAAGAATACTCTGTGTTTTTGTCAAGCTTTCGGCATTACCTTTCTGACAACAAAAACTCTTCTTTATTTGAACCCTAACAAACCTCTGACAGCATTCCCAAGTATTTTGACGGTGTTTTTCATCAACTAAGTCCACCATTTGACAATTATTAGTTTGCCTTTATCGCAATGTATGCTAGGATTAAGAAAACCATGTCAGGGATTTTTTATTGGAAAAATAACACCGTAAAATAGTTATTTACCAAATTTAAAAAAAATATATTTGTTGGTTGTTTTCCTACGCGCTCATAAAATTTAAAAAAAATTGCAATAAGTATCAAATGTGGTGTGCGTCTGGGATGCTATGAAATCAAAAACAGTCGATTGCAGTAACAAGAACAAATACTTAATTAGATACTTGCCTGTTTTCTACATTAAACATTAAAGTATAAAAATAACGATTAATAACAATATACATTCTCTGTTTATATAATTATTTTTCATTTAATTAAAATTGTTACGTTTTATTGTCACATGGGATTATCTGCCATTATATCAAATAAGATTATTTCGAAAACTGCTACTCCTAACGACTTCATTAAGGTATACCTTTTTCCGATATAACAGGTAGGAGAATCGATTGTTTCCATAGTCAGCTGGATACACTAAGCAGCAAAAAAGTTCTGTCATTTAAAAGGAACATGATGTGCCATAAGTGGCGTCCTCTACTAGTGACGTCAAAATTAGAAATATATTTGATTTTCTCGCCCGTTTTATAAAGTTATTTACAAATATCGAAAATAAAATTTTAACTTTAACACCTTGTAAATCCGTTAATAATCAGTTTTGGAAAAAATGTTTTAGAAAGAGGTAGCATTTATTTTCGGTCTAAAATTATCCCCTGAATTTTTTGCTCATCATTTCCGGACACCCTGTATAGTAGAAGAGATTCACCTGACTGGTAAGTTAATGAATAGACTTGAAAAATTAATCCAGGTGTAGCAGTCATATAGGCAACAAAAAATGAAAATTCCTTATTTATATCCAAGCTTTCGAGCTTTTATTACTTCATCAGGAAACTACAAAATCATACAATAATTATGAAATAATGTGATAGAATATGTTAAAAGGACTTCGAAAAAGATTGAGATTAATAAAAATGCAATTAAGTCATCCATCAAAAAAAGAAAAATTAAAAAAAAAAAATAAAAAAACTATTGACATAAAGTCACCACTTCTTACATCCATTGTAATATTAAAACAAATATTAAAAAACTGGCAAATAAGCCAGGATTTACACAGATTACTCAAACATTATTACAAAATTTGGAAAAAAACTTCTCTGAGCTCAACTGGTGGCCAATGGTACCGTTCCAATTCAATATTTTGCTATTTTGAAATTGTTAAATGAACACTAAATAAATCGCTAAGCGTAGTTTTTGTACAAATTTCACACATAGTGGTTTTGATGGGACCTGGTTCACACAACCATATCAGATTTTAAATAAAAAGTCACTAAGTGCTTCAATTGACTTTCAAATGTATAAAACATCATAACAGGTCTTGGATTGTTATCTTAAAAACCATGGTAGCTCAGAAGAAGCGGTTTTCGATGTAATTTAAAAGAAAATATTTGTTGAATTATTTTATAGGATAAAGTTGTAATGGATTTGTATACAAATAAAACATTAAGATCATGTAAAAGAAAACATTCTGCCTAATATAGGACCAAGCGAGTCCATCGCCACAGAACAGTAAAGGCAGGTCAAAGATTCTCAGCTAATTCTGTGACTGGTGACGATCAGTTACCTAGGCCACCGCATAACAACTCAATAAACTGTATTACATTTAAATAATGACATTTAATTATATATGTTCCTACTTACTTTTTCCTACATACATTCCGTATGACACACTGGATAACTTTATATTCCTATCTGTTCAGTACCTAAGTATGTAGGTACTGACGATATTAATTTATACATTTAGTTAATCTAAATTAAGTGTATCATTTTTATTAACATAAAATATATTTTTTACCATTATTACGTAAATTAATATAGTGAATAATAACAGAATCATACCTTTTGTCCGAGCTTTTGTCTATCCTTCTCATATATGTTGGATTGATAACTACGATATGTTCTTATTTTGTTTACTGTATTGAATGGACGCGAAAGGCGTATTAGAAGAACAGCTGTACAAGTCTAGCTTAGATTTTCCTAGTCACTATTATTATTTTTTTACTGAATTAGAAAGGTTTTTTAAGTTAATATAAATACGTTTCTAATTCAGTAAAAAATGTGGCAAAGACTAATAATTAAGATATATGGGTAGATATTGTGGGTGTAAATCAACGCTAGTTGGGGCTTTAGTCCGCAGAGTAGTTACTTTCACACAATATTGTTAATACCTAAACATATATAAAAAGTCACTATTACTAGTCACAAATAGGTTGGAGCAAGTGAAACGCGGGATGGTGATTTAATTTTTGAGACAATTGCGGTGTAAGTCTATTCAAAATTGTCTAGGTGCAAAGTGAGTTGTGATTGACCTATGCAAATGTGGTGTGTCGGTTCCGTTGGAGAAAACGCCATAGAACTTCCTTTCTAGGTACAGAATTGCGCGATTGAATTAGATTTTTTTTGTATATTTTTTTTTCTTAAAAAAATAGAAGAATTTTTTTGATGATATGATAATTCTAAAAAAAATAAACAGAACACCAGCAAATTGTTGTCTATAGCGTAATGTGCTGTATTTAATTCTCAGTTTATACACGATTAGAGTGAATTTAACTTAGTAACTTTTGATAAAACTTTTATATAAGTGAAGACTGACTGATATACTAATTATTGTGTGGAAACTGTCATCGTAGCTGTGATAAAAAGCGTTATTGCTAACATATTAGTCAAGATATACGTGAAAACATAAGAACTAAAATTGGTCGTAGCAACTGTGGACCCATATCACCACTGGTTACTGTGTTGTTAATAACTCAGCTGGAGATTATGGAGAATGTCATTTTAACAGCTGATCAAGAACAATTGTACAAGTTAATTGTGGAAGCAAATTTAAAACAAACAAATGAAATTCGAGATGATATTCAGCGAAGTGTAAAAATTCTTTCTCAAAAAATAGATTCTTTGTATAAAGAGATTGAGTACTGGAAAGAGAAATATATTAGTCTTGAAAGACGTGTTAGAAAGAACAATATAATTATATTTGGAATACAAGATAATCAACATGAAAATCTTTTAAACACAGTTTTAGAAGTTCTGAATAATATTTTTGGTAAAAACATTAAAGATTATGATATCAACAATGTTCACAAACTAGGTAAAGGCAGAAATCCTCCGATAATACTTTCGTACTTGAAAAAATATCACTTTTCAATGGTAAAGAAAAACTCAAAGAATTAAAAAGACACGGGTTGTCTATTTCTAATGATTTATGTCGGGAAGATAGGCAGGATCAAATAGATTGGTTTGTAGGCTTCCGTCAATGGTTTGGCTACTTCCGGGCTGTTGGCCACGTCGACGGTTTAGGACGTCTTGACGTTGAGAGACATGTTGCTCTCTTCTTCAGAAGATCTGAAACTGGAGAATATGATGTCTAATCGGTATTTATATAGGTCGTGTTCACTGGACCGTTCTGCTGCGGTGGGTGATTTTCACGGTTGGTTTGTTCGGTGGTTTGGCGTTTCGCTCCCACGATTCGTTTCCATAATCCTGGTAATTCTATCCCCCTATCTTTGTTGAAATTGCTGTGGTTTTTGTGTATCTCGATGGCTTCCCTGTAAAGTCTGGGCCAGAATCGCCGTTCCCTCACCAGAACTTTTGTTTCTTCAAGTGCTATCCTGTATCCTGTGTCAGCTCTATGTTCCACAACGGCTGATTTCTCCACGTGGTTATTCTTAAGATGGCTCTTGTGCTCCTTTAGTCTCGTGCTGATGTATCTACGCGTTTGCCCTATGTACAACTCGCCACATGTACAAGGTATACTGTATACACCGAGACCTTGGAGATCTTCACAACTTCCAGGTGTCTTGGGGAAGGCTGACATTATCTTCCTTGCTATGCTGAAGATAGTGTTGATTTTCCTCTTCTTCAAGAGGCGACATATCTTGTCGGTGCAACCCTTCACATAGGGAAGATATGTTGTTGCCAGAAACTCTTCTCTCTCCTTTAGTGTGGGCCTCCTCCTGATCGCGCGTTCGATATTTCTGGATGTGTAGCCGTTGCATCTGAGGGCTGTTATAAGATGGTTTAACTCTTCATCCAAGTGTTCCGGTTCACATATGGTTCGGGCTCTATGTATTAGAGTGTTGATGACTCCGTGTTTTTGTGCTGGATGGTGGTGTGATTCAGCATGTAGGTATCTATCTGTGTGTGTCGGCTTCCTGTAAACTCGATGTCCAAGGGTTACATTTGGTTTTCTCTTCACTAGCACATCTAGGAATGGTAGGGCTTCATCTTTTTCCAACTCCATTGTGAACTGGATATCCTGGTAAATTCCATTAATGTGGTTTAGGAATTCTCTCGCTGCATCGTCTCCGTGTGACCAGATGACAAAGGTATCATCGACATATCGGAACCAATACTTCGGTTTCAATATTGAAGACTCCAGGTGACCTCTATCCAGATGACTGACGATGCAACTAATGTACTTGCCAAAGGATTAAATTTCGCCATAGCACCCAAGACGATCCCTAAAAAGAAATAATCAGCGCTCTGGAAACCACATGCAGACGTCTGCCAGCAGAAGTTGCAGAAGAAGTACGATTCGAAGCAGCACAAGTTCTACGGACGTCAACACCACCAAAATCGAACCTAGGGAGAAGAGAAATCCAGGCCATCAAGGAACTTCCAAGGAACGAAGAAATAACCATATTACCCGCAGATAAAGGAAACGCAACTGTTATAATGAACACCACGGAATACATCACCAAAGTGGAAAACTTACTTCAAGAATTATTGATAATATTATATCGTTTTTTTTTGTTGTTGCTCACAGTGGATGATTATGTTAGATATTATAATCCTCTTGATATAGACCCTGCAATTATTATAAAAATATTATTTCTAGTAACAGTAATAATTGCAAAAAAATATGGCACTCTGCAAATGATTTTATAAATAAAAATTACAAAAAAGATACTTTAATAAAATAAATAATTGTAACACATGCAGAGAAAATTGTAGATATATTTAATAAACACTATGTAACTGTTGGTGAAAATATGGCAAATAATATTTTGAATATGAGTAATGTTCATTCTGATCGTTCTAGTTTTCTACAAATCAATGAAAATACAATTTTCCTACGACCTGTTTCTGAAAATGAGGTTAAAGATTTAATACAAACTTTAAAATATTATTCCTCCCCGGGTTTTGATGGAATAGCTACCAAAATAATGAAGGAAACAGGTGATTTTATTTCTAAACCATTATGTCACATTATAAATTTAATATTTGAGAAAGGTGTGTGCCCTGAACACTTTAAAATAGCGGTAATTAAGCCTATTTTCAAAAAAGGTGATCATAATATGGTAGCAAATTATAGACCTATTAGTTTGATATCGAATGTAGCAAAACTTTTCGAAAAAGTCCTAAAAGTGAGACTGGTAGAATTTTTTTCTATCTATAATTGCCTTTCTAATTTTCAATTTGGATTTATGAAGATCAAGTCAACTAATGATGCAATTGCCGTTTTAATAAATAAAGCAGTGTTGCCAGATGTGGCTACTTATAGCAAATTGGGCTACAAAAACATGTGATTTGGCGACATAAATTTGTTTGCTACTGGCTACAAATTTGGCTACTGAAGCCGTAACAACGGATAAGCCCGCTCAAATTCCTTCAATATTCCCAATCAGCTGATTGGGGTAACTCTCGAAATATTTACTAGCTGAATGCTTTTCATTGTTCCGATCATTCGCTGAACGCAACCTATATTTGGCCCGTTTTGTTTGGTTATAGTTGGCTACATTTTACGGATATATTGGCGACCATGATCTATAAAAATCTGGCAACACTGCTTTCAAGGGTCAGTTCAGTAGTGTGTCTAGCGCTGTTGCAGTAGGATGTGCTCTTGTATAAATTAATCAAGTCTACTATTACACATTGTTCAGTTGCTAAAATAAAGTTATAAAATAAAAAAGAGTCGTGAAATTTCTATCAAAATTTACTAGATAGGATTCATCATCTACAGTATACATGTGTTTTTTTTGGTAAATATAAATTATTTACACTTATTGTTTAAGGGAGGCTGACAAGTTCTACTTAGCTACCCTTGGATAATTGTTCGTATAAAAACAAAATTAATTTGAAGTTTTTTCCCTAACTTAATATTTATATTGCAGAGGTAACATACACATATAATGTTTTTTTTATTTTTATTTTTTTATATTGAACCACACATAATATAAGCTTTCTAATTATTTGTAGTATGGTTTGCATTATATATTATTATACGTTGATTTGTGCAAATAAATATTATTATTATTATTAATCATATTATGAGGTGTTTACCTCCCAAGTATGATTTACACGAAATCGTCATCTGTGACGAATTTATTGAAAACAGCCGGTAAATTTTCTTATAAACATAAAAAATGATAATCAAACGCAAATGTAAATAGTTATATAATTAACGAATATATACTATCTACGCATGACTGATGATTAACAAATAAGCATATGGCTATATAAACAAAACTTATCTGGGTACTCGATTATTTCTCTCGTCTGCTGTGACTGTCTCTCTGACCATAATGTTTTGTCGTTCATTAGCTGGCCATAGACAGACACTTTTCAACCAACAGGTGCATTATTGCTGGCCATGCATTTTTATATAGATAATTATATAAAATTGATTAATTAACTCTACCATAGTTATTTAAAGAAAAATGTAGGTATATAAAATTAATTGTTGTTTAAACAATAAAATTATATAATAAATAGTCGATATATTTTATACTATATCATTTCAGAATAATATTCATTAATATTGCAAACATGGGAACCCAAAATACGTACTTCTATTTATCCCTTTTATATAATTTGTTGATTATTTTTGATTATATTTAAAATCTTCACCAGAGAGAAAATTTAAACAATTTCTAAATATAAAATAATTTTCAACAGCTTTTTAAATGGCATTGTCGTCTGATTAATTATTTACGTTTATTTTTGTTTATTGTTTGTTTGTTATCAATTATTTATAATTGTATAAAAATGCCAAAATATAAAGTAGCAACTGTTATACAGGTTGTCCGGAAATGATGAGAAAAAAATTCAGGGGATAATTCTAGACCAAAAATAAATGCTACCTCTTTCTATAACATTTTTTCCAAAATCCCTTAAACGTATTTTTTTTAAATTTCGCCCAGTATTTCAAAAACGAAGAGGTCTATGAAAATTCAGATTAGGACATCTTAAGTTTCTTGAAAATGTAGCCCAGTGTTGCACAAACCGTATCCTTCTAGCTCTTGTAGTTTCCGAAATACCCTGCAATTACAACAAAATCACAACACCCTGTACATGCGTTCCAGAGCGTTCACGTAGGTGTACCTGATTCTTTGGAACGCGTATTCTTTTACGTGCGTATTTGATTTTAGAGGTGTGTGAAATATGCGACAGTGAAATAAGTTTCCAATCATATAAAATTGTTGGCATTCTATTTTTACTCAGGTAGGTAGTATTAACTTTCTCCTGTGTTGTGTTGTCAACTGCTCTATATGAAGTAAAAGTGTTATTCCTTATTAATCCAGTGCCAGCTTTCTTCATAGTCGTATATGTAGTATCTAAATATATGTGCATGTGATATTGAAATAAATTATATCGCTGACATTTTATTTTTATACTAGATGCAAAAATATTTTATATTTTTGCGTAAAATTGTTTTCAATATGAATCTGCTTACGTTTTTGCTTATTTGAAGTTATTTGGAGACAATCACAAGAATATGCTAGCATTGATAAATTTAAAGACACACCTCAACAAAATTAGTTACATTATGTCAACCTATAGATTTATTTTTAGTGCTAGGTGATTACAATATTCCTACTCTTGAATGATCTCTAGATCCTGTTTATAATTATTTTGTTACATCTAATGTAAATACTGCATTTGCAAATGCTCCTGTTGAAACGAATTAAAAATTATTTTTCTAAATACGGCATCGCAGATCAGCAAATTGTAGACTGAGTAAGTAAATAGGTACCTTGGAAAAATTGTCTGGTGAAACAGTTGTTTCCCTATACAATTCAAAATTATATTTGATAACCATATTAGGCGTAAATATGTTAAGGACGCCGTATTCTTAAAATAGCGATTTTTACAAATACAAGTAACTTTAGACATTTAGGAACTAAATAATATAGAATTTTCATACCATCTGCGAATATTCAAAGGTACCGAAGTAAAATGAATATATAACGACAGAAAGCGTTCTAACCTACAAATTTTTAGGTACCGAAATCTTTGAAAATACGTATTTTTTTAAATTTAATTGTAGATGTAAATATTGTTATAACATATACTTTGTAGTTCTGCATATAAAATTGTTCACTTTTGTTAATAAGCATGTGAAAATATTGTTAAAATGTGGGATTCGAATAGCAAAATAATGTGTGTCTTACAAACGCATTTTAAAAGTTATTATTTTATTTGACAATTTAAATAGTAAAAGTAAATAGTAACTAAGCATCAAGGATTTTATTTTTGATATTACTTTTGCCCTACGTGTTTTATTTTTCGAGATTTCTATAACTAAAAACCACAAACTTGAGCGGTTTACGGCGAGAAATACGGCAACCTTAAGGAAAATTTTCGTGCATGGTTCTATAACATACAAAAATCTTATTAAATCAAAAGAAAAAATGCATATATGAGTGAGAAAATATAATAAAATGGCAGCATACAAATTTTTCTCCTATCTCAGGAAGAACGTAAAAAAATCTATCGAAATTGATAATAAAATGTATGTAATGTAAAAATAATATATTATGACGGTCAGGAAGTAACTAATAATGATCAGGATAACTGTGCCTGTTGTAAATATAACTGTGCCTGTTGTAAATACTATTCTTCAGTAATACCTTTTCTAAAGTAAGTAATACACCTACCTTAACTGGCAGTCAATATTTTAGTGTAAACAGTCTAATTTTGCAGATATTTGTTATAATCTACTGGAAAGGACAGTACTACAATTTTTAAACCTGTTTCTAACGATGAAGTCAGCAATTATTGTCCTCTTATTTTTTACTGTGTATTTGATAAAAATTTGTATGCATAGTCTAAGGGACTTTTTTTAAAATTAAACAAGTAATAATTAACATGGATATCGACTTTTCGAAAGCGTTTGACAAAGTACAGTCATTAAGCTTGAGAATTTTAATATTATCGAAATCGAAACCAATTACTTTTTTGAATTCCATAGTATAACCTCTAGAATACTACAAGGCTCTCATCTGAGCCATCTTTTTATTATTATTATTTTTATAAACGGCATTGGTCCCTGATTCCAATATTCGAATTATAATATATTTGCTGATGCTCTTAAATTGTTAAAGTATGTTCGATTTGTGGATGACTGCGTTAAAGTCGAAGAAGGTCTTTCCAGATTAAACGAATATAGTTCTCATAAACTAAGTGCCATATAATAACATTTTCCACAAAAGAGTTTAATATTGCCTACAATTACGGCATTGGTGGTCATATTTAGAGAGTTGCTTGTTAAGTTAAGGGCATATATAACAAGACAAGGACAAGATTACTATTTTTTCTCAGTTATATTTTTGTATAGATTTCAGTTATAGTTACAGTATACAGTATACTATACAGTTATATTTGTTTTAATCTCTATTCACATTTTTTTTAGATATGCCATTCATTTTTATGTTTCATTGTGTCGAACATTAATTATACAAGTAATTTTTCAATGGGTATGTTACAAAATAATTATGATTACTTTATTCGTCTTGATCTCTTTAATACATCTAGGTCTAGTTTCCAATTATTTACTAGATTTGTATCAATTATTGTACTCACTGTTTATTTAGGATTGTATTTAATAATAATAATAATGATAATGACAATAATGATAATAATACTCATACTCATACTCATTTTATTGACAACTTGTATATACAAAGTATATGTTGCGTCACAAAGTACTTAGTCGTTATGGTCACAAAATTCTTGAATACTATAAAAACAGTGATCCAATAAATAGTTTTTGACACATTTCTTAAATCTATACACGGACATACTTTTTAAATTTGAACCAGCAAGGCGAACATTCAGAACGTTGTATAATTGCACCTGTAATTTGTTGTTTTTTGTAATCTTGATTCGTGAATGTGGTACAACAAGATCATTAGCATGCCTAGTACTGTAATTATGGTTATCAGAATGAATTGTAAATGAACTTATATTACGGTGAATATAGATATATAGAATAATAATAATAATAATAATAATAATAATAATAATAATAATAATAATAATAATAATAATAATAATAATAATAATAATAATAATAATAATAATAATAATAATAATAATAATAATAATAATAATAATAATAATAATAATAATAATAATAATAATAATAATAATAATAATAATAATAATAATAATAATAATAATAATAATAATAATAATAATAATAATAATAATAATAATAATAATAATAATAATAATAATAATAATAATAATAATAATAATAATAATAATAATAATAATAATAATAATAATAATAATAATAATAATAATAATAATAATAATAATAATAATAATAATAATAATAATAATAATAATAATAATAATAATAATAATAATAATAATAATAATAATAATAATAATAATAATAATAATAATAATAATAATAATAATAATAATAATAATAATAATAATAATAATAATAATAATAATAATAATAATAATAATAATAATAATAATAATAATAATAATAATAATAATAATAATAATAATAATAATAATAATAATAATAATAATAATAATAATAATAATAATAATAATAATAATAATAATAATAATAATAATAATAATAATAATAATAATAATAATAATAATAATAATAATAATAATAATAATAATAATAATAATAATAATAATAATAATAATAATAATAATAATAATAATAATAATAATAATAATAATAATAATAATAATAATAATAATAATAATAATAATAATAATAATAATAATAATAATAATAATAATAATAATAATAATAATAATAATAATAATAATAATAATAATAATAATAATAATAATAATAATAATAATAATAATAATAATAATAATAATAATAATAATAATAATAATAATAATAATAATAATAATAATAATAATAATAATAATAATAATAATAATAATAATAATAATAATAATAATAATAATAATAATAATAATAATAATAATAATAATAATAATAATAATAATAATAATAATAATAATAATAATAATAATAATAATAATAATAATAATAATAATAATAATAATAATAATAATAATAATAATAATAATAATAATAATAATAATAATAATAATAATAATAATAATAATAATAATAATAATAATAATAATAATAATAATAATAATAATAATAATAATAATAATAATAATAATAATAATAATAATAATAATAATAATAATAATAATAATAATAATAATAATAATAATAATAATAATAATAATAATAATAATAATAATAATAATAATAATAATAATAATAATAATAATAATAATAATAATAATAATAATAATAATAATAATAATAATAATAATAATAATAATAATAATAATAATAATAATAATAATAATAATAATAATAATAATAATAATAATAATAATAATAATAATAATAATAATAATAATAATAATAATAATAATAATAATAATAATAATAATAATAATAATAATAATAATAATAATAATAATAATAATAATAATAATAATAATAATAATAATAATAATAATAATAATAATAATAATAATAATAATAATAATAATAATAATAATAATAATAATAATAATAATAATAATAATAATAATAATAATAATAATAATAATAATAATAATAATAATAATAATAATAATAATAATAATAATAATAATAATAATAATAATAATAATAATAATAATAATAATAATAATAATAATAATAATAATAATAATAATAATAATAATAATAATAATAATAATAATAATAATAATAATAATAATAATAATAATAATAATAATAATAATAATAATAATAATAATAATAATAATAATAATAATAATAATAATAATAATAATAATAATAATAATAATAATAATAATAATAATAATAATAATAATAATAATAATAATAATAATAATAATAATAATAATAATAATAATAATAATAATAATAATAATAATAATAATAATAATAATAATAATAATAATAATAATAATAATAATAATAATAATAATAATAATAATAATAATAATAATAATAATAATAATAATAATAATAATAATAATAATAATAATAATAATAATAATAATAATAATAATAATAATAATAATAATAATAATAATAATAATAATAATAATAATAATAATAATAATAATAATAATAATAATAATAATAATAATAATAATAATAATAATAATAATAATAATAATAATAATAATAATAATAATAATAATAATAATAATAATAATAATAATAATAATAATAATAATAATAATAATAATAATAATAATAATAATAATAATAATAATAATAATAATAATAATAATAATAATAATAATAATAATAATAATAATAATAATAATAATAATAATAATAATAATAATAATAATAATAATAATAATAATAATAATAATAATAATAATAATAATAATAATAATAATAATAATAATAATAATAATAATAATAATAATAATAATAATAATAATAATAATAATAATAATAATAATAATAATAATAATAATAATAATAATAATAATAATAATAATAATAATAATAATAATAATAATAATAATAATAATAATAATAATAATAATAATAATAATAATAATAATAATAATAATAATAATAATAATAATAATAATAATAATAATAATAATAATAATAATAATAATAATAATAATAATAATAATAATAATAATAATAATAATAATAATAATAATAATAATAATAATAATAATAATAATAATAATAATAATAATAATAATAATAATAATAATAATAATAATAATAATAATAATAATAATAATAATAATAATAATAATAATAATAATAATAATAATAATAATAATAATAATAATAATAATAATAATAATAATAATAATAATAATAATAATAATAATAATAATAATAATAATAATAATAATAATAATAATAATAATAATAATAATAATAATAATAATAATAATAATAATAATAATAATAATAATAATAATAATAATAATAATAATAATAATAATAATAATAATAATAATAATAATAATAATAATAATAATAATAATAATAATAATAATAATAATAATAATAATAATAATAATAATAATAATAATAATAATAATAATAATAATAATAATAATAATAATAATAATAATAATAATAATAATAATAATAATAATAATAATAATAATAATAATAATAATAATAATAATAATAATAATAATAATAATAATAATAATAATACTAATAATAATAATAATAATAATAATAATAATAATAATAATAATAATAATAATAATAGTAATAATAATAATAATAATAATAATAATAATAATAATAGTAATAATAATAATAATAATAATAATAATAATAATAATAATAATAATAATAATACTAATAATAATAGTAATAATAATAATAATAATAATAATAATAATAATAATAATAATAATAATAATAATAATAATAATAATAATAATAATAATAATAATAATAATAATAATAATAATAATAATAATAATAATAATAATAATAATAATAATAATAATAATAATAATAATAATAATAATAATAATAATAATAATAATAATAATAATAATAATAATAATAATAATAATAATAATAATAATAATAATAATAATAATAATAATAATAATAATAATAATAATAATAATAATAATAATAATAATAATAATAATAATAATAATAATAATAATAATAATAATAATAATAATAATAATAATAATAATAATAATAATAATAATAATAATAATAATAATAATAATAATAATAATAATAATAATAATAATAATAATAATAATAATAATAATAATAATAATAATAATAATAATAATAATAATAATAATAATTATATTTCGGGTCCAGTCCTCCATATTACATAATTGTTTACATTGTAGTACATGCTTCTTCCACTCTCGAGCACAAGTTTCAAAGAATATTTTTTTTAAAAATCAACCCTGTCCCGTTGCCTAATCTGTCATCTATCTGTCATCATTGTGTTTCTTGTGCTCCGAGCAGTCGCACGTGTTCGAATACCGTTCAGATTATCCAATCGCCAAAACGCATTTGCTATTACTTATAGCGTCTTATAGTCAAAGGAAAAAGTACCTTCTGTAAGTATATAAATATATTCACATTTATACTTGATATATACTTCTAAATAATCTTAAAAACGCATGCAGAAGCAGTCTCTTGGAAGAGGCAGCTCCTATCATACTAATAATCTTTTCAGTCTCAAAATATGGGTAAATCCAAGAGAAATAAAAGGAGCCGCAGTAGGTCATCTAGTAGTAGTGAGTTTGAAAGTAACAAGAAGTTGGCAAAGCGTCTAAAAAAACTGGAGAAGGAATTACTTAGACGCCATTCTGGTTTATCGTCTCGATCACGCAGTCGCCACGTGAGTCGACAGCGTTCTCCTTCTCGCTCTTACAGCCGTTCCCGCACCCATCGACCGCGCGCGCGGTCGATGTCAGCTGACAGCACTCGATTGGATCGAGCGCATTCTTCTGATGTGGATTGCCACTTGGAGTGGAAAATCCCTATCCGCAAGAAACCAGAAGCGATGCCTGTAGCATTGTTTTAGAGAAAAATATGGACGCTTGCAGCGTTGCCATAAATGACATTGAAGCTGACGATCTGGTGATTCACAATGATGTGTCTTTGCCAGAAGATGTTCTGGAAATTCTAGGGGAAGATCCAGAAAAAACATCTACTAATGCGATCGCACTACAGTTAGTCGTTAGATGGAATTCTGTGTTACAAAATGGTCTAAAAAGAGATGACCTCGTAGATATTTTAAACAAGTTCACTATACCTACCAATTTATCCAACTTGGCCCCGCCAAAATTAAATTCAGAAATTTCCGCGGCCTTACAAAAACATAATTTATCAATAGACTCTTCACAGTCTGAAGTTCAGAATCAACTAGGTAAAGGGATATGCGCTTTAGGAAAGGGCATAACCGACATTTTAAATAACATCGATAAAGTTCCTGCAGACTTTAAAAATAATGTTTTATCTAATCTGTTAGATTCTGGCAGAATCTTAACGAATCTTTTCCATCGTATTTCACATACTAGGAAAAACCTTATCATACCTCACGTAAAAAATTTGAAAGTAGTGGCAGATAAATGTATACCATCTGAATATCTGTTTGGCGCGGATTTGATGGATAAGCTAAAATCTCTAAAAACCATTGAAACTGTCAGTAAGGATCTCAAGATAACTGCTAACAGACCAAAGGTTTCGCTATATAAGGGACAAAATAGAGGAGGAGGGGGAGGAGGAGCTCAACCACGGAATTATAATCCGAACCATCCTTCCACTTCTTTCAGTCGTCCTTTAAACTCGCTCAGACCGGTTCGTCGCTCGAGGGACACGGGACCGGTCAGAAGCCAGACCTCGAGGAATTACCATTGGGAAAGCATCAAGGATTCCCAGTGGAGAAATGGAGAGAAGAGGAAACAGAGGGACTAAGTGTAAGTTTTTATGCTGGTCGCTTAAGTAAATTTTACGAACAATGGCTATCAATCACGTCTAGCACCACTGTACTGAATTGGTTGAAGGGATATTCATTACCTTTGGTTAAAGAACCCTTCAGTTGCAACCCCTTATATCAAATAACTTTGATGCTAACGAGCAAAAAATCATTGAAACTGAAATTTTAAGCTTACTTAAAATGGGTGCCATTCAAAAATGTAACCCGACACAAAAACAATTTGTTTCCAGAATCTTCTTGGTCGATAAACCTAATGGCAAAAAACGATTTATCCTTAATTTAAAAAATTTAAATAAATACGTTTTTGCTCCACATTTTAAAATGGAGGATGCACGCACGGCAAGCAGATTGATCCAATACAAATCTTACGCTACGACTATTGACCTAAAGGACGCATATTATTTACTTCCAGTTAAAAAAGATCACCGAAAATATTTAAGGTTTTGCTATAAAACTGATTTCTATGAATTTGTTTGCTTGCCGTTCGGCTTGGCATCAGCACCTCATGCTTTTACCAAACTTCTGAAGCCCGTAGTCCAGTTCTTACGTGCCAGAGGTGTACTTTGTGTGATTTATCTTGACGATTTTTTAATTTTGGGTTTGTCAAAAGAGGAGTGTTCTAAAAACACCCTTATGGTCACTTCATTGTTAAAATTTCTTGGTTTTTTAATTAATACAGAGAAAAGTGTACTTTCTCCTAGTACAAGATATAAATACCTCGGTTTTATTTTTGATTCCACTGAAATGACAATGGAGTTGCCTCCTGATAAACGAGAAAAAATTCAAATACGGATTCTGAAAATTATCAATTGCAACAGCTGCAAAATTATAAAGTTTGCAAAACTTCTCGGTTTATTAACTTCGGCTTGTCCAGCGGTTAAGTATGGCTGGCTATATACCAAGCTTCTAGAAAGAGCTAAATATCACGCACTGCTTTCAAATAATCAAGATTATAATGCAGAAATGTATATCTCGCAGGAAATAAAAACCGATTTAAAATGGTGGCTTGCAAAAGTTCCTAATTCAAAAAATGACCTCAAAAGGGATGTTTTCAGTTTAGAAATTTTTACTGATGCCAGCTTATCCGGTTGGGGAGTTTTTTGTGAAGGAAAAACTGCATTTGGATGGTGGACAATCCTTGATACAGATAATCACATAAATTATTTGGAGCTGCAAGCAATTTTTTACGGACTGAAATGCTTTGCTAACAGATTGTCAAACTGCAACATTTTAATTCGTACAGACAACACCACGGCTCTGTCATACGTCAATAGAATGGGGAGCATTAAATTTCCAAAATTAAATGCTTTAGCTAGGGAAATTTGGCAATGGTGCGAGAACAAAAATCTTTGGATTTTCGCTTCATATATTCCTTCCAGCGATAACTGGCAGGCTGATGAAGCTTCTCGTACCTTGCAGACTCAAACAGAGTGGTCTCTTAATAGTGACTTTTTCATAAAAATAGTAGATTATTATGGTATGCCCGAAATAGATCTATTCGCTTCCCTACATAATTATAAATGTAAAAGATACATTTCCTGGCTTTTAGATCCAGAAGCTGAAAACATTGATGCATTTACAGTTCATTGGGGTGACCTAAATTTTTATGCCTTTCCCCCATTTTCACTGATTCTTCGCTCTCTGCAAAAGATAGTAATCGATCAAGCATCAGGAATTTTAGTTGTGCCATTTTGGGAATCACAACCCTGGTATCCATTGTTCTTAAAATTGATAGATAGTAATTTAATCTTTCTTGGTCCTTCTGATAATATGTTGGTTTGTCCTTTCAGCAAAAGGAAACATCCCCTCTCCAACGAACTTATCCTGGTTGCCGCGAGGCTATCAGGGAGGCGTTTCGGCGCAGTAATATCCCCGAGAACGCTATAATCACTATGGAAAATTCTTTAAGTGACAACACAATAAAACAATATAATATAACCCTTAAATGCTGGTGGGAATACTGTAACAGTGTTGGGATTTCACCATTTGAAGGGGATACAATACATATAATATCTTTTCTTCAAGATATATTTGACAAAACTCAAAATATATACGGTTCATTTAATTCGCACAGATCGGCCCTTTCCTTAATAACGTCAAAAAATTTAGGAGACGATTTGCGATTGAAACGTTTTTTAAAAGGCATTTTTAGACTTCGGCCTTCTAGACCAAAATATAATTATACGTGGGATCCGCAACTAGTTCTCACATACTTGAAAAATTCGGATGACAGCAACCTAAAAATGTTATCTCAAAAATTAGTTACTCTTATAGCTCTAGCTACAGGGCAGAGAATACAAACTATATCATTAATAACGTTTCCAAATATACACTTTTTTAGTACAGGCGCAAGAATTTTTGTGCCGGACTTAGTTAAAACTTCTGGTCCTAAGTCATTACAACCTTGTTTAGATCTCCCGTATTTCGTAGACGATCCTCGGCTATGTGTAGCCTCAATTTTAAAAATATATTTAGATATGACTGGACCCTTAAGACAGCCCCAGTCAAATAAGTTGTTTCTAACCTACAGGAAGCCTTATGTTCCAGTTGGTAAGCAAACCCTCAGTCGTTGGATCAAGGAAATTCTTCAAGCAGCGGGTGTGAAGTCTGATGTTTTTAAACCTCATTCGGTTAGACACGCCTCCACGTCCGCCGCCGTAAGAAAAGGTCTTTCAATGGATGTAGTAAGAAAATCAGCAGGTTGGAGCTCGAAATCCAATACATTTGGAAAATTTTACAACAGGCCTTTAGTGAATGCCGATAGTTTTCTTAATATTGTATTAACGGATAAAGATTAGTTTAGAAAATGTTTCATTTTTATTAGGAATTTTGATTCGTTTGTTCACTTTCTTTTAATACTTACCGGTCGTAATGTTAATAGGTATATTTTAATATGTACCTTAAATATATTATGTCTTTAACCAATTTGTTTTACGGCATTCTTTCTTTGAACATCTACAATGTAAACAATTATGTAATATGGAGGACTGGACCCGAAATATAATTAACCGATCAAATGAACTTACCTGTGAAGTTCGATCGTAATTATATGAGGGTCCAGTCCGAAAATATTACATCCCTCCCCCCCATATCCCAGTCTGCCGTAAAACACATACTTTAAACAAAATGATGACAGATAGATGACAGATTAGGCAACGGGACAGGGTTGATTTTTAAAAAAAATATTCTTTGAAACTTGTGCTCGAGAGTGGAAGAAGCATGTACTACAATGTAAACAATTATGTAATATTTTCGGACTGGACCCTCATATAATTACGATCGAACTTCACAGGTAAGTTCATTTGATCGGTTAATAATAATAATAATAATAATAATAATAATAATAATAATAATAATAATAATAATAATAATAATAATAATAATAATAATAATAATAATAATAATAATAATAATAATAATAATAATAATAATAATAATAATAATAATAATAATAATAATAATAATAATAATAATAATAATAATAATAATAATAATAATAATAATAATAATAATAATAATAATAATAATAATAATAATAATAATAATAATAATAATAATAATAATAATAATAGATAGACTTTATTGACTTTTATATATACAACAGTACACTTCAAGTCACAGGAGAACAAATAAAAGAAGTAAATTCATTGATACTGAAGAAACAGTTTGTCAATAAAAATTTTTTAGTGAAAGTATAAAAAGATCTAAGAGACATCCGTCTTATATTTTCATGAGCAAAAAATTTTGCAAATTGATTATACAATCCTATCTCAATCTTATTGTTTTTGGTCAAATTAATTCTAGAGAAAGGAACTATAACGTCCCCACCATGCCTTGTATTATAGTCATGAATGCTAGAATATGTAGGTAAGCTAGGTAATTTCTTATGAACAAGATAAAGCGACTCAAGTAAATACATGCATGGAAGGGGTAAAATCTTATACCTCCTAAAAAGGTCTCTACTGTGGGTATAATTAGGTACATTAGCCACTACTCGGACAGCCGCTTTCTGCAGGACAAATGGTTTATGAGCAAAAGTAGAGTTGCCCCATAAGGTGACCCCGTAACTAAGGTGACTGTGGAATAACGAAAAATATATTAATTTCATAACCTTATTATCCATACAGGATCGCAGCTGTCTCATTGCAAATACCTGAGTAGCAAGCTTTGAGGACAAACCATTGACATGTGCAGACCAATTTAAGCTCGCATCCAAGGTAATACCCAATAACCTGACCGGATCACTTTTTGCACGTTTCTTGTCAGCCGTGAAGAACATATGCTGCGTCTTTGACATATTTAATTTTAATTTATTGGCTGTAAACCAAGCTGAAGCTTCACTCAAGCTGTCTGTACTCAGATATTCGCTTTCTGGAGCAAGAAGAGTGGCATCATCCGCAAATAGGACACAGGTGCTGTTACTAATACTTGATGGCAAATCATTGATGTAAAGCAAAAAGAGAACTGGTCCTAGTACAGATCCTTGCGGAACTCCTCCAGCTACCGGAAGTAAAGTAGACGATGTACTGTTAATGCTGACAAACTGCTTTCTACCTGACAGATATGAATGAAAAAGATTTAGTTCTTTATTTCGAATGCCATAGTATTCTAGCTTTGATAGCAATATGTCAACACTAACACAATCAAAAGCTTTGGTCAAATCACAAAGCGTAGCGTGAGTTCCAGTGTTATTGTCAAGATTCTCAAGAACCTCATCAATCACAGCAAGTAGTGCTCTTAAAGTAGAAAAGCCCTTCCTAAACCCAAACTGCATAGGTGATAACACTGATTTATCTTCCAAATACGATATTAATTTATCCTTTAAGAGAATTTCAAATATCTTGCCAAAAATTGGAACAATAGCAATTGGCCGATAATTATCTAAAACATCAACATCACCTTTTTTGTGGATAGGAAGCACTCTCGTAATTTTTAAAGAGTCGGGCCATAGTCCTTCCTCTAAAAACTGATTATAAAAGAATGCCAATGGGCCAACAAGCAACTCCACAGCAGATTTAATTATGGAACTATTTAGTCCATAGTAATCTGGACAAGACGAATTTTTTAAACATAAAATAGCTTGACGAACATCAGTCTCTAGTATAGGTGATATAAAGAAGGATGAGGCAGGTTTAGGTAATTTATTTAGATAGCTCAACGGATCAATGTTGACACTACCAATTGATTGAGCAATGACATCAGAAATAGAAGCAAAAAACAAATTAAAATCATTTGCAGTTACATGAGCTCCTAGTAAGTTGTTTTTGCATTGTCTTTCATGATTAACAAGACCCCAAATAGCCTTACTCTTATTATCGGAATTACAAATCAAACGAGTATAAGTTGAACGTTTAGCATCACGTATTGATTTCTTATAATGACTTCTCATTTGGCGGTAGGAGTGCCAGTCATGTAACGTATTGGTAGCATAAAAAATTCTTCTAAATTTATCAAGATCCCGCCTCATCCTTTTTAGTTCCTTGGTAAACCATTTGACATTGGAAAACTTAGGAGTACTAGCAAATGGAAAGCAATTATCAACAACCTGCATAAAGGTATCCAAAAAAGTATCAGTAAAATCAGTATGATTTAAATTTGGAGAAAGTAAACTTGTCCAATTCACTTGTTTTAAGGCATCTAAAAAAAATTTTATATTTGCATTGTTAATTCTTCGTTTAAATACATTATTACCAGCTGCGGGACTGTTTATACATGCATTACTCGTAAATCTTATAAAAACTCCTGTATGGTCAGAGATATTCATGTCCCAAACTCCAGTCTCAAAAGACTCAGAAGATAGATTAGTAAACACATTATCTAAGCATGTTCTAGATGTGGGAGTAATTCTAGTTGGAACGTTTATGCAGGGTATCATGCCATACATAAGAAAAAAATCTTTTAAATCCTGAACTGATTCAGAGCTACAATTAAAATCCAGGTTAAAATCACCAGTTAAAATAATAAATTTATATCTACGAGAATAGAAGTCAACAAGGTTACAAACAGAATTTTTAAAAATGGTTACATCTCCACTAGATGAAGATCTATACACAACAACTAATAAACAGTTAAAATCGACAATCTCAGCTGCACAAAATTCAGCATGCACAGCAGAACTAAAATTAGTAACATCAACATTTTTTACACTAATGTTCATAGTGGCAAAAATCGCAACACCACCGTGGCGCTTCCTACCATTTCTACAGAAAGAAGACACTAGATAATAGTTAGGCAAATTGATGACCTTCAGATTCTCATAATCCAGCCAATGCTCAGAAATGCATAAAAAATCAAATGATTGAGACATCAGCGAAATATTAATTTCGTCAATTTTGTTGGATAAACATTGGACATTAACATGGTACATAGAAAAAGATTTAGAAAAACAAGCAGGTTTACCGCAGGGCCGTCCCATCTGACTCTGCAGATTGTAACCCACATGATTGGCCTGGTTTTCTAGGACGAAAAAATCTATTCACTTTGACACCTTGAGGCCATATGCTGCTCTCCAATAACTTTGAAGATTCATCCTCCGGAACAGACACCTTAAACGATGAATACTTAAATGGATTTTTGCTATTTAACTTAGCCACAAATGCATTAGGAGCAAAGTTCTTCAAATAGGTAGTAAGTGCAGCTGTGTCAGTGTCAACAGCAAAATTAGTTACATGATATTCAGAAATACGCTCTTCGTTACTTCTAGATGCAGCTTTGAATGGACAGTTTATAGAACTTTCTTGATTACCGATCAAAATATTTCTGCTCCTATCTTTGGCACTTTTACGAGATACCGGATGATATGAAGGCAAATCACTCTCAATATTAATGATTTTATCACAGATGTTCAACGCTTTAGCATTGTGGACTGCACCAGATACCGCACTCTCAGAGATAACAGGACACAATGGCGAATGAGCAAAAGCAGTGGGTGTAGGACTATCCTTCTTATGACTATTTTTCTTATTTCTACCACTTACTTGAGATATTTTAGAGGATGATTGCTGCAAAACATCGCGTGCATCTCTGGCTTCATTAAGTAAAACAATTTGATCTTTCAGAGACTTAATTGCTACATCCTGGTTGCAAATAATTAAGTCCTTTTGTCTAATTATTTCTTCTAGATATGAAATTCTGATTTTATCCACACTTTCAGAACTATTATAATTAGAATTCACCACATTGGAAATAACATTAGAAGGGACATCCTGTACATCAGAACAGCATATAACAGTGTCATTATCCATAAATTGAACATTTTTCATCATTTTTAGGCAACTTTTATGCGAAGTTTTTCCACAACGTAAACACCTTATCCCTGAACGAGCAGGATTCCTGCATCTAGTGCAATTAGTGGAAGATTCTGCATTATTCGCATTAGATTCTGCCATAATAAAACAATAAAAATATGTTGATGCACAGTATATAGTTAAAAATTAAAATAACGACCTTTGGTGGTATAGGCGCTCTACTTCCAATCACAAAAACGATGCAAGTTAAGAGATAAAACACAACGTTATCGACGAATACTGAGATTGCAAGTTTAAAATAAGTTCACAGCAGTTAAAAACACTAAAATGCATAAAGCAATAGTCTATCTTTAAGGTTACACACTCAAAACCAATTTAAAATACTTGAAAACACCACTAAATGAAATCAAGCAAAAGCACGGAAAAGAATAATAATAATAATAATAATAATAATAATAATAATAATAATAATAATAATAATAATAATAATAATAATAATAATAATAATAATAATAATAATAATAATAATAATAATAATAATAATAATAATAATAATAATAATAATAATAATAATAATAATAATAATAATAATAATAATAATAATAATAATAATAATAATAATAATAATAATAATAATAATAATAATAATAATAATAATAATAATAATAATAATAATAATAATAATAATAATAATAATAATAATAATAATAATAATAATAATAATAATAATAATAATAATAATAATAATAATAATAATAATAATAATAATAATAATAATAATAATAATAATAATAATAATAATAATAATAATAATAATAATAATAATAATAATAATAATAATAATAATAATAATAATAATAATAATAATAATAATAATAATAATAATAATAATAATAATAATAATAATAATAATAATAATAATAATAATAATAATAATAATAATAATAATAATAATAATAATAATAATAATAATAATAATAATAATAATAATAATAATAATAATAATAATAATAATAATAATAATAATAATAATAATAATAATAATAATAATAATAATAATAATAATAATAATAATAATAATAATAATAATAATAATAATAATAATAATAATAATAATAATAATAATAATAATAATAATAATAATAATAATAATAATAATAATAATAATAATAATAATAATAATAATAATAATAATAATAATAATAATAATAATAATAATAATAATAATAATAATAATAATAATAATAATAATAATAATAATAATAATAATAATAATAATAATAATAATAATAATAATAATAATAATAATAATAATAATAATAATAATAATAATAATAATAATAATAATAATAATAATAATAATAATAATAATAATAATAATAATAATAATAATAATAATAATAATAATAATAATAATAATAATAATAATAATAATAATAATAATAATAATAATAATAATAATAATAATAATAATAATAATAATAATAATAATAATAATAATAATAATAATAATAATAATAATAATAATAATAATAATAATAATAATAATAATAATAATAATAATAATAATAATAATAATAATAATAATAATAATAATAATAATAATAATAATAATAATAATAATAATAATAATAATAATAATAATAATAATAATAATAATAATAATAATAATAATAATAATAATAATAATAATAATAATAATAATAATAATAATAATAATAATAATAATAATAATAATAATAATAATAATAATAATAATAATAATAATAATAATAATAATAATAATAATAATAATAATAATAATAATAATAATAATAATAATAATAATAATAATAATAATAATAATAATAATAATAATAATAATAATAATAATAATAATAATAATAATAATAATAATAATAATAATAATAATAATAATAATAATAATAATAATAATAATAATAATAATAATAATAATAATAATAATAATAATAATAATAATAATAATAATAATAATAATAATAATAATAATAATAATAATAATAATAATAATAATAATAATAATAATAATAATAATAATAATAATAATAATAATAATAATAATAATAATAATAATAATAATAATAATAATAATAATAATAATAATAATAATAATAATAATAATAATAATAATAATAATAATAATAATAATAATAATAATAATAATAATAATAATAATAATAATAATAATAATAATAATAATAATAATAATAATAATAATAATAATAATAATAATAATAATAATAATAATAATAATCAGCGTAAACAAGTAATATAAAGAAATACGTATTTGTAGAAATAAATGTGAACATTACTGATTAACTTAAAAGGCGAAGTTCAGTTGCTCACTTGATCACTTGCACGTAAGTACAAGAGATGTCCTGCTCTACCACTTAACCTTTCTTAACATAAACTAATTTAATTAAGCAACGTAATTACACGTAGTAAACCTAAATCATTATATCACATATAATCAATTCAAATAACCATATAAAAATACTAACCTTAAAAAAACAAATTGAATATATATATATATATATATATATATATATATATATATATATATATATATATATGCACATGGACAAATACAATGGTACCGATATAATAATACAGCATCAAAAGTGACAACATTATTTAACAACTTTTGTTCGGATGCTCACTTTACAGGATGTTGAGAAGTAATTAGAAGCTTGAATAATGCTGCTTTAAATTGTCCAAAAGACAAACAGTAAAGATCTAGAGGAATGGAATTAAGGATCTTGGTCATAAGAAAATGATTTTTTAAATTGAGAAAGTTTATGTTTAGGTATTTGAATATGGTGTTTATATCTTGTATTGAGAGAATGAATATTGTGCCGAAATTTAATTTTCTGGTATGAATAAAACGAAAATTTAGAAGAAATGATTTTAACAAACAAACATGCACTGTGTAAATATCTCCGCTGCTTCATATTCAACCAACCAAGTTCAGTGAGTGAGTTTATATAATTTTTATGTAATCCTATTATTAGACACTGAATTGCCTGTTGGGTTAACTACACTAAATATACAGGGCGATTCAGAACTTATCTAAACATATTTGGGAATAGATGCGTCATGAAAAATGGAGTCAATATCGTAAACATTTTTTTGTAAAATCTTTATAATTTCCGAGAAAAAAATTATTGACATTCTAGTAGTTTCAACCTTTACATCACTGGGCTACTGTGGTCTCTAGCCATGCGATTTCAAATTTCCGATTACTTATCGTCTTAATTTTTTTGTGATACATGTAATTAGTTTAGTTAAGCATGAATTAGTTTTTCAAATATCAAAAATGGGTTACATATAGCAACTCGCAGTTGTTGGGTATCGTTTTAATTTATGGTAAAATGAAAATGCTTTAGCAGAACGATTTCCTAGAAAAAGCAAGGGCAAGTGCACCATTTCTATTAAACAACAAAAAGAAAAATATTGTAGTTGGGCGATATTTCAGTGAATTTTTGGTCTATATGTAGAAACATTACTCTAAATTGTTTCTTCTATTTTCAAATGTGTTGGGATGGACAATTTGGGGGCAAATTTTATTCACATTACGGAAACATGGTCCTATTTGGACACCACCTGTAAGTACGCTATTTCAACAAGTACTTCAACGTGAATGCACTTGGCAAAATAGCGGCCTATAAAATATTATTTTAAATTAAAGCTTTTAAGAACTATTTAAGCCACAACTGTACTAAATATGATGTCCTAAATAATAAAATATCATTGGTTTTTGGTTTTTTTGAGAGTTACAAAAGTATATTTTTTATCGAAAAAAGAAAAAACATCGGCTAATTATAATTACTTGGTATTTTTAAGGCCTGTTTAATTTTGAGAAGTACCATGTCAACTATTATCGGTAAACTTTAGTTCGAAAGTGTACCTACGCGAGAAACAGAAAAATGCTCAAGATAAATTAAAATCCCATTGTTTTCTAGGAGATGAATGCCTTCAAGTCTGTGTTCATGATTATCTATAATGTATCGGGAAGAAATATAATTTGTGTCTTATTAGGATTTATTTTGGTACACAATGAATAGAAAATAATACTTTAAAAATTATGTGTAATAAGTGCAAATGTAGTGCAAACGCAGACGTGACGCGGGAATCATGCGGATTAGTCCAGAACTCGGAGACTTGTGTGGAAGAGGGGTCGGTGTATTATTATTAAGCAGGTCGCATTTGCGACTTACGTTGGTAGACTCCAACCACAATTCAGTGCAGGAAAACCTCATTAATTAGGGGGGTAGTCAAATGTCGACCGGTATCAATCCCTCACATTGATCCAAGCTAACATTCTTCCACTCTACCATACCTGCAGGGAGGGTGCCAATCCTCTCCACGAATATAACTGATATACGGTCTACCGGCTGCAGGGCTGAAACCCACATCGATCTAGCCACATAGATACAAGTACTGACCGCGCGGCCACTGACCGACCAAATCATTGTTCTTAAAAAGATAAGAAAAAATATATATTAGATAATAATAAATGAAAAAATCAACTAGATATGTGATTAACTCTTTAATTTTATCTCTTATCTTAATCTAACTTGTGAATTGTGTACTTTAATTACTCAAATGTGTCATACAAAACTAGTGATTGTGTCAGACATGTCGATGCTAAACTTGTTAGTGGAGTAAAATCGCTTTCCTACCTCACTCATTTCTGGTATAACGAAACTTGTATAAAAAACTATAGCGTTTCTAACGTTATGCATCAATTTTTGATAACATAAAGTTTTTTCGAAAAAATGAGTTCTAATGTCGGCATCAAAAACTATAAGGAGGGCTACATTAATTATTGAAAATTGATCTATAGTTATATCGAAGCAAATGTAGCCAAAAGTTTATACAATTTTCTTTTTAAAGTTTTCAAGAAATTGAATTTTGTATGCACGCCGTGTGCTAAGCTTGCGATGCAGAATATATTTTTAGAAATTCGGCGAGTTAGAAAAATCTATATTGTCCATAAAGACAAAACCATTTTTTTGTGTATATTATTATTGTGTTAGATATATTTATGTAATTATGTAATTTTAAAATTAGTAATTCAAAGATTTGAGAACAGGTAAAAAAGGATAATGAATAATATTAAATTTATTACAGTTTTATTTTTTACTATAGAAAATTCGAGTTTAATTTGCGGAAATGCCTTTGATTTATGGAAGGATAAAATTGTAAAAAACGAACAAATAAAGGTTTATTGAACGACATAACTATATATATATATATATCAATTTTCAATAATTAATGTAGCTCTCCGCATAGTGAAGTTTTTAATGCACAAATTTGGTGGTGCCCACTTTCAAACTAATTTTTTTGAAAAGGCTTTAAGTTATTAAAAATTGGTGTGTGCCATTAAATTGCGCTATAGTTTTTTGAAATATAAATTGCGAAAAAATATGAATATAGGTAAAATTGTTGATTTACAAACGGCCATGTATGTAACAAAAAATATAATTTCCAAATAACATCCGATGCATGGCAAATTTGATTTTAAAATGTTCGTATCTACTGAAAGTTGTAGAAGTCCATTTCGGATGCTCAAATTGTCCCTCTACAAAACGGTAATGGTTTAATTTAATTATGCCTTCTTTAAAAAAACGGGATAATTGAGAGCTTATCATACTCCACTATATACCCTCCATGTAATTAATCCAAATAAATTATAATACTCGTAAAAAGTTGGTCACTCTACAACAGAAAGCAGTTACACACAACGTCAAAAGTCTTGAACCCCCTGGATATAAAATGATTTGATTAAACCTAGTGGTTTTTCTTAATGTGGTAAAAAAGTACATGTACTTAAGGAAGAAAAAAGACAATAAGCCAAAAGTTCCTTTGAATTTTTGTACATTATAATGCCAGGACGTAAAATTTCTGTTTCTGGCAAACATGTTTGGCATTCCTAGATCATCTGTTGTACGAATAGTCCACAGATATGAAGAATTTGATAGAGTGGAAAACAGACCATGTAGTGGACGTCCTCGAGTATCTAATTAAAGGGAGGATCGATATTTGGTGCAATATAACCGTAGACACCGCACATCTTCCATCCACATCCATCCACAACGCAAATTTACGGGTTATATTTTAAAAAAATAATTTTAAAATAAATTTGCAATGTAACATTTATAAAATTGAACTGAGCCTTGAAATTACATTCTTATAACAATTTTGTAACACAACATAAATTAAAACATGACGATTCAAAGGATGAAATTAACTACCTATTCGATATTAAGATATTAAACAGTCAACTTTCATATATTGGGTAAATTATTAGGCAGATAATATATCTTGTGAAAGTTAACTAACTCTCCATATCAGATTTTTTTATCGTAGTTCCAGTAAAGCAAGGCATTATACTAATAACTTTCAAATATTCTAATAAGTTTAATATCAGGAATATGTATATAGTGATCCAAAATATTCTTACAAATAGTTTCAATAATGAGATTGACTGGAATTTAAATGATCAAAAAAAAAAACATAAACCCTACACAATACATTTAAATAATATCCATCAATTATTATTTTGATAGCACAAGTACATAATGATTATCTACATAACCTTAATTGACATATGAATTAAATGTTTTACAATTAGAAGAATAAACAATAAATCAACTTTTATTTTATAGTGCCCGGCATATGAGTGTCTTTATTTTGTTGTACCTATAATAAATTGTACCAAACAAAACATATTTTAATTAAATTTTTTTTCTGACCAGTGGTAACAGAATTATGACAGTAAACAGATCTTGAATATGTGTCAACGTCGCTCACATACCATGTCAGAATTGTCAGGTGTTTGTACACCATAATTACAAATAATCCTACACTGTGAATAGTTTTCTTAGAGCTCTTTTCACAACAAAATAAAATGTGAAATAGTTAACATGTTATGAAGTTGGGAATGGTTACTATAAATTGTTACTGTTACTATTTTTGTTTATGTAAACTTACAAATATCTAGCAAGCACTAGAGAAAAACGAAACGTACTAGCCACAATATTACATGACTAATACTTTTAGGTTAACAGCAGCAGCTGACAAATTGCAATGTTCTCGGACGTTACAGTTTTAAGGATTTGCTGGAGAACTTCATTAATACTGATACAAAAAACAAATAACGAACACATTACATTACAGGAGCTTTTATTTAACGTTAATTATACCTTAGTTTGTTATATTGTAACACAGTTTTGCATTTTATTGCAGTTGTATTTTTATTTTTGAAATGTATTTGTAGAAAAACTATTTATTTTAGACATTTTTCTCATAAGAGTTTTTTTGTTACGTTTGGTCGGATATACAAACCTTTAGTATCGGCATTTAAAAACATCTTGTATATTAATAACAATTGAATTAAGACAATTATTGATTCTGGATTCATAATCCTCAGGGTTATCTGAGAAAAACAGTTCCTGGTCAATTACCTTATACCTAATGTGGGAATAGTAGCAGTCAAACAGTTGCTATAAAAACAATAAATATGATACAAACAAAAAAAATCAATCAAAGTATGTTTTGTATTTGTATTGAATGCAGATATTATAATTTAAGAATTTTAATTGAACTTTCTGCGACCTGAAGAAAAGGTAAAAAAATCCATTAACCCATTAAATGCAGTGTCTAAATAAAAAAATATTTCTTAGCTATTGCTCATATAAATACGTAAATAGTAAGCGTTTTATATATCACTATAAAAGATTTAATTTTATTTCGTTTAATAATAGATTCCTTCATTTCTTGCAAAATATAATTTTCAAGGTAATCTGAATTGGTGAAATATAACGATTACGCCTTATATATACATTTACTAAATAAGCATCAACGTGATGGTCATGAGCGCCCATCTGAAGACGATGGTAATATGTAAAACGGACTTGTAAATATCGCACATGCTTAAGCATATTAGTAATCCATTAATGCCGGTTTAATATTCTATACGGTCTGTGTTCTATACAGGCTCACTACAAAACACTATGTCTAATGAATTATTATTCTGTTACATATATTTCTAATAACTTGCAAATTATATTAAAATAAATGTAGGTAAAATCGTTTGTAATAATAATAATGGCACTCTTTAAAATGAATTTTTCATTTTTTTAACTGCTGACGTATCCGTAATGAAATCTATTTTTAACATTAGTTCTTAATTGTTTCACTCATCAATAGGGATTTAATGAAATTTCTACTCAGAACTTCCAGAAGTTCTAAAACTGTTTTGAGGGAGTGTCATTATTATTGCAAAAGTTTATACAATCGTTTGCAATAATAATTACACTCTTTAAAATTAATTTTGCGATTTATTTTGAACTGCTGACGTATTTATAATGAAATCTACTTTCAACTTTTAACATTAGTACTTAGTTGTACAGCGATTTAATGAAATTTCTATTCAGCTCACAGAAGTTCAAAAACAATTTTGAAAAAGTGTTATTATTATTGCATGTACATACTACAACTACTACCAGTGGTGTAACTACTCTCCCTCCAGCCCCTGTAATGCGGTGGTGTCCGCAGCCACAGGGAGACCCTGGAGAATACTAAGAAAAAAATGTCGATGACAATGTTGACAACCATAATTAATTAGTAATGTAAGCTAGTACGGAGGTATGTAGTAGTAAACAAAACAGTTGTATGCAAATAGCAAAAGGCCTATGCCAAAAATGATCGATGCCTCCAGTGTTTTAATGATTTAGTTCAATTGAGGACAGTTATTTAGTTTATAGTTTTAAGGCATGTTTGGTCACTGGTTGGTGTATCATATTTGAAACTTAAAGTTTCTTTTTTTCCAAAGAATTATCATTTTAAGCTGTATTTTTTTCCTGTGATCTTATATACAACATAAGTTTGTTGTTTTAAATTCTGAATTTAACTGAATTTAAATTAAATACTACTAAATACCTAAATAAAATATCATTTTAACAGTTATTTATATATAGTAATATAATATACGTACATGGCAGATTTGAAATTCTTAGTTATGCCGCTGACTACTACACAGGTTTTTATTACGGAAGAGAAAATTAAATTGTCATGCATATAATATATCCATGAAAGAAATACTAAATAAAATTTCACACCTCTACTAACTTTAAAATCAATAAGATGCCTTTATTTTGACTCGTTACCATGGCAACCAGAAAAATATTCGGAATTTTTTTCGTGGCGAGATGATAATTAAGTGAAAATTTTTTGACAGTTGAGAAGAAAAACATATATGATCTACACATTGGCATTTTATTAGCTATATACGAAATATGATGGATATACCTACATATAAATTTCTTCGAAATTGCATCGTGTTACTTGTAAAAAAAATATTTCTACTACCTTTAGTGACCAACATATGTCAACAACACCAATACTTTGGTCGAGTCAAATTAATTTAAAATGTGGAGTGTGTAATTTTCTTACCGAATACCACACGAGCGTAAATTATTCCAGGAAATTTTTTTTTTGGTCACGAATATTTTCAAAATATTCGCGACCTCAAAAAGATTTCCGGAAATAATTTAAGCTATTAATATTATAAGCGAAAATTTCAGGCCAACATTTTCTAGCTAATTAGAAGCTTATATTTTGTTCTATTACCAAATTTTCATTCATCCTCCTTCATGTAAGCTGCATGTGATTACACTGAATTTTTTTGTAATGTTTATGTATAAATTGACATTTTTTTGATAATACTTGATATTTTAATTATATTTTATTCTTGAGTTTTTAATGATTTTGTGTAAACTAAAACAAACAAAAACAGTAAATTATTATACTACTACATGTAATTATTTTCAATACAAAATCTGATTGTCGCACATCAAATTAATAGATGATAGTGCAAAATTTTCTTACTGCATATTTTTCGACGAGTTTTGAGCTTAAATTAATAAACGGAAATTTTTCTTAGAAAAATGATCTCTACCACTAGGGATATTATAAATGAAAATATATCATGGATGCCAAAATTCAAGTTTCATTACGGGCATTTAAACGAAACATTTAGATTGTCGGTACAAATTATGTCGGTTTGTACGTCAGTGACATATATATTAACATTCACTGACAAGTTTCTTTCTTATGCTTCATTTAATAGGTGTGAAAGCATGAGTAAAACGTTAAAAGAATGTCAATGTATTAATAGCATTTGACTTCCTAAATTAGTTCTTCAAATGACTTTTACAAGTATGTACAGTATTAGGTACTTCCACATTTAGTTATAACTAGTTTCTTAATACAGCTCTGAATTATGAATATATAGCTAATATGGATTTACTGCATTTAGCTAGTAGGTATATACCTTTCACATTTTTGAAATATAATTCAGCCTGACGTCCTTAAATAAATAATATAGATAATAATTATTATTATTAATATAGCAAGAACAATTTTTTAAATTTCGATTTTGAAAAGGCTTATTTATGAGCAACTAGGTACGTAGGTTAAGTTCAAAATTATAATAATTAATTATTCACTTTATTTTTTTTTATCGTTTATGATTAAAGATATTCATCCATAGATGAATAAGCTGTAGACAACTCTCTCTTTCTCTCTCTCTCTCTCGTATTGTTTTCCTGATGTTTTGGCCTAATTATATTTATCACATAAATGCATTTACATATAATATTAAATAACATGCTATATACATGACTCAGTGAATTAATGACCGAATCAGCCATCTAATAAACATGAAGTAGATACCTAATTTAATAATTAAATAAATTCATAGACAGTGAAAAATGTTCATGAACCTGCATTCCTCTCACTTTACTCCTAAGTCGAGAAACTAATTGGTTTCACCACGTAACCGATATTTTATAATTTCTAATATATTTAAATTTTAAATATATTTAGTTATTCCAAACGCATTAGAATAAATGCATTTTTGTGGAATAAAGTACCTCATTACGTCATGAGAATAGTTCAGAATCGAATAACTATGAATCAGTACCATAGTACAGGAATACTTTTTTGGTAGTTTATATTGAAATTCACCCCCTATACATAGATGTTCACAGATTATTTTAAGAAAAATATTGTAAATAAAGTTTACCATTAGGTAGGTGCTCTTATGTCTACGAAGATTACAGTATTCTTATCCTTCCACAGCTTCACCTATTATTTTATTATTTATTTCTTTTCATATCATTTTAAAAAATAAATATTAATCATTAGTCTTCAGTTTTACAAATTTATATTAAAGACGATATCGGTAGGATAAGGCTGACCATATAAGAACATCGATGTTTAGTATTCACCTATGCTTTAGTAATTTCAAAGATAGAAACAGGAACTAAATGAAGTAACGAAAAGATTAGAACAGAAGGCTCTATAGAAGCGATTGTATGTAAATAAAATAAAAATGAAATGTCTGAAGTGGTCTGACCATGAATTAAATTAATAATATTTGACGACAAGAAAAGATGAAGGAAGAATATAAAAATATGATAACCCATGCCTCTGTGCTCTAAATAGAATATTACAGAATAAAAATATAACTAATTTAAAAGATAAAAATGTACACAGGATAATTATAACCGACAATTCTCTTTATACTTATATGTTGTATGTGAAACGTGAATTCTAAACAAGGCAAGAGAAAAAATTATGAGAGATGTGAGCCTTGGAAAAATATTTAGCAGAAGAAAAATAGATTTGATATAGGTATGAAGAACAAATAAAGAACTATTTCAAATATGCAATTATTGTAATAGGATAAATAATGAAAGGTAGTTAGTTGGAGGTGACATGTGAAGAGGATGCCAGAAACTGAACTTTGTTGAAAACCTTTGAGAATTTTTCTTTTACAAGAGTGAACCATCTGAAAGAGTATTTTAGTACTAAACCTCGTTTGGGCCAAAGGAACCATGATCTTTTTTTCATGGATCTACTTGCCCAAACCGCAAATGAGTATTATATTTATCTTTTAATCATGTAAACATGGGGGCATAGGTGAGAAAGTGTGGTCATCTTTTACCTTAATTGTTTCTCTACAAGGGGTCTTATTTTTTACTGTATTAGAAAGGTATTTTAAGTTAATATAAATCAAATCTCCTACAATTCCTATCAATGAAGTTATATGTATGTTCTCTGATACCAAACATCTAGGTATGCTAATGAACAATTCCACAGACAAAGCTCTGTTCAATAATTATCTAAAGAAATTAATCTATCTAAATTTGCTAACTAGATGTCTGGCATCAGAGAACATACATATGACTTTATTGATAGGAATTGTAGGAGGTTTGATTTATATTAGCTTAAAATACCTTTCTAATACAGTAAAAAATGTTACAACAGCTAATAATAAGGGATATATGGGTAGATGTTGTGGGTGTAATTCAACGCTGGTTGGGGCTTTTGTCCACAGAGTAGTTAGTTTCACACAATATTATTAATACCTAAAAATATATAAAAAGGGGATCTTATATCAAAACAATTTGTTGTATATACATATATTTAAAATGAATGATAATATCCCGCATAGAATTTAATTTAAAACACTTTTTTACTCTTGTTAAATTTTAAAAAACTTTTAAGGTTAAAAATAAATTAATTAAAACAAGATTTTAATAGTGTTAGAAGAAAATAAAAAGTCAGTAGTAGGTTCTACGATTAGGCAGAGTAAATTTCAATATTCGGCGAAGAGTAAATTTACGTTTAAGATAAAATAGTGCACATTTTGAACAATTTCTTTAGTTTTAATTTTATTTTTACTTTATTTTATAGTTTTATTACTAACTGTAAGATTTAAACACAAAACCTGTTACTTTAATAAACACTATTAAAATCTTGGTTTAATTAATGCATACTTTCTTCTTATGTGGAACACCCTGTTAAAGAAATGTACTTTTTCGATTTCAACTTAAAAACACCCTCTATCAAATTAATAGTAAAGCAATTGATCATTGTATAGTTCTCCTAAAACCAGAGGACTTAAAAAAAGTAAGTAAGTAATAACATAAACAATGCGCTGTATATAGAGCGGAAATTGGCAAATAATAATAGTAAAATCAAGATATGCAAGGAAACTCTACCAAAGATTGTCATCCACAAAAATAAAAAAATAATAAATAAAAAATTAAATGCCAGTTTCTAGTTTTTGTCGGTTTCGTTGTTTTAAAATTGTCATAACTAAAAACATGTTTATATCGCCCATTAAAACTTTAAACATCTACATTATGAAATGACGACGGAGATGCAAAGAATAACTGTATCATCAATAGACTTATTGTAAGGAAGATTGATCCAAATTATTCAAGCATCTCCGCCGTGTCCCATTACAAACCAAATCAATCTGTATGATTTGATTCCCTCCTAAATGTGCTATATAATATGTGATATTATCTGATTAGAACTGTAATGACATAACACAATTATATATTAAGTAACGCATGCCGATTCATAGTTTTTATCTGTCACTTTAAAAAACTTGTAACGCTCCGCTACCGTATACTACATTATGAAATGGGAGATGGCAATATTCGGATAATTTGGGTCAATCTTCCTTACAAGTAAGACGATTATACGAATTTTATTATAAATAATTAAGTAAATAATGTATGAAAAACTACAATGCAGTAAGTGAAATTAGCAATGTTAAATTTCAATGATGAATGAATCGATCTGCTGGTAAATTGAGAAATAATTATTTACCATGAAATTCTTTATTGGTCAACGTTAGTAATTAAGTAAATCTAACAAACGTCTCTTAAGTCTAGTATCTTTGAGCACATTAAATAGATATGACCAGTACCAAAATATATGATAGATATTTTAGGATAAATTAGATAACCTAATTATGCAATTTGCAAAATTTAAAAATATTCAATAACGATTCTATTTTCTTGAGATTGAATAAGATTAAATGGAACAAGAACAGCTGGGGTATATTTTTAAGTAGACATTAATGATTTTTATATTATGAAATATAGTAAAAATAGGATTTATTCTTGCGGCAAATATGCTCAATTTGTTTTTATGACACTCAATCTATTGAAGGTTCTCTTACAGCAATAATTTGTAGGTATTTACTGGAATTAGACTAATACTCTAAATAAATGGAAACTGATTCACTAACCGACAAGGTCATCAGATCAAGTCACATATTGAGCGGCATTTAAGTGGCATTCATGAAGAAAATTGCAAACAAGATAAAGAAAATTATTTTGATGTACCTATTAGTTGAAATATTTTTCTAAATTTTATATTTTTCTATTATTATTAGCTTTTAAATATACTTTTACTATAATATTAAAGGTTTTAAATTAATTGAAAATAATTCTAAAATATTCTTAAAATATTTACCAGTAGATGCACAAATTCTGTTTAAAAAAGATCTCTTGAAAAAGCAACACTTGAATTGAGGAAATAGTCAGTTATCGTGCTTAATAGGGTGCTCATTTTAATCATTTTTCATGGTTATTTGGTTATGAATTATTAAATGATCTATAGAACAAACCTAAATATTTAAAATCAGAAAATATCTCTGTTTGATGGGAATTGTAGAAATTTTAACAATTAATTTGAAATTATAGAAAACATAGTACCTAATAAAAATAATTATAGTTACTTTTAAAATGAATGAGTAACAGTTTTATAATTGCGAGATATATTTACCTAGAACTTTATTACTGACGCTGTATTTATTCGTTTTGTATGAATATGATAGACTGTAGACTAAGTAGTAAGTATAGAAGTTTTATTCATTGCACTTTAAAGATATCCTAACATTTCTAAAACTAAACGTATAAAAGTTGTACGTTTAGTTTTGTAAAGTATAGTAAGGCGCGAAAGGTATTCGCCATAGGCATATTACCTATATACCAATAAAGATTATACAACTTCTAAAATAGAAAAATGTGAAATTAGGTAATGGTGAATAAAAAGAGAGTTACGCATAAGATTAATTAATTGTAAACGGCCTCTAATCCGAAAAAAATGTGGCACGCCGCAAACTACTTTCACTAAAAATGTGAACCAACTAATATTTGTAGTAATGGTTTATAAATATCGAAATGTATACATTAGACAAGAATTTCTAATGATAATATATACATTGTTTCGGTTTAAAATAAATGATAAGGTAGGTACTGACCAGAACGAATAGATAGTGGTACAACATAATGGCATTTGCATGAAAACTGTCACACTCGTATTGCACTAGTAAATATCACACAAATACTGACCGGCCTCTAGCAAATCCGAGCACTCCAGTGCGTTTGGTGGCTGTAAAGGTAGGCGTACCCCGCCAGCAGAAGTCAGAGGTCGCATTCAATGCAAGGTTGTGCGTGTTACGTGTAATCCACTTATTTTTTATTCATTGTGTTTACTAGCTCTTATGGAAAATAATGGGTAACGCTGTTGGATAATAAAATTATTTTAGTTTTTCAATGTAATTCTTTATGTCATGAACATAATATATTTACATACAAATGGAAACTATTACTTGTCTTAATTGTTTTATCCTACTTGTGTTTAGAACTGCAAAATAGTTTAAATTGTTATAGAAAGACATTAATACTGTGAATTAAATATAGAAAATATAGTACCACCTGAAAAAAAAGATGCTAAATAGATACTCAGTTGAAAAATTAAAGATCATATTAGAAGACAAATCTCAGATGTCTGCTTGTCCAGAAATTACAATGTTAAATACCAAATTTGAGACTGTTATAAAAGGTACATACAAATAACATGTTTTTACTTCGATTACGTTTTCTTTTCCGATTTTATGAAAATATTTTCAAAACCGTGATTTATTATTGTGAAAAAAATGTATTTAACATTTTTCCAAAAGTAGTAAATAACATTTTTAATTACTTCGATTAAAACAAATTTAAAGAAAAACCAACAATATAGACGAATAAACATTATAATTTGTGGTTCCTATTACACGTGTCATTATATTTTCAATGATTACAAATTATAAGATATTAAAATAAACAAAATTCTAGTAATCAAATAAAAGTGGAAACATAGATATTGTTTTATCTGAGACTTGGTTAATTGAAGATCTATATAACCAATGTTTACAACATTTTACTGGTTTTTATAATGAATCATATTATAATCAAAATGATGGAGTCATTATAATTTATTGTAAGGATATTTTAAATGTGAGTATGAGTATGAGTTTTGGAAGGTAATATTACGTTTGGTATTACTGCGTCATATATTCAAGACTTACAAAATTATTTTTCTAATTCAAATTATCAAAATCTTGAAATTTTCCTTGGCGATATAAACAAATTTAATGGAAAATAATCTGAAAGTAGTAGGCAGTTATCTCTGTGCACTTGAAGAATATGGATTTTTATCTTATATAAATAAACCAACTAGGGTGACTTATTTCTCAAAAAGTATATTAGATCATATTTTTATTCGTATGGATAAACATACTTACTATAGGTATAAGAAAAAACTTAATATTCAGCCATTTATAATAAAAACGATTTGACTGACCACTAGGTATACAGTTTTTCTTTCTAGAGATGTTCAAGATAAAAATGTTAAAATTCCCATGTTTTTACAAGAAATTAGATTTGGAAAAATTAACTGCAGATTTAGTTAGGGAAACTTGGGATGATGATATCAATGAAAAGAATGCCGAATCATATATTCACATATGACCTTTTTGAGTAAGTGAGTAAGATATTGCATTATATAAATATTCATATAGAATGCAAAGTAGTATAAAATAATAAATTTAGTAAAATCCTTAGATTACGGAGGGCATTATTAGATCAATAATTATCGCGACTGATTAAAAAAGAAATTAATAAAACATTAATATGTGGACAGTTATAAATAATATAAAAAATGTCGTAATCGTTTAAATAGTCTAATTAAAATTACTAAAAATGAACATTATAAAAATAAGTTGATTGAAGCTAATAAAAATTTTAAGCAGATTAGGAAAATTGTGAATGAAGCATCAAACTCAAATGACAATAATAATGAGGACATAGTTAAAAATATGACAGAAAAATAAAATAATGTTCTTCTTCCCCAGACTTTCTGAAAAAATTATGCAATGAATCTCTTTTCTTATATCCTGTTACGGAAAATGAGTTAATTTCTTAAACATATAAGCAACCTCAACGGCGATTCATCGCCGGGTCCAGATCAAATACCTGTGAAACTAATAAAATTATGTCATAAAGCTTTGCTGAAATTATTGAAACATATAATAAATTTGTATCTTGGTTCTGGTAATGTCTCAGTTGGTTTTAAAGAATTATATAGTATACCAATTTTTAAATCTGGAGATAGAAGTATGGTAGCTAATTACAGACCCATAACTATTATTTATAATTTTGAGAAAAATGTATTAAAACTCTATTAACAAATTATATCACTAAAAATCAATCAAGCAAAAATGAATTGAAATCAAAATGAAAATAATCATATATTTCGGTATTTTAGACATGTCCAAGGCGTTTGAAATGTAGGTACGGTGTATCATTTTGTTTCAAATATTGGAAGAAATTGGTATACGTAGTTTAGCACTTGATAGATGAAAAATTTACATCACATTGCTCGGAAATAATATTAAAATTGTAAGACATAACATACACTGGTGACTTTTTAAGACTGTTGGACTAGCTGACGGTAAATAAAACGTTTCAACTTGCCTAGAGTTAAAACCAGGAATTCTATAATTAAAACATTCCAGTAGAGATATACAATCAATATTATTGTTAAATAAATTAAATAAAAAAAGCATGCTGTCTAAATTTTAACAACGGAATATTGAACCTTAATAATAACTCATGTCCCTCGGTCGGGACATATACCTTATTTTTTACAAGAGAGAATTTTTTTGTACGGATTCAAGCGACAGAGAATGGTTTTGGTGTATAGGATACCAGATTAAAGAACCATATTCCAGTTCAGAATGTACTGTATAGCGTTGTTAATGCATCGATATTAGTAAAAGAGTTACAATTCCTCATAATCTCTAAATGTATTATACGGTTCAAGAGTGCTTATTGTAGTTGACTTCAATATACCAGAAATTGCCGCATGTACATGTAATTGTAATTTTAATTAATTGCATACAGTAAATATATAGACAATAATGGAATTGCCATTTAATCCGACTCTAAGAAGTTTTGGGAGATTATAAATACTAAGAAAGTTCATTCTTCTATTCCTTCTTGTATGACTTTCAGTGGAAGCGAAAGTCAAGATCCACAAATTATTATTGTCAATAATTTTGCTCAACTTTTTTCTAGTGTCTATATAACATCAAGTTCGTTACAAACTGTAAATGTTATAAATAACAATAATTCAATCGTTGTAAATAAAATTCATAGTAGGGATGTTCTAGCAGCTAGTAAAAAAAATAAAAGCGAACATGACTATGGGCCTTGATCTTATTCCTGCCTTTTTAATCAAAGATTGAGGTTCTGTTTTGTGTGAGCCATTGAGTAACATTTTCAATTTGATCTTAAAAACTGCAACATTTCCAGATATATGGAAAACCTCTAGAATTTGTCCAGTTTTTAAGAAGGGTAATTTAAATGTATCTAAATACCGCCCTATTGCTATTCTCTGTAATTTTTCCAAAATGTTTACTATCTAATCATGTGAATAACATTATTGTTGCGGAACAACATGGTTTACTTAAGGGTCGCTCGACCGTTACCAATCTTTGTTGTAAATCTCAATATATAATTCACGCTATCGATCGAAAAAATCAGGTAGATGTCATTTACACCGACTTCTCCAAGGCGTTTGATGGTCTTGACCATGGACTGTTATTAGGAAAATTGGATGATTTCGGTTTTAGTGGTGATCTTATTAAGCTATTCAATTCCTATTTATCGGATAGGTCGCAGTATGTACAATACCATAGGTTTCAGTCTATTGATTACCCTCAAACGTCTGGAGTCCCGCAGGTATCTGCTCTTGGTCCGCTATTATTTATTTTATTCATGACATCACCGTAGATTTGAATGTAAATGTTTTTATATATGCTGATGATGTTAAAATATTTTCGGAGTTTGTGTCCACCTGTGATTGCCTTAAATTGCAGCGAAATCTTAACCTTATTAATTCGTGTTGTATTAATAACAGATTGCCTGTGAATGTTGGTTGGTATTGCCGTAAAAATTGTGTAGTGACTTGGAATTATATATTAAATGACCTTCCATTAAGCAGGCCTGAAATTATATGTGACCTTTCGACCAAAAACTCTCCTTCGTACCTCACATACAAAAAACGTCACAGGTGCTTATAAAACTCTAGGTTTTGTTATAAGAAATGTGAAAGACTTTAAAAACTTCAGTACTCACAAATTGCTGTTTGAAACTTTCGTTACATCAAAACTAGAATATACATCGGTAATATGAAATCTCATATATTCAGTACATGTTACGACGATTGAGAAGATGCAAAGGCGTTTTTTTAAATCTGTCACTTTAATATTAGATTTTGTGTATACACTAAGATCTACCCTATACAGTTATTTCTTGAAGCAATTTAATATGATCAGTTTAGAGAGCAGAAGAAGTTTAAGTGCTGTATTTTTGTTGCACGAAATTCTTCATAATGAAGTAAAGCGCACATCCCTTTTATCCGCACTGAATTTTCGTGTACCTAGGCTGGATGTTAGAAATACCAGTTTATTATATATTAAAAACTACAATACTAATATTTATAAAAGTTTTCCTATATAATATGGTATGCCCGCTTAGAATTCGACATAGATATTTTTCGCTGCTCTATTGCAGACATTAAGAAGAAATTTGTATCTTTTGTGTAATTTTTTAATGTTTATTGTAATTCTTACCTATATCTTAATATCTGTCGTATTATACGTTTGATTTGAATTTTTAAAATATATGTATGTATGTATATATACAGGTCTTTGTTAGTTTGTTTGCTCTTATGTTTCAATGTATAATTTTTGTATTGTTAACTATACTATTAATTGTAAAACTTATCCTATTACTGGGTCTTGGGCCCGTTGAATATTTTAAATAAATAAATAAATAAATGAATGAATGAATGAATGAATGAATGAATGAATGAATGAATGAATGAATGAATGAATGAATGAATGAATGAATGAATGAATGAATGAATGAATGAATGAATGAATGAATGAATGAATGAATGAATGAATGAATGAATGAATGAATGAATGAATGAATGAATGAATGAATGAATGAATGAATGAATGAATGAATGAATGAATGAATGAATGAATGAATGAATGAATGAATGAATGAATGAATGAATGAATGAATGAATGAATGAATGAATGAATGAATGAATGAATGAATGAATGAATGAATGAATGAATAAATAAATAAATCTAAGGTTTTATACGACGATTTCGATATATTTTGTATATGCTGGGAATTCCACAAGGTACTGTATTAGGCCCTATTTTATTTTTAATTTATGTATGATCTCGGTATTTTAGATGTTAATGGAAAAGTAATGTGTTACGCTGACGACACTGTTATAAATTTTGTAAGTACTTCATAGGATCAAGCTTTTAAGAAAGCTGAGATTTGTAATTTCGAATTGGTTGCATTCTTTGAAAAATGACGTGAATTTTAATATATCTTTTTTATTCCGTTATCCGCGAGAGGAACATCAGACCATATCTTGTGAAATCGTCTGACAACTATCGTAGTACCGTATAACTAGTTATGTCCTAAACCATAACATCGGACGACATAAATTCGTTATTCTACCGTAAGTATATTTTATAATTTCACTATGTACACATTTTAGACAAAATTATGACACACCTATCAATAATTTGGCAGGTCACTTTTTCATTTATTTAGACAGGCTACTTGATATACCTAATATTATTCTAATATTTTTGAATGATGAAAATCTAGCTTAAATACTTGAAAATCAATATGAGGAAATGTCACTTTCTAAGTAACAAGCTACGAAATTACCTACTTTGATTTATTATAGTTTACACAATTCATGTAATCAATTACATATAATAATATAAAAATTGTTTAAGAATAAAATGCCTTTGTTTTTAACAACTTAAAAAAATGTTGTTAAGGAAAGTTGCTTAGAATTAAAATTTATATTAAAATTTCAATTTGTGCATGAATCGGCATACTTTGATAGAAACGTGAAGTAAAATATTTTAATTTTTTATTTTACGAGAAAAGGGCATTCTTGGTTAAAATTTTTGCTTGTCTTTAAAATACGGTTGGCATTTTAATATTTTCGTTTCCATAATATATGTTGTTTCTAATGCTTATTACTATCTTTTGGCAAAATATCAGACTGTATCAAACTCTCCTCTAGATTTCACGAATTTTTTAATTTTTCAACACCCCTGCTACCCCGGAATTTTTTCGTTTCCGTAATATATATTGTTTCTAATGCTTATTACTATTTTTTGGCAAAATGTCTGACTGTATCAACCTCTCCTCTAAATTTCCTGAATTTTATAATTCTTCAACAGCGTCTTTTTTATGAATTAAAAAAAGAAATAATATACCTATAAATAACCACTAAATATATATTTTAATGCAATATTAGTAACAATAACAATATGCATGAGTTTTTAATAAGCTACAAATTCTAAAATTTAATTATCAAAACATCAAAAGTGCGCAACGAGAAGTGTATAAATTATAAATGCTGATAGGTATAAATAAAGACAAATTTATGGACGCACAATCATCGACAGCAGCGTTAAAAATATACTTCTTCAAAATATACGGCTACAGAGAAACTGCACCCTAACGGACAAAGATTGAACTGAATTTGTATATATTTTTTACATTTATCAACTTTTCTGCGTCTTTAACAGTCTATGATATCTCTTATTTAATTTACTCTAAATTATTCAACTTCACATCATTTACTTCATAAATATAACAATAATAGATGACAGTGTAGGAGAACAGCTGTAAAGTTTGGAAATCATGGAACTGGATGAAAAACTTTTCTGCGTCCGTATACGGACGCATAATGGTAGCAGACGCTAAATTTAACAATTTACGGACGTAGAATGAATATATATATATATATATATATATATATATATATATATATATATATATATATATATTATACACTATATATATATATATATATATATATATATATATATATATATATATATATATATGTATATATATATATATATTGTGGTAAATGCGCTTTGCTGAATGATTAATTATTTTAATTTGTTTCTAGTTTCACCTGATATGGAGACTTCCGAAGTAAATATGTTAAGTAACTACCGACAGTATCAACACACCAACATATTTAATATTTCGAATGGAAGTCTCAAGATGATACAGTTTCCATCTTTGGAAGAAGATACTCGTAAGCTTCATTAATGCAAAAGTTTCTGCGATGCAATAAATATTATCTTGTTATTATTTAATTTGCAGTTCCTAAAGACAGTGTTGAAATTGATACTGTAACCATTGAACTAAATGATGACCATATTTATATTACACCGAATGCTGGTAATAATACTATAGAAGTTGGGAACACACTGTCTACTGAAAAATGTACAATTAAAATGGCATATGCACTTCCTATAACTGGGCGAAATATAACCCAAAGATGTTGCGTTCGAAGAAATCAGAATCTTTACGAATTTTTAAAAGCAAAGGCAATGAAAATGCAAAAATAAATAAAATATATATTAATAACAAATTTTTATTTCAGAAAGATACAACCGTAAATGAGTGTAACAATGGGCTGTAACTAAAACTGAAATCGAAGGGGCAAAATATATTTTTCTAGAAGAAGAACATGGGTTAAAATTACAGTTTATGAAGGAAAGACATGCAGAGAATAAGAATACATTGAAAGAAAATGTTATGTTAAATAAAGAGGAATACAAACTAATAATGTAAATTTTTTAAAAAGCAAAAACGAAAATTTTAAAATGGAATTCTGTGAAATATATTTATAAATAAAATTTGTTTTAAAAATAGGTTAACCTAAATATTTAACTTAATTTACATTTATTGCATACAGTGTCTACTTTTATTTGTGTACAAATCCATAGCTTTATTCTACCAGTCCAACCATCGTCGGCTAACTCATAGCAGCCGTGTTTTTTCTAGCCTGTTCCTTTGCCCGTTTGCAATGACTCACCGCACGTGGGAGCAAACTACAGCACAAATGACGTAGTCGGATATAGTCATCAATTATTTCATAGAAATTATGACAAATGTCAAATATCTGTGCAAGCGCATTTTGTATTTCAAACAATCAAATTCAAACTGCGCTTGCTTACATTCATTCTGAACTAAGCCGGCATTGCTAGCGCAAATAAGGTTATTATTATTCTATTCACTATTTTATTTGACGTGCAAGCACTGTGGTATTTATGAATAAAGTAAATTATTGATATAGGTACCTACTTAAAAAAGTAATGAAACTTATGTCAACATTTCTAGCTAATAGCTACTTATAATATACACAACGTCAAAAGTCTTGGATCCCTCGTCAATCTTGTTAAAGAAATCTTTTTGTCAGAAAAACCAAATACATTCATAAATTTATCTTATTTTCTAAATCTTTTTTTGTGAAAAGAATATGTTCGACAAACTGAGTACTTAGAAAATTAAAAACCAGCAAAAGTGTGACATATTTGACAACATTTATTAAATCAAAAATAAGTAACAAAGCAAGTTGTCTACTTGACTAATAGTCGGTATGACCTCCACCACGTTTCAATAGCATACTGATACGTCTATGCATTGAGATAATCAAGCGGTTAACGATCTCTTGCGGAATATTGTTCCATTCCTCTTCTGCCGCCACGATTAACTCATCTGCAGTCTGAGGTGGAGGAATACGATTATGAATGGCTCTAGCAACGAAATCCCACATGTTTTCAATGGGATTCATACCAGTAGAGTTGGCTGGCCAATCTAATCTATTGATATATCCTGCTTCGAGTGTCTCTTGAACCCTTGCGCGATGTGGTCGAGCGTTGTCGTCCATAAACACAAAATTTTCACCTAATTCATTACATAGAGGGTAGATAATATGAGTAATAACTTGTTCGATGAAAATTTGACTGGTCATATTCTGTGGTATACGAATTAATGGGCGGTTGAACATTATTCCGCCCCAAAACATTACGGTACCCCCTTCATACGGAGCAACTTCACGGGGAAAATGAAGTCGCTGTTGACGACATAGTTTTCTCTAGACTTTTTGTCTATTGTCATCAGTAACCAGTCCAATTCTGCTTTCGTCTGTAAATAAGACCCACCGCCATCTCTATGCTCTCGCGTCCGCTGGAGACGGGCACGATGCACGATGCCTTGGAAGTAGAGTCGGGACCCGTAATAATCTTCTAGTACGTAAATTTGCGTTGCGGAACCGTCTTAAAATAGTAGATGTCGATATAACACGGCGAAACGAACCTGGAAAGTGAGCTTTGAGAGCTGAAGCTGAAGATGTGCGGTGTCTACGGACATATTGCATCAAATACCGATCAACCCTTTCATTAGATACTCGAGAACGTCCACTACGTGGTCTGTTTTCCACTGTATCAAATTCTTCATATCTGTGTACTATCCGTTCAACAGCTGATCTAGGGAATACCCAACATGTTCGACATCTGATGATTAGAATATCCTGCATCATGTAAAGCAGTCATTCTTGTTCGGGTAAACTTAGAAATTTCACATCCTGGCATTATAATGTACAAAAGTTCAAAGCAACACTTAGCTGAATACACTGCCAAACTAACCAGATTTGTAAAAACATTGGTACACGTACTTTTTTACCACATTAAGAAAAACCACTAGGTTTAATCGAATCATTTTATATATAGGGGGTCCAAAACTTTTGACGTATGTCGTGTGTATTTACATAATATAATGCCATATGTAACGCCACCCCATAACGTATAATATGCGTTATGAAAATAGGTAAACACGTTCAATTTGAGTCCTGGGTTTTAAATTTACTGTTATTAATTTGACCTTTAATTTTTAAATTGTGTGTAATTATTGTGTGATTTCTTTATGGGGGTAATCAATTTTTCAGCATTTAATCTTGTTAACTATTCTAAGTGCATCACTTCATTGTGTTTTTATTTATAGAAAGTTTTTTTGACTTCTCATATCTTGTCACGTTAACCTCAATGTTTTTTTCGTTGCCAATAAAAAAATTATTTCATACTACTACATGCCTTTACCACAGAATAATTAATAGGTCAACGTTTTATTATGCGTTATAGGGTACAGACACACAAAACCCCCACTGAAATTAAGGGTGTTGATTTTCTTTTTTAGTCTTCACTAACGCCACTCAAAAAATATATTTAATATGTGAGGTCGTTAAATACCATAATGAAACGAAAGACTCAAAACAAAAGACCTCTCAAAAAAAGGCAAGCAATTCTAGAATTGTCCTATGTGATAAATAAATAAAAGTATCCTTGTTAGGAAGTAACTTTTTTCGTTCTAGTAATGAAATTAAGCGGTTAGGGGCAGTGAATGTACATCTTCACCGTCTGCAATTTGGCAATATTTTACGCTTTCCGAGATTCCAATGGTGAGTAAAAATGTCAGCAAAACATGTAAATTTATTGACGAGTACTTTTATAAATTATAAAAACATTGAACATATAAAAACAAATACAACTACAAAGCAATTAGGTATTGCCAAAATGTCAAAAGCAGCCAGGCAGCATTAATTTCTAACGGCATTTTCAAGAAATAGCAAATATATCTAACATTATCACTAGTGAGAAGTAAAAGTGACTATTAATTATCAATAACTAAGGTGACTGATAATTTATTACAATGGGAACAAAACTTATTATTTGCCATTTAAATGTAAATACTGAAAAAATTTCACAAAGTGGCGTAACTTGAGATATGTCTGTACATGGTTGTATAGCTTAGAAAAATAAAATATATGCTAAGTCAAGAGCTGGATCGAAAACTATTGTGGATATAAAGATACGCAACTTCGTGAAATTGTAGAATAGGTCAACATAACCGTGATAGATGCCGTAATTCAAATTTCGTGTTTTTTTTCAGTTACGTCACTTACGTGATATTAACAACAATTTTAATAGATGAAAATTTGCGGTGTGGCACTAAACAATATTTAAAATAGTTATGAACAGTAGCGTAGCCACGGGGGGGGGGGCTCAGAATCCCCCCCCATGGGTTGGGTTGGTTGAGTCATATAGGTAATGTCTCACTACAAACCTGCAATCACTCCATTCTCCAAGATTTAGCAACGCGGTCAGTGAACTAAATCTCCTACGGAAACCTTACATTAGGATCTGCTACTAAGTTCTAATCTTATTTTTGTCATTTTTGTAACAAATATTGTTCGTACCTGTTTATTATTTACATGTTTATGATGAGATTGCTTTTTTATTTACTTTTTATTGTTTCAATTTATTAAAAATTATTTATTTCTTTTATTGAAAAAATCTAGTTTGAAATACTTTGTTCACTGAACCTCCCCCCCCCTTGTCAAATTTCTGACTACGCCACTGGTTATGAATACTATTGGATGTCTTCATCATTTAAAATTAAGAAAGAGAAAACAAAAATCATACATAATTGCTATAAACGTCAACGGACATTACAATCCACACATAACTTTAATGGAATTTATTTGTAATCTATTAGAAGCTAATTTCATGACTGTTCCCTATTGTATTTAAAAAAAAAATGTTATCCTCCTATTAATACCAAACTATTAATAATATAATGCATTTTTAATAACACGTTCCGCATACTAAGTTTAAACACAAACTATGTGGAGATGCACGATGAGAAGGATCTTATCAACATGTTTATTGGATAGAGCCAAATACGACTCCCTCACAAATAGTTGACATGCTTCAGTCCCATATTCCAGAGGTAAAGTGTGAGGCTATTACTCCGAAATTTCCAGGACTCTATGCTTCATTCAAAGTAACCGTTTACGACCAACATTTCAAGACAGCAATGAATCCAGAATTGTGGCCAGTAGGAGCTTGTGTAAGTCGGTTTTTTCACATGCGTGTGATCAGTCAAAAACAAACGACATGATTTTTAAACCTACCATTTTATTATTAAATGTTAATACCATTAATGTGGAAAAAGTTAATTTTTTACATGAAAATTTACGTGAGTTTCCTAGTCTAAATATTCTGTGTATTGTTGAGCCCAGTTTGAGAAATGACAGTATTTGTTCAATAAATTTTAAAGGATATAAATTAACTAATTATTATTGTTGGTCAATTAAAAAATGTGGGGGTTGTGCAATTTGGGTAAAAGATAATCTTAGTGTCAAAAATATTTCGTTAAATATTAATTGTATAGAAGACTTCGAATTTTGTGCAATATCGTGGAAAGAGCTTGGTCATGACATTGTTATACTTAACTGTTATCGCTCTCCATCTGAACATGTAGGTGTGTTTTTAAATAAAATATCCGAAGTTTTAAATAGTTTATATAAACCTAAGTTAAGTGTCTTGGTATGTGGTGATTTTAATTTAGACTTGTATGGTAATAATGAATTTTTAACTCTTTGAAATGTATTGGCAGGTTTTAACCTTGTTAGAGTTACGAATATGTCATGCACTATAATTGATCAAGTGTTTTCAAATTTTACTGACGAAGGTTTGTGTTGCGTCTTTGATAATTATATATCTGATCATAGAAGTGTTTATTTGGAACTTGATATTCCAAACAAGAATTTATTACAGACTTTCGTTAGTGAGCGAAGACATTTTAGCGAGGAAAATATGTTTCATTTTGAAACCTCACTTAAAAATGAAAATTGAGAAAATTTATACCATTTGAATGGGCTAGATCAGGCTTTTGAGTACTTTTATAGTATCTTCATGTATTATTTTGAAACTAACTTTCCAAAACATAAATTTTACAACAATGCCGCACGTCGACATTGGATAAATAATAACATAGAAAGATCTAGTGCTGATCTTAGAAATTTGTATAGTTTGAGACATATTTCTCCTGTCTATAACGTTGTATATAGAAATGCTAAAAAGAAACATGCAAGTTTAGTAAGCACTACAAAAAAAGAATTCTATCAAAATAGAATAGTCTGACCTATTTCTGCATTTTTAGGATTGCTTCTTCAGTAGGTATTGTCATATTTAATTCATTGACAGGATGTCACTTTTTGTCATTGTCGATATTTAACTTCAAATAATTTTAATTTTTATAATAATTTTTATAGTTAGATATTTGATTCAACTTAAAGGAGACCACCTGAAGAAGCAATCCTAAAAATGCAGAAATAGGTCAGATCTCATCTATTGTGGTTTAATTTGTCGTGTTCCCACTGCCAAAAAGTGAAGTTAGAAATTTATAGAGTGTTTTATTAGAAGGTTAGTAGTAAATTAGATTAATTTCTTTAGATAATTATTGAATACAGCTTTGTCTGTGGAATTGTTCATTAGCATATCTAGATGTTTGGTATCAGAGAACATACATATGACTTCATTAATAGGAATTATAGGAGATTTGATTTATATTAGCTTAAAATACCTTTCTAAAACAGTTAAAAAAACCTGATCAAGTTGCATGGAGGATGATATCTGAGTTATGTAATAAACAAAGGCATCCAAATAATATATGTATTAGGATTGATAATGGTGATATCTTAGAGCCTGTGACTGTGGCTGTTGCTTTTAATAATTTTTTTGTGGAGGGCCCTAAGAATATTATTAAAAAAATTCCATCGAGCGTTCATGACTTGCCTATAGCGCCTAAAGGAACTGTGGATGGTACATTTGTTGATGACGAGTTATATGTATTAATAAAAAATAAATTAAAGAATAAAAGATCTTCAGGCCGAGACGAGGTGCCTTCATTTTTAGTTAAAAATTATATTCATTTATTGATTCAGCCTCTCACTTATTTAGTTAATTTGTCATTTTTGACAGGTACCTTTCCTAGTGTACTAAAAACTGGAAAGATTATTCCCATATACAAAAAGGCGAATTCTCATTCGATAGAGAATTATAGGCCAGTAACTGTCACCTTAACTTTTTCGAAAATTTTCGAATATGCCCTTTTATCTCGTTTAATAGCTTTTTTGGATAAGCATAATATTCTAACAAATAAACAGTTTGGTTTTCGAGAGAATATGACAGCAGTGTCAGCTGTGTATTCGTTTTGCTTTGATGTTATGAAATATATTGAAATGGGCGAATGTCCTGTTGGGATCTTCTGTGATCTCAGCAGGGCATTTGACTGTGTAAATCATGATATTTTATTGTTAAAACTTTCAATGTATGGCCTGAGGGGCAAATCTTTAGAGTGGATAGCCTCGTTTGTTAAACGTCGGAAACAATATGTATCTCTACAATATGTTACCAGTGAGAAAATTTCATATTTTAATTCTAATGTTATAGAGACAGACTTGGGGGTTCCGCAAGGATCAGCGTTGGGTCCGATACTTTTTATATTATATGTAAATATGTTAGAACAGGTTCTGCCTGAGAATTGCTTTACTATGTATGCGGATGATCTTTCCTTGGTTTTGTCTAATAAATCTGATGCACGTTTGAAAGAAAATTGCGATAAAATACTCCTGTCACTGAATGACTGGTTTAATAGGAATTATCTTTATCTTAATATGGACAAGACAAAAGTAATTCGATTTCATAACTCTAAAAAAAATTGTGAGCCTCTATTGGTAAATCCCGCTAACCCTATATTTGCGGGGGATACGAATGTTATCAAATTTTTAGGGCTGCTACTTGACGAGCAATTGAATTGGAAGTCACATTGTGGACACATAATTTCTACTTTAAATTCAATAATTTTTTTATTTAGAAACATCAGAGAAGTTTTAACAATTAAACAGTTGATAATTTTATATCATGCACAAGTAGACTCACGACTACGATATGGCATTTGTTTGTGGGGTAATTCCACTCTGGTGCATTCTGTGTTTATTTCACAGAAACGAATTTTACGCACTATAGCTAATGTATCCTATACAGAAACTTGTAGGGGACTTTTCGCAGATTTTAATATTTTAACTGTGACGTCTTTATATATATTTGAAGTTTGCATGTATGTTTTTAAAAATAAAAATTATTTTATATTAAAATTAATTCATGATAAAAATACTAGGCAGTTAAATCTTTTTCATTTGCCTTTTACTAAATCAGCAACAATGTCTAAACTGCCTAATTATATGGGATTAAAAATTTACAATAAATAGCCGGATGATATAAAGATAATCAATAACTTGCATGTTTTTAAGTCTACATTAAAAAAGTTTTTATTAGCTAAATGTTCTGAATTCTCTGAATTTCTTTGTTGTACTAAATGATTATTTCTGTATGTTTTTTATGTGTAGTTTTTTTACAGTTTCTTTAGTTTTTAAATCTATTCTGACTATTGCAATACATTCAATGTGTAATGTCTGACTGCAAAATAAAGATTAATATTATAACTGATAAAAATCAGTAGTGCACCAATCCACAATGTTTCGTACTCTACACGATGACTAGCACTTAGTAAGAGGGTCCTTAACTATAAGTTTATCACCGTGATAAATAAAATAATGTAAATTAAAAGTTTTACTATTGAAATTGTTAAAATGACGGCCACTATTAACCTGGTGATTTATTACCCTTTATATTTTTTTCCATGTACCAAATTGTATACATCTCTCATATGAATAACACGATTTCTTTTTTATCTGAATTTTTTCAATTATCTTATTAATGTAATAAATCTACGTACTCAGTTGCATTACGTTTTGAGGAAAGAAGTAAGTAACAATTGCTTCCAAATTGTCAGCGCGCTAGACACTATTGTAGGATAGCATGTCAAAGGTCATCGAAGCAAGGTCCCGTTACTTATGTAGCTAAATCGAGGTTACCTGTTAGGCGTTGAATTTGCATATATGATGTAAACAATCCCATGGTAATTATTATTCTAGTCAGATGGAAGTAAATCATTAGCTCGTGCCAAATTTCTACAATTTTGTCAGATATCTCTAAATTAAAAAGAATTTATACAAATGCAAAATAACTACAGAAATATTTGTTTTGATATAATAAATAAAGAAATCCCTACATTTCCAACATCTGGGTACATAAATAGGGTCAACAGTATTAAAAATTAGTAAATGTTATCAAAATTAAAACATGTTTCTGACCTTCCTGTACTGCAGGAAGCACAAATGTTTTTGTTACAGAGTTGTGGATAAATTATTTAAGTATTTATTTTCTTTGCACTAAGTTGTTATTTTGTAAGTTTTGTAAATCGACAAGGAAGGGAGATAAGATTAAATAATAATGTAATAACAAATAATAATACTATGAATTTAATGAGAAGAAGCTGTATGGTACAGCAATCAATTACAATTATCAATTATATCTTCTTGAGTTCATGATTTTCAAAATATGTTAAGGTTTAACTAATTAGGTTTAAAATAACTAAATATTAAAATCACATTACACCAGTAAAGATTCTTCTCGTTAATATCTCCAAGTTCAAGTTCAGTCTGTAGCACAAATGTATAGATTGTATATGGAGTACATTTAAGAAAAAAATAGTTCAGCCCAAAGTTTCATATAAGCAATATTCATATGTATTTAATCATGACTTTAATATAGGATTCTTTCTGCCAAAAAAAGATCAGTGGGAGGAATGTGACAAGTATTTAATGGCAAATGAACATACTAAACTACAATTAGTGGATATCAGAAAAAAGTACCTTGTTAATAAAGAAGCAGTAAGAAAACTGAAAGAAGATAAAAGATGAGCTCAAGCCGACGATACATTTAATGTGTCCTGCTATGATTTATAAAAAAATCATAACTCCTTTCAAAGATGTGAGTATTTTTTACTATAAATTAAAGTACAACACATGATAACTGCACAGGCCAGAATAGAAATAGATTCATTTCTGCAATGCATATATTAGCTTCACAAAAATATGAAGTTTCTTTCATCACGCATCGTTTTTTACAAAAAAGCCACTCGCAAAAGGAAGGGGACAGTATCCACGCATTGATAGAAAGGCAAAAAAGGGCAAAGTGATTTATACTCCTGACCAATAGATTATGCTCATTAAAATGGCTAAAATTACTGACAATCCATAAAAAGTAAAAGAAGTTTTACAAAAAAATATATTTGACCTTACAAAGCTTGTGTATTTCTTATATATTACTGAATATTTCATCTGTGTTATTTCCTTTACTTATCATTATTTTATTTTTTTAATTATCAAATCTAGTATAAAATATATCTGAAACTGTTTAGTTCTTTTTTTACACATTGATACTACAATAATAAGTTGAGAGGTCTTAAAAAAATAACAACGTATCTACAGATAAAATTGTGTTCAAATTTTTATTGGAATTGTTCATCGTATTTTATTAAAGAGTTAAATTTTATTGAAACAAATTTTTTTTACTGACGTAAATTGACGAAACCGATCCGTTTATATATATTTTTAGGGTTCTGTTTCCGCGGTCTCGAGAACGTGTCGACAATCAAATCGAATATGATCTAGAATATTCTAGAGAAAGTCAAAATAAATGTATCACAAACATTATAATTTCAGAAGTAAACAAGAGCATAATTATCAAACTAAAAAGGTAGGTGAGCTTCCGTATCATTGCTCCCTCCCTTATAGTTCAGATTACTCCGTTTTCCGCATGGTCTTCTTGGTAAGGCGTCAATCGATCAAGTGGACAATCTTCATTTTTGCCTCGGATTTCTCTGGATTTTACACACCACATCATTTAATCTCTCGATGGTATAAGGGCCTTCCCAAGACTTTTGTAGTTTCGGAGATTTACCTTTGGTTATTTTTGGGTTATACATCCGCACTTTCCCATTCGCTTGAAACCCGTTGTTATTGGCACGCAAGTCGTATCTGGTCTTCATTCTGTCGCTTTCACTTTTTAGCTTTTCTCGTACTTCTTGATCTACCATCTTTATTCGACGTTTCGGATAGCTGAGAAAATGATCTAAATTTTTGTTGTGTTGCGATCGGTTCATAATTGAATCACGCTGTCTGGTGTTTTCCGTTGACGGTCGTTCTCAGGAAGATCGCAATTGTGCGATTGAATCTTTCCACCATTTCATCTGACTGCGGGTAAATCGCTCTCTAATTTTATTCAAAGTTTTATTTGTTCCAAAGTGTCCATCACCGACCCCACTATGCAGTGCTTGAACAATTTCGGCAATTGACAAATATTTTCCTTGCCATCAGGTTTCTTCCGGATCGTTTTTGATCGTTTTTAACGGGCCATTCTCGATGACTATAGAATTTCATAGTGCCCAATAGGTTTTTGGAAATGGATACTTATCAGAAATATCCTACCACGTGGATCTGTCCGTGTTTTTAACTTTCGATTGGAAAATTTGGGTCTTTACTTTGTTCCTCAGCAATAGTTTGTTTTATTATCCAAATTATCTGGGCACTGGTTGGTAGTTCTTCTACAACGAAATTCACCTTCTACTCTCATTTCTTGTCGCAGACAGTGTTTATAGTTTGCAGGCCATGGTTTTCTGAATTTAGCATTACGATAGTAAAATCCTTTTCGTAGTTCAATTTTGAAGTCGTACTTCTGCAACAGTTGAAGTCATCTTGCCACTTGGGCTTCCGGATTCTTGAACTGCAGTAGCCACTACAGGGAAGCATAATCGGTCCTCAAGACGAACTACTGACCATAGAGATACATATGAAAATGATCCATAGTTAACTATGACAAACAAGCAGTAGTTCATTTCCTGCTTAGAGAGAACCTGGCTAAAGTACAGTCAATACGGTCCTGTTATTTCTGAAAGCTATTCATAAATCTTTCCATAGTTAATTTCCTATTGAACAGTTTCCACAAATTCATTGAGTTTAACCCTAATTGCTTCTTCTAACTTTATACTGTTTTCTTGTAAAAAGGTTTTTACATCGTTTCTTAATTATTCCTGACTATTTTTCATTTCTTCTAAATTATTCTTCACTTCGTCTTAATTGTTCTTCATTTCCCTTATGTCTTCCATCATTTTTTCTGATTATTCTTCATTTCGTCTTGGATATTCTTAATTTATTTCTTTAAGTCTTCCTTCATATCTTCTTGGTTCCTTTTCATACCTCATCATTTCCATTACCTAATTACTTGAGTGTTTCCTCCATTTCCCGTCACTCTTAATCTCGTTACTGATATTCACTTTTCAACCGCGACGTACGTTGACTTAGTCTTGAAATATGTCACATAAAGAAACAATCTTTATTGTTCTCAAATGTCAAATTTCCACTTTGACGTCTCTGTCACTGAGATATATATATATAGTCGACTAACGTATCTTGCGTCATCCAGCAAAAATTTGGTTCATGTGACATCCCTATTAATTACTGTGTATATAAGAAAATAAAAAATATGCATTATTAAATATGAAAGACAGATGCTCCTTCTATTAAAATATATCAACAATACACGAAATAATAAATTAAAAAATCCTATCTTTGTGAACTCCAGAATATATTGAATATATAGTTTGTTGAATATTGATAGTATCTCTATTGTATAGATTAATAGAAGCAAGTTGGCGGAATATTGTCCGACGAGTTGTCAATGTCAATCTCGTTCTACTGAACAGCAATAAAGTTATTGTTTGTAAACCTACAGTCCATTTTTATTGTGGGAGAAATCCTTAACATATGGTCCTTCGAGCCGGATTAGAAGGATTGGATTCGGGATAGTTGGAAACCCGAAGAGACCAGAAAACTATACTTTGAAGGTGACCGAGTTGGTAAGCGGGTGCTGTAATTGCTGTAGACGAAAAGGACGAGAATAGCACAAGCGACGTTAGGTGCGAAGTGGAGGTTTATCAGGTATCTAGTGGGACGGGAAGGAACGTGGCTAGAGAAGAAAGCAGATGCAAGTGGTAGTATTGCTTTGGAAAAATACAGTGAGTCGTTGCATGTCTAATCCTTTCCTAAATAAATCTGCGCTACTTGAGTTTATAGTAGTACCTAAGTAATTTATTTAGTAATTTGGTAAGAAAAATAAATAAAATGGCTGATCAAAAATTTAAGCAGTTGATTAAGAAACGTGGGTGTATAAAGAGCCGCCTTATACTGTTTCAAAAATTTGTAGATAGGGTTTTGCAAAAAACATCTGATAGTCAGGCTTTAGATAAAGTCACATTAATTGAGATAGAGTCGCGATTGAACAAAATTGACAATGTACTATCAGAATTTGATGAACATCAGAGAGCTATTGAGCATTTTGTTGATGAGGAGGAGTTTAATATTCAGTTAAAAGTACGTGGTGAGTTTGAGGATACTTATGAAAACTTAACTTTCATTTGTAAAAGATTTTAACTGCTAATGAGCATATAATTTAAAAAATGAGACTCTAGAGGTTATATCGCAAAGGTCTAGTTCTCATTCAAGTCATGGTAAGGTTGGCGGTGGCTCTGTAGTGGCTTTAAGATGAAAACCTCAGTTACCCCCCATTCCAATTCCAAAATTTAGTGGAGCTTTGGAAAGTTGGTTAGAGTTTAGGGACACATTTCAGTCTATGATTCATAAGAATGAATCAATGGGAGACATAGAGAAATTTCATTTTTTAAGAAGTGCTTTAGAGGGTGATGCAAAAGAAGTAATTCAAGGGCTAGAGTTTTCAGCTGATAATTATCAGTTCTCATGGGATTTATTGTGTGGAAGATTGAATAACCCAGTGTCTTTAATAAACATCATTTGAAGGCATTTTTTGAGTTGCTGTCAATAGAGAGAGAGTCTGCCGTAGAGTTGCGCAGACTTATAGACGCAATGGTAAAACATTTGAAGGCAATTCAAAACTTTGGCCAGTCAATTGACACTAATAATAATAATACTAATAATTATTGTAATATTCATATTCAGAGGAAAGTTAGATTGGAAAAACTGGCGTGAGTGGGATAAAATAAAACCCAGAGATAAACATCCAAGTTTAGAAGAGTTTAAAAAATTAGATTAGATTAGTAGATTAGCTCTACTACAAGATGTACGGCGATAAAAGTGATAAATATCATAGTTCAATATATAAATCTCGTAAGTCTTTTTTGGTTACTAATTTAACGTGTTCATACTGTAAAAAAGATCATTTCATGGATCACTGCGAAAAATTCTTAAAACTAAGTACACATTCTCGATATATACAACCTAGAAAATTAAAATTATGTTTAAATTGTTTGAAAACAGATCATTGTAATTCTAACACTTGTAAGAAGGTGTAAATGATAACACTGGAGGTGAAAGCACCCATGGATCCGCTACTAACACTGGAGGGGCAGAGGGGTTATTGGTAAAATCTATGTTTTGTGGCAATGGTGAGGTACTACTCTCGACGGCACTTGTTCAAACAAAAAATGGTAATGGTCAGCTCGCAACCTGTAGAGCATTACTTGACAATAGGTCACAGTTCAACTTGATCTTTACTAGTTCGTGTAACAGGTTAAAGCTGCCTCAAGAAAATGTGGAAATCTCAATCATTGGGGTTAATCAGGTTGCGTCTGGTATTAAGAGTAAATGTGTGGTCACCATTATGTCTGTGTAAGGTGGGCACAAAAAGGATATTTCCTGTTTGGTAGTTCCTCAAATAAGTGAGTCGATACCGAGTCAAAATATGGACGTGTCTCATTTAAATTTTCTTAGCTGATCCTGGCTTTACAAAGAAGGGTGGCATTGACATCTTATTGGGTGCAGATGTGTTTTATGCTCTCCTTTGTATTGGACAGATTAGTTTGGGGAAAAATCAGCCAGTGCTGCAAAATATTCGATTAGGTTGGGTTGTATCAGGGTCAGAGATTTCTCGTAGCAAGGGTTCTGCGGTTTGTTGCTATTTGAATGTAAATGCAGATATTCAACAATTGTTAGAACAATTTTGGGCAATAGAAGAACCTCCCTCTCTAACCTGCAAGTGACCTGAAGAAGACAAACAATGTGAGCAAAATTTTGTGGATTCTGTAAAAAGAAATCAAGATGGGAGATTTGTGGTTCAAATCCCGTTAGCAGATTCTTCTGAAAGGTTAGGTGATTCTAGAAATTTGGCTTTAAAAAGATTCTTGTCATTGGAAAAGAGGCTGAAAAATAATCCTGCGTTGGCGAAAAGGTGTTATGAATTGATGGAGGCCATGTGTCATATGTCTCTTGATTCTCCTGATGATAAAAATGTGGAATATTTCCTGCCGCATCACGGCGTGTTAAATGAGGATAGATTGACAACAAAACTGAGGGTTGTTTTTAATGGTTCATCTCCAGCACTGGCATTTCCTTCAACGATATTCAATGTAAGGGGCCAACAATACAAGATGATTTGTTGTCTATTTTATTAAGATTTCGTGAGTTTAATGTGGTTGTATGCGCAGACATTTCCAAAATGTACCGAATGATATTGGTAAAGGAGGAACAGAGATCTTTGCAGAAGATTTTTTGGAGATCTAAGCCAGAACAAGAGGTCTCGGAGTATACTCTAAATACAGTCACATATGGGATTAAGTCTGCACCTTTTCTTGCGGTAAGGTGTTTAAGTCAGCTTGGACTGGAGAATATGGAGAAATACCCTAATGCTGCTAATACTATCCTGCATCATTTCTATGTGGATGATATGTTGTCTGGGGCATCAACTACTGATGAAGCGGTGCAGTTAGCGAAAGAGGTTCGAATGATTCTTGAATCTGGGTGTTTCCACTTGAGAAAATGGATCTCGAATGACCCAACAGTTCTAGAAAAATTAGCTACTGAGTGTTCAGCATATGATAGAGTGCTCTTTGGAAATAAAGATAAAAATAAGACATTAGGTCTATTTTGGTGTTTCAAACTAGATACACTTATGTATAGGATTGACTTTGTCTCTAATTCTGGTAAAATTTCGAAGCGGGCAATGTTATAAGATATTTCGAGAATCTTTGACCATCTTGGGTTGTTGGGTCCGTGTGTCATACTTGCAAAGATTCTTTTACAAAAATTATTTCTGCTAAAGATTGGTTGGGATGATATTCTTCCTGTTAATATCCATTCTCAGTAGAGCAGTTTGAAGGATCAATTTGTGGTTTTAAATACTTTTCAAGTACCAAGACATGCTGTTTGTTGCCGTCCAAAGGAAATATAAATCCATGGGTTTTCTGATGCTGCCAAGGATTCGTATGGTGGTTGCGTGTATCTGAGAAACATGGATATCGATGGCACAATTAAAGTATGCTTGATGTGTGGTAAGGTTAAAGTGTCACATTTAACACACAACTGAAAGATAAAAACAATAATTACAAATTATTATCTAGCTTTAAATGACTATTTAATAGGTACCTACTGCGTATAGTACGTTTGCGTTATTCTTCCTATCAAAAACCAGTTGCTTTATTTTAGTTCTGTATCATATGAAATACAGAAATTGTAGTTCATTGTTTACTATTTTACAGATGTAGAGTTCTTCTTAAACATATTTTATCCATCAGAAACATAAGTAAAGTACTGAACTGCTGAAATATGTGGACACAAGAATCAATCATTTCTAGGTTATGCTTTCGTAATATTTGTTTTGTGGGGCTGGGGTAGGTTCAGATCTGACTTTCAACGACAAACACGTTCCATTATAATAAAAAAGTTTTAGGAATCGTTTTATTCGAATTTATTTGTTGCTAAATAAGTAATCAATAATTACAGCAGTTGGAAAAGAGGGATATTCTTTAGGTACTTACACAATTTTGCCTAATTATTATGTACACTGTAGTAACATAAAAAAAAACAATTTACTGAAGTTTTATTGCATTATGATGGAGCAATTTAAGAATATTTTACACAACCCTAGCTGTAGCGGTAGACTGCGCCGGCACAGCCACCCCAATGCTCCAAAAGTCTCAACTCAAGTCTAAATTTTTATCGACAAGTCTCAATAACACCATTGTGCATACGCAAATAGCATTAAATACATTATTTAGCGTTATTTATGTAAAATAAAATACTTTATGCCATTAATATTTGACAATTCAATGACAATTCATAGTTTTGACGTTCACCGGTGTTAGTTTCTTCTGTGTAAGTCTGGTTCAACGCTACATACATTTTGCATGACAAAACAATGAAATTTGGGTACTTTTTGGGGGCGTTTTTTCCTGTATAAGACCATAGTACCATAGTTTCTGAGATATTCGCACTGAAAGTCCAAAAAAATATTGAAAAAAATAAATCCGTTTGCAACAATAATATGGTGGCTCAAGTGTGTAAGTATTTCAATAATAATCCTAGAAAATCAATACGAGATGCCAGCCGAGAATTAAATATTTCTTATAGTTCAATTCAAAGAATTTTAAAGAAAGACAAGTAGGTAGGTATCACGATTATAAAATTTTAAACGTGCAAAAACCCTCTCTGAAAATCATAGGCTACGCCGGATAAATTTTATTTCGGAGATTGTTGATATCCAGTTAGATGTGTCAAGCATTTATAATATACATATACTATGGATAGACCAGTTCCGCTTTGTCAGCAATGGAGTACCAAAAAAAAACACACTATTGGGCAACTGAAAACCCTCACGTAATTAATTATCACTCAAAATCAAGGACATTTTGGTATCAATGTGTGGTATTATAAGCAGACACCTAATTGGTCCATAGTTTTACAATAGTACACTAAACGGAGAGCTTTATTTAACATTTTTAAGGAATCAGTTACCAACTTTATTGGAAGAAGTGCCATTACAACTTAGAAGAAATATGTGGATTCAACAGGATGGCGCACCAGCACGCAATGCGAGAGAAGTAAAAAGATACCTCAATGAAAATTACAATGGCCGATGGATTGGTACAGAAGCTTCTATTCATTGGCCTCCGAAATCCCCGGATCTATCCCCAACGGATTTTAATTTATGGAGTACCCTGAAGAATGAGGTTTATAAGAAAGAATGTCATAATTTAGAAGAATTAAAAGAAACTATTAGGAACGCATGCTGGGGGATACGTAGATACACTTCTAAAAGTTACCCATCTGAAAATCTGACATAGACTAGAAATGTGCTTACAACACATGTAGAAAACTTAGTAGAATTATTTTCCACGATGATACGTATCTAATATTGTCCTTGTTTTGTTCATATTTTACATTTTATATAATTTTGTTATTAAATAATCGTTCTAGCTTTTACTGTGTATTATTTGAACCAAAAATACTTACTAAATTTGTAACACTCCTTTTGGGTATAGGTACACATAACAATAAATAGTTTTGTTGGAAAATTGGAAAATTTTGTTTCCCATGGCAATATTGTCAAAATCATCACCATACGTAATCGAGACTTTGTTTAATTTTTCTGTACATATGGTCTTAAATCTTTTACACGAAAGGTGAGATCAAAAAAAGTTTTAATGAAAGTTATTGAGAAAAATGAGGACATATATTATGTAAAAAAATAGGTATGAAATTGGGAAAAATTATTTCAATGACGTCACTGTCCATTGGGTGTTAAATTTACCAATTTAATTTGGTATTTTATGGTAAACACTAACTACATCATACCATAAACACCCACGTTTACGGTTTTTCGGTTGCTCTTTCTATTTTTAAGTAATGGCGACCAACCATCAGTTCTGGGTCACCCTGTACAGCACAATAGGAAGCGTATTAAAAAATGTATTCTTTTAGAGGCTGTTGTGGTAGAAAAAGGTCCATTAAAGGAAATAACTTATTTTTATTTATTTATTATGTTAGTTAATAAATGTTTCATTTATTTTATTTCATTTTAGTTTCGGCACAGTGTCGTTTATGTGACTTATTTTTTCATAGTAGACCACATTAATTCAATTTTCATTTATACTGTTTTGACATAATTCGTCTAGCGCCCTTCAAATTCAGTATTTTGTTTTGAGAGGGTTTGTGATTAATCCCGCCTTATCAGACTGTAAATCAAAAATTCGCTAAACGTTTATATTAAATTTCGAGGGTATAAGAAATTATAGCAGGCCTTATGTTGCCATAGTAGGATCAGAACAAGCGGTTTTCGAAGCCATTTATTTTTTTTTTAGTTTTGGATTATCTTGAAAAATCGTTTTACGAATTTGTACACACATAAAACTTTGAGAACGTGTAAAATAAAACACATATGGGTTTTGGGAGACCCTGACACCTTATCAGATTTTAAATAAAATATAGCTAAACGTTTTTATTGAATACAAGGGGTATAAAATGAATCATAGCAGGCCTTGGATCGCCATGTTAAACGCCGTGGTAGAATTATTAGAAGTAGCGGTTTTCGATGACATATAAATCAAAAAAAATATTTGTTGCGTTATTTTGAAAAGTTTTGAAAAGTTTTAATTAATTTTTACAAAAATAAAACTTTAAGAACGTGTAGAAGAAAACACTCAATATAGTTTTTGTTTTGAGGGGTCCTGATTATCACCAACTTATCAGATTTTAAATAAAACAAATCGCTAAACGTATTTATTAAATTTCGGGGGTATACAAAAAATCGTAACAGGTTTTGGATCATCATCTTAAATGTGGTAGGGTCAGAAGAAGCGGTTTTCGATGTCATTTAAAATAAAAAAAATTGTTGATTATTTTCAAGAATAAAGTTTTTACGGATCTGTACAGAAGTAATAGTAGACACCCATGTATTGTGGCCATATAAACAACTCTTTTAGAAGGAGAACCTCTTTGCAATTTGTAAGTTAAAAAAAAATGCTGCCTCACCTAGGAATTTCGAAATCGGATCGAAATTTTAGTAATATATTATTTTTTTAATTTTATTAAGAACTAACAAAATAATAAGTTTTTAATAAAATTTTAAATAACTAGACAAGATTAAGTACATCAAATAAGTGAAAAAATATATTTCAGAAAGATTAAATACGCCAATTGCAAATTCCTAGATGAGGCAGCGAATTTTTTAACTTTTTTTCGCAAATGTGGTCACAGTACATATATCCTAATGTTTGGTTTGGGTTCGATGTCTGGTTATTAAGATATAGCATACCAGAAGTCTTACCGGACGCCGCAGCTGGAATTTTTAAAGAAAAAAATTGTCCAACACTGAGTTTTATTAAAATAAAAATTAGTTTTTAATTCATTGTTCAATTTAGAAGTGAAAAGTCTCTCGACTTATTTCTTACAACACCATTTTCCAGGAAAAATTATAATCAAGAGTTTAATTTGGTTTAAATAATTTTAAAAATAGCAGAAATGGTGTTTACTGCGAGTAGTAAAAATTTTTTGTAATAAAATTGGTACAAAGAAACTAAGTGCATAATTTCTGGTATTTTTCAAATCATTGAAACAGGATTTCCTTGCCATGTAATAAATCAAATTTAGTTCTATTGACTCGAAAATGGTGAGTTGTAAGTTCCAAATTGAATAAGAAATTCGAAAATAATTTTATTATAAGAAAAATCAGTGACGAATCATTTGTTCTTTAAAAATATCGAGAGACGCCTCTACCGGCATACGTCGTGCATATGCGACTGATGAAACTGAAAACAATATTTTTATTGCAAAACATGTATTGTCGTTAACTCCCACAGCCTGCAAAATTTCATTAACATATTGCGATCGGTTTCAGCAATATTAATAAATTTGATTTTTTTATTAAAACTTATAACACCCTGCAGATCGAAAAGTGTTTTCAGAATATGGTATAGTTATTAAGGAAATATATCACAAATTACTTGTACTATATCCTTAAAGTACAATTGAACAAAAAAATGTTAAACTCTACAGTTGGTATTTTGAGTAAATTAATACTGAAAATAATTAAAGAGAAACAACATTGGCGTTCATTAAATATGTTCTTACTATTTTAAATATGTAGTGTCTATAGCGTTGTCAAATCGCAGTGCACTATGAAAAGGATGTGGATGTCACAAGCGCCATAGAAAGCGTAAGTTACGTATATTGCAAAACCACATCATATATTGTGCGGTTTAATAAATATACAGCAACAGATTCTGCGTGCTGCCCTCTGTGTAATATATTGCGGAAGTACAAAAAACGTTAAAACTTACGCATATGATTTTTTGGCATCCTCCTATAACAAACAAAAATTTTGATCTTTGGACACTTATCCTACCGGTTAACTGCGCTAGCTATGGTTTTTATCTGACCGTAGGGATGTTTTTGTGATTAAAGATTTAAATTTAATACATTTATTCAAATTAAGTTGATTAAAAATGGTTTAAAGTACGTTTAAATTATAAAGAAACAGATACCGAAGTGTAGTGTGTATCACTCGCAGTTGGCGACAAGACCGGATGGACAGTGTGCCATAACTCACGTAGCGTGTGTGATATGTCGTCGAAAATCGGAATGCCTGTAATCACTTCCAGAGACGCCAATTTAAAGACTGCGTTCTAAAAACCGCTAAAGCCGTTTTTTATAAAAGGGTAAATTTAGTAAACGATTTTTTTTTAAAAATAACTTTTTCTTGTGTTTATAACAATTCAAGATACATATCACTTATAGAGTAACTGGAATTATTCGTTTACCACATCAATCAATTTAGATGGGCCTTGTAAAATCAGGTGCATTTAAATATGGGTTCTAGTGTTTTAATTTTATTTTAATCCCCAATATATATTGATACGTAAGCTCACCTACCTTTTGAGTTTGTTAACTATATTCCTGCTTGTATTAGAATTTATAATGTTTTTGATGCCTTTACTTTGATGTTTTCTAGAATATTCCAGGCCATATTCGATACATACATATATATATATATATATATATATATATATATATATATATATATATATATATATATATATATATTTAGAGTTCTTTCAGAACTGAACTGAAAGTATCCGCAGTCTCGAGAATGTGATGAGAATCAAATCGAATTTTGTGTTGGCTGGAATATTCTAGAAAACATCAAAGTAAAGGCATCAAAAACATTATAAATTCTAATACAAGCAGGAATATAGTTAACAAACTCAAAAGGTAGGTGAGCTTACGTATCAATATATATTTGGGATTAAAATAAAATTAAAACACTATAACCCATATTTAAATGCACCTGATTTTACAAGGCCTATCTAAATTGATTGATGTGGTAAACGAATAATTCCAGTTACTCTATAAGTGATATGTATCTTGAATTGTTATAAACACAAGAAAAAGTTATTTAAAAAAAATTTCGTTTACTAAATTTACCCTTTTATAAAAAACGGCTTTAGCGGTTTTTAGAACGCAGTCTTTAAATTGGCGTCTCTGGGAGTGATTACAGGCATTCCGATTTTCGACGACATATCACACACGCTACGCGAGTTATGGCACACTGTCCATCCGGTCTTGTCGCCAACTGCGAGTGATACACACTACACTTCGGTCTCTGTTTCTTTATAATTTAAACGTACTTTAAACCATTTTTAATCAACTTAATTTGAATAAATGTATTAAATTTAAATCTTTAATCACAAAAACATCCCTACGGTCAGACAAAAACCATAGCTAGCGCAGTTAATCGGTAGGATAAGTGCCCAAAGATCAAAATTTTTGTTCGTTTCAACGATTGAGGCACTGTCGACCTTAAGATACCAGTCCATTGGGGATGCTGTTCAGTAAAGGCGGACTCAACCCGGACGCACCCAAATTTCAACACAGGAAACACAAAAAAAAAATCAAAGTCAACCCAGGAACCAGCAAAGGAAACAAACCGAGCAAATCAGAAGAAAATACAAGGTAGGCAAAAGTTTCTATATAACTAGAAAGACACTTGTATCGTTGTACTTCCTTCGCCAATGCCTGAAGAACGAAAACAACTTTTCCTTTTGTAAGTAATTCTGATTTTGCCAATTCTAAAAACCCGCCAAAATTTCTTACTTTAGTTAGTAAATTCAAATCGATTCACAAATTCCATTCTAAAGCTTATTGCGCAACATTCGACTTATATTTTATTTCCCAGAATCTTAGAGTAACCTTGAACTGAGTAGGCGTGAAATAAAATTCCATCGTAACTTTAGGATCTGATTAACTTAGATACTAAGAAGTGTAGACTAGCGTATAAAAGGTAACTTTCCCGCTGATAATTGAAACGCATTGTCTTCAACCCTGCACTGTGTTTGTAGATTAAATACAATTTATGCATCACCTAATAAAACATAAAACAGATATTATTTTACTCTTGCCATTATTAACGTTTTCTTTATTTGAAACACACTAACCTATAATTTTGCTAAGCCCATTGCGATGCTGAAGCGCACTATACAAATCATTTATATACGAACAAAGGTTTTAGTAAAATCGGTATAAAGAGTATCCACCTATTCCTGATCATTTAATCTATGCGAAACATTTTGAGTAAATATATTATGTACATGTACATTTAGTATAATGTCGGTCAGTGATTGAGCGGTTTAAAGCGTCAGTACTGCAATCGATGTGGCCTGTCTGCTATGGGATGAAATCTCGCGGGAAGTAGACCGTAGATCAGCTGTATTCGTGGAGAGGATTGGCACTCTCCCTACGCATATGCTAGAGTGGAGGAATGTTGGCTTGAATCAATGTGAGCGATTGATACCGATTAGCATTTGACCACCCCCCCTAATTAATGAGGGTTTCTAGGTTTCACTCATTCCTGCACTGGTGGTTAGGAAGACGGGTAGAAATATTATATTATTATTATTATTAGGCCTAAACTCTGGTTGATTTGATGATAATAATTTTATATTATAGATTTTATTATATAAAATAATTTCGAGCATCTTAGCAAAAAAAATTGAAAGTGAAATTTGTCTTTAATTTGTTATACCTGATGTATTTCCGGATTTAAAAAGTGGCGTTGATTTAATTAGTTTCCTTTTTTCTGGGAATGTAGATGATTTTATAGATTTGTTAAACAAGTCATTCTGTTATTAAGTTTCTTAGCAGCAAGTTCAATGTCTGATATTGTAATAGCGTTAACAATAAAAATATCACAGTTATTACAGTATGTTTATCTTCTACAGTATCTTTTGCACATTGTGTGTGATCCAAAAAAAATATAACCTTGAGGGCGGTAAGTATCTAGCTGCAGTTACGATACAAATGTATGAATATGTACTTTTACACTTATGATGCACCTGTCATCTGATCGTAGACGTAGACGAACCACACTTACAAGATTGGCAATTTTCTGGAACATGTTGCCTAAAGCACGAGGATTTTCTATTGCTAGTTAGAATTTCAACGTTTGCTATGTCAGTTTTCAAAAGCTTCATATGTGTTGTTCGAATTTACCTGAATATGTATTTGTAAAGTTTTTGAGATTTTCCCATAGTTTATCTTAACCCTACCTGGGTATTTTCCAGCGCAAGTTTATTATTGTAAATTATTATTATTATTTAATATTAAGTTGCAATTTAACCTTTAATTTATTAACCTGCTTGATTGTAATCAAGCAAAAGGTTAGTAACTAAATATTCATCGTACACGCGAGTGCACACGCTCCCAAATAGTTTTAAGGATAATGTCTTCTTTAAAGTATAAGTTTTGTAGGTACATTAAAAATACAGTATTTTGGAAGAAATACTGTTTGTTTTTGGCCCCTCGAGCAATAACTGAGAAGGTATACCAAAAAACTATACTCACAGATGTGGTGCAGCAGCACAAAGTGACGCACAATGTTTAAAAAGAAATAATCATACAAATTAAACATGGTCCTTCGACCCGGAATTCGAAGTCATGTAGAAGAAAACGCGAGAACGAGTACAATGATTTGGTAGAAAAAGTTAAAAATATTAAATTAAAGCAAGTTTTAATACATCTGATGATTTTCAAATTACATTATTTAAAACTGATAATTCGCCAAGTCCAGTGATCAGTAATGCTATCGTAATAAAAATAAATTTTGACGTTTTGTTATGGAAAGTAAAATTATTTGAAAGTAAATATTGACAATGTCAAAAGTGTTACCTGTCAATGAATTTTAAATTAAATATGACAAATACCTACTTAAATAATGTTTACCCTTTATGTAATCTTTTTTTATACATATTTTAATTTATATAATAATATTTATAGTTAGATATTTAACTCAACTTAAAGGAGGCCACCTGAAAAAGCAATCCTAAAAATGCAGAAATAGGTCGGATCTCATCTATTGCGGTTGAATTTTCGAGTTCCCACTGTCAAAAGTGAAGTTAGATATTTATAGAAAAGAACCAGGTTAGTAAATTTAGATATATTAATTTCATTAGATAATTATTGAATAGAGCTTTGTCTGTGGAATTGTTCATTAGCATACCTAGATGTTTGGTATCAGAGAGCATACATATGACTTCATTGATAGGAATTGTAGGAGATTTGATTTATATTAGCTTAAAATACCTTTTTAATACAGTAAAGAATGTTAAAAAAGCTAATAATAAAGAATATATGGGTAAATATTGTGGGTGTAATTCAACGCTGGTTGGGACTTTAGTCCACAGAGTAGTTAGTTTCACACAATATTATTAATACCTAAAAATACATATAAATAAACTTATATCTTAAAATACCACGAAATTTAATGCAGGTACTCTTTACATCTTCACGATTATTTTTCAAGTATTGTATAGTTTTTGTTTTGCAATAATCATTCAATATTTTGTTGGCCAAGTAAAGATTTTCAAGTCCCATGATCGACCGGCCGCCGTGTCTATATACCGCGCAACTGACTAGCTGACGTCACCATTCCGAGTTTAGGCCTTATTATATAGGGTGTCCAATGTGAGCATACAAAAATTTACCAGGGGATACACCAGACCAAAATAAGAATAAAATTCTTATAAAAAAATTCTCTGATGGACACCTAGTGAGTTACAAGGTGTTATTTAAGTAAAAATATAAAAATTTTCCGCAATAACTTAAAAACCGTTTCGTAGATTTAGGTAATTTTTGGGTGACGTGTACATCAATTAAAGGTCATTAAAATTACATGGTGTTTGTTTTAATCTGAAACCAGTGGTTGCCTAGTGTTGGTGCTACTATTCCTTATGATTTTGTCTTCATAACTCTTGCATATCCTAGTTTTACGTGAATTGACTAAGTTCTCCTTAACCAGTGACCAATTCTGAACAAAAAAGGTGCTTTTGTTACACAGCTCTAAAATCAATCATTTTCAAGTAAATTGAGTCCAAAGTACCGACTGCATTAATTTATACAGAAAAATACATTTTATTTGTTGTCATCTAGTAAGTAAAATGAACTAAAGATAAAATTAAAATAATATACCTATTTATTTAACATGAAATGAAATTATGTTAGCAAAATAACAAGATTAACAATAATTATTTCAATAAATGTTCGAAATGCTGTCCATTTACTTCAATGCATGCTCGGCATCGTTTTACCAAGGAGATGTAAATCCTTTGTAAGTCAACGGTTGCTTCAATTTGCTCGGCGGCGGCATTAATTTTTTTAAGTAATTCTTCCCTCGTGTTACTGGGTTCAGCATGTACCAGCTGTTTCATATAACCGCAGTAAAAAATTAAAGCAAGTTGAGATCAGGAGATCTGGGAGGCCAAATAATAGGTCCATTATTCCCGATCCAGCGTTCGGGAAAGTGCAAATTGAGCCACATAGATACTTGCCTTCCATTATGAGCAGGTACTCCATCTTGTTGATAGTACATTTGATGTCTCAAATGTAATGGAACGTCATCTAAAAAACAATAATTTGAGGAGCTAGAATTACTCTATTGAAGATCCCTTCCAAGATATTTATTGAAAACCTCCTTTGAAACGCTGATGGTCGTATTATATGTGGATTTTCAATGGACCAGACATGAACATTTTTTAAGTTATTTATTCCATTTCTTGTGAAGGTAGCTTCATCGCTCCACAATATTTTCTGGTGAAAATTTTGGTCATTGTCGATATTTACTAACAACCATGTGCAAAATTGTACCCCTTTTTCGGCGTCACCAGGATGTAAAGTTGTGTGTAAAGGAGGTATACTTAATGTAGGTGATAGGGGGTGCAGTTTTTCTCGGTTTAAAATTCTCCAGACACTGCTTCGTGGGATACCCGTCTGTGTTGATATTCTTCGAACAGTGGTAGAAAGATTATCAACGACAGCATTTATTACGTTTTCTTCTAAAATATTTACATTTTCCATCCCTAGCATTTTCAATTCAAATCTCGCGAAGTCTTTGAAAAACTCGTTGAAATACGTGCCGTGAAAGTCGTTTTCTGTTTGGGAATCTGAATAGATATTCTCGTGAGGCAGCCAATGAATTTCTATTACAGAAACCGTAAGCTTATATCAAATCAGCAGATTCATTCTTGGAAAATTCTATAGTAAATAATAACGTACTACTTATTTTGTGCAAATTCACTTGACTTCCAGTAACTTATAGTAGTAACTGCAACTTACTAGTGTGACATGTAACAATTTTTGACATAACGCTTGTAAGCAACTCTTTTATTTATAATGACAGGTACCTACCTAGATGACAACAAATAAAATCTTTGCATGTATTTTTCTGCATAAATTAATGCAGTCGGTACTTTGGACTCAATTTACTTGAAAATGATAGATTTTAGAGCTGTGTAACAAGAGCACCTTTTTTGTTCAGAATTGGTCACTGATTAAGCACAACTTGGTCAATTCACCTAAAAGTAGGATATGCAAGAGTTATGAAGACAAAATCATAAGGAATAGTAGGCCTAGGCCACCACTGTTGTCAGATTAAAACAAACACCATGTAATTTTAATGGCCTTTAATTGATGTACACATCACCTAAAAATTACCTAATCTACGAAACGGTTTTTAAGTTATTGCGGAAAATTGTTTTTTTTTTCAAAATAACGCCCTGCGTCTCGCTAGACGTACATCACAGAATTTTTTTTATTAACATTTTATTCTTATTTTGTTCTAGTCTACCCCCTGGTAAATTTTTGCACGCTCATACTGGGACACCCTGTATAGGTGGTGTTGGTACAACATGGCATTATATCAACACGAGGAGCAGAACTCTTTAAACAAGTAAGTATGCATCTTTTACTTATACAAATTTTCTACCTCCAATCATAATTTGTATCATACGGATGGAGGTCAATCTAAAAAACATAATATGTTATAGATAGAGAAGGAAATACTAATAATAAAAATATCAAAGCCCACGTTAGCACCTATAAAATAACGTGCAATTTTTGTAAGTTTTGGCATCCAATTTATCGTTGTGAATAATTTTTAAAATTAACTATAAATCAGCCGATCTTCAAAGCAAAACCATTGCAACTTTGCTTAAACTGTTTAAGAAAAACCACGTTACTAACGTCTGTATCTTGCAGCCATGCAGAAGGTGCAATAAAATACATAACATTTTAGTACACATTAATTATTCAGAAAGTAACGGCTTCAGTAACGTTAACATATCGCCGATTCCAAATCAACACTAAAGTTGATTACTAAATAACACAATCAGAAGAATCTCTCGCGGCAGGATCATCTCAAGTCTCATATTCAAATTATTGCACATATATTATTATCCATCACAAACGTTGCCGATTTTGATACACACTAAAATATTCATTACAGCAGAGCACTATTAGACCGGGTTCACAGTCAAACTTCATAATTCGCGAACGATTACCAAAACTCCGTTTTAATTCGATAAACAAATATATCATTTAAATCTCGTGTAAATAATAGGCTAATCAATAAATGGCCAAAAAGGGGGTGTAGCGTGCATTGAGGGGGGAAATTTTTTTCAGTGCGGGAATATATTGGGGTTAGGACGTAAAACGTATTAAAAGTCCCCGCTCCTAGCCCGTCCGCTTCAGAGGGAGAAGGGGGTTGAAAAGTAACGTTTTTTGTTTTTTCGCTTACAATTCGAAAACGGTGCGTTGAAGCGAAAAAGTCTTTACATAAATATGAGATAATGTAAATGATTAGTTCCATACAATTTTTCGATATGATATCAGAGATGTCTCTTCTCAAAAATCGGTTATTCAGAAAAACATTTTTTATACAAATTTTTTGTCATAATTCTCCTGGTAACTCCTCAGCTGTTTGTTTTACACAAAAGTTTGATAAGAAAAAAAAAATATTAATAAAACCATTATAACTAATGTCACATTTTTAAAACAATACAGAGTGTTCTTTTTGTATTAACCCTTAGCACTGTTGACTGCAATCTCAAATACATCTCTGGTTTTTTTCTTAACTAGTCAGTGAAGACTACCCTTCCTGCTCTCTCTCTCTTTATACATTTATAAGACATTCGCCTTCCCGTTTCAATTAAATGTATACATTTTTTTATAAAGATAAATAAGAAGAAAACGAATTGCGATCACCTTTGCCTTCATCAGAAAACTTATCGTATCAGGGACACCGTACCATTTCAGCATGCATATTCGCCCAGCTTTCTCAACATCAGCATGTGAGAAAGATGAGTTGTGGAACACTTCAGCTGCTCTTTTTAGATCAGAATGTTTTTGGTTATTTTTTATGAAATCAAGTTTATTCTTCCAGAATATCGCTCTAGTAGAATCGCACTCAGTGAATGTGTATAAGAATAACATTTCCTTGAGTCACAGCTGTTACATTTGATGGAGTAGACGATGGCTTCTACTTTTTCTCTGTCAGATTTTATGAACAGGATGTTATGATTATATGGCGTTTTTGCTGCAAGTAGCACAATGGGGTCGAAGTCTTCCCCTATAACAACCACATTGGTTGTTTCACTTATGGCTGTGCTTGCAAGCAACACGTTGTGATGCTTGATATGTTATGATGCCGTTTTCCGGGAGTTTATAGCTCAATAGGTTGATCAGCCTATCACTGTTCTGGTGGTTCGAGACAAATAATAGGGCAATCCAACGAACTGTCAAATCACTTTAAAAATGGCTGCTGTAGGACAAACAACTCGACATATGACAAGCAGAAATTTGTGCTTTTGTGTAGAACTTTTAGTTATTGGTCTGTGTGGAGAACTGTGTGTTTTGCTCATTATATTTTATACCTATTTCTGAATACCAAGTACAATTCAGACTATCATAATGGTTTTGTTTTGTTGTGTTATGAATTGTTGGAGTAGAGGACAGCGAGAAGATCAAGTTAGATTTTTAGGATTCCTGCTGCATTGAATTATAGACAGAACTGATCTCAATGAACTCTCATATAAGACGGCAAAAGTGGCTTAGTGCAATAAAACAGCAAGATCTAACTCAAGAAAAAATTAAATACAGTGTACAAGTTTTAAATATATTATTTATAAATAGGTACCTAAGTTCTTTTTTCTCTCCAACTAGTATAATTACACCCCCGTCAGCCCTAGCAATTCAGGGTCCTGGAGAATACTATATATAATATTAATAAAAAAATATATTGATAACAATATTGGCAGTTATATATAATTAATTAGTAAACTATTACAGAGGTACGTAATTTGATTTTAACAAAACAAAACCATTATGATAGTCTGAATTATCCTTGGTATTTCGAAATAGGTATAAAATATAATAAGCCAAACACACAGTTCTACACAAAATCACAAATTTCTGCTTGTCATATGTCGAGTTGTTTGTCCTACAGCCGCCATCTTTAAAGTCATTTGACAGTTCGTTGGATTGCCCTATTCTTGAGTCACTGTCAGTTTCCAGATGGATGTTGATGTCGACACACTTTTTCATCCGATAGCGCCTTTCGCATTTTACCGACTTAATGCTGTTGGCAGAGCTGCTATATTTATCAAAAGCAGTGGTGTACCTTATACCTTATGTTTCTATATGTTAGTTGTGGAAACTGAATATCCTCTTTGCCAGATGACCTTATGTAAGAGAAAGCCTACATCAATCACCTTTCGCTGGTTGCTTTAAACATGATAATACAAAAATATGTTATTAAGGAACGTTGCCTAGAATTCAAATTTATATTCTAATTTCAGTTTGTGCATGAATCGGCCTACTTTGATAGAAATATGAACAGGTGAAACATACGAGAAAAGCCATTTTTGATTAAAATGTTTGCTTGTCTTTAAAATGCTGTTGGCATGGAGAACTTTCATGTTGCGTGTACAGGGTGCTCAGAAAATCAGTAAATATAAAAATCGTTCAAGATTAAATTACCTTTTACTTATTCGGGGCATAGGGAATTTTTTTATGGAAATCTTCAATAATTTAGCGGTAACAAGTTTCTCCTTTTCCAAAACATTGTATGAAATACATTTTTTGCTGCAACGTTAGCATGTTAAGAATAACTGTCACTATTACTCAAAAATTCTATCATTTTTTATTATGACGGTTGCTGTCAAACTTTTTTATTCTCCATGCCAACTGCATTATAAAGACAAGTAAAAATTTTCAAGAAACAAGAATGTTTTTTCGTAAATTGAAATATAAAAATGTTTTACTGTCCGTTTCTATCAAAGTAGATCGATTCATGCACAAATTGACATTATAATATAAAAATATCAGTTCTAAGCAACTTTCCTCAATAACATATCTTAGTATTGTTGAAAACAAAGGCAGTTTATTCTTGAACGATTTTTATATTTATCGATTTTCTGATCACCCTGTACATGCAACATGCAAGTTCTCCATGCCAACCACATTTTAAAGACAAGCAAAAATTTTGATCAAGAATGCATTTAACGGATTTCCTCCTTTATTTTCCTGTTCCACGGAAATTATAATCTAATTATATCCTCGGACAAGCTCGGAAAATTCTGATTAATCTTCCTTAAGGTCAGTCGGTTAATCTGTACAATTATAATTTATTTATTACAATCACCTAATAAAAAATTCAGGCCAAAATATACAACATAAAAATAACTCCAGAAATAAGTAATGGTATATGCGATTATTTGAGATAGAAAGCTTAACTGTTGAACTAGAATTTTTTTTCAAAACTCCCACTTATAACCTTCAAAAGCTTTTCGACCAACAACCGTTCTGTAGCTGTATTAACAGTTTTTCTTATTAGTAGACCTCCTTATATGTACCGTTCTTAGGTACCTTGATAGTCTGGTCGCCCACATTTATTGACGCCATTTCCCCTTATATACCTAAACAGATAGATCGGATCTGTATATCCTACACAAATTTAATTAAACAATCTGAATCATACTAAAATAATGTGATATACAGGGTGGTCCACTTTCGAAAGCGGAAACTTTAGAGGCAAACAAAGAACACAAAATAATATCAGTTTGTATTATAAACTATATTCGAAAAATGCTTCGTTACAAAGATACAGGGTGTCAAAATTTTTATCAAAAGTTCCAAATTTATTAATATTTTGAAAACTACTTTAGATATTTAAATAAAATTTGGAACCTTTGAATAGATAATCTAGATACATATTTTTACTTAAAAAATATTACTTTTCTTCCACCAGTGGCGTGCGTACGGAGAGATCCTCGGGAAATTTTAATGAAAAAATGGTACGCCAAAGTTTGTTTTCAGAAACAAAAACTATTTCTCTAGAATCTTTGTTTAATTCACAGAAACAAAAACAGGAACAGAAAAAGGCTCCTTATTTTTTTCGTTCGACACACCGTTTGCCAGAAAAAAATTAAAATTCTTTTAGCAACTGGAATTCAAACAAATTTTAATCTGTCGTAGTAGGTCATGAAACAAAAAAGACTGCTACTGTCAGTGTTTTTGCATTTTATAATGACAGTTAATTGAATTGTGTCAGGTAACTTAAATTCGAGTTATTGTTAACATTGTTATTAGAGTGTTGTGTACGTATTAATCTGAAAAATGCTTTTTTCTAACAACGAATACGCAGATATTTATTTTTGCAACGGATTTTGTAATGGAAATGCAGAAGCAACAGTTCGTGAATATCAGACGCTATCCAAATAGAAGAGTTCCAGATGCTCGCGTTTTCATCAGAACACATCAGAATTTTCTTAACTTTGGCCTGCGCGTTAATAACGAACGGAACAGAAACCGTCCATATAATATTCAGAATAATCGCATACTAGGTACTTTTGATAACAATCCGAGGCTGAGCTCTCGGAAGGCAGCTCAGCATCTTCACATTCCTAAGTCTAGAATATTATGAACACTACACGATGACCACAGACATGCATATCACTTACATCCTGAATCTGCACCCTGGTGATACTATAAAAAGAATAAGATTTTTCCAGTGGCTTTTAAACTCGACGGAAGAAAATCCTGACATTTTACATAAGATTCTTTGGACGGACGAGTCCTCTTTTGCCAGACGTGTGGTAACAAATTACCATAATATCTATATTTGGGTACATCAGAATCCTCGAGAAATTCGGCTAAGATCATTTAAAAATGAATTTTCCGTAAATGTTTGGTTGGGCGTTCTTGATGGTAATGTTTGTGGTCCACATTTCCTACCCCCAAGGTTGAACTCGGAACTGTTTCTGAGTTTCTTAACAATAATCTGCAGGACTACCTAGAGGATATACCCATTAATTTAAGGTATGAGAGTTGAATACAACTGGATGAAGCTCCCCCGCATTTTGGAATATATGTAAGGGAATGTCTCAATACCAATTATCCTCAACGATGGATTGGCCGGCTAGTGAGGAATGACATGAATAATTGGCGTACCATTTTTTTCATTAAAATTTCCCGAAGATCTGTACGTACGCACGCCACTGGTGGAAGAAAAATAATATTTTTTACGTAAAAATATTTATCTATATTATCTATTCAGAGGTTCCAAATTTCATTTAAATATCTAAAGTAATTTTAAAAATATTAATTTTTGATAAAAATTTTGACACCCTGTATCTTTGTAACGAAGCATTATTCGAATATAATTTATAATACAAACTGATATTGTTTTGCGGTTCTCGGTCTCCCTCTAAAGTTTCCGCTTTCGAAAGTGGATCACCCTGTATATTCTGCTAATAGGAACTAATAACATATTTAGTGCACGGGAAATGTATTTTAATATAGGACAGCAATATGCCAACATATCATGTAACATCTGCATGTGCGCTAACAAAAGACATAATTTTTTTAGGTAAAATATTTTAAATATTTAATCCAGAAATCTACATATTTTCATCATATTAATTTACTCATTAAAAGTAACATGACCTATGAAAACCATTTACATTGCTGCAGCTATAATTACTAGAAATATTTCAGAATTTCATCAGTTAATTATGTATATTAACTTTATATAAGACTATCAGCTACTTTAATAGAATTTGTGGTTTTAAAACAAACTTTGCAGTTTCAGTATATACATTTTGTTAGTTCTTGTATAGTTATGTACAATGTACAGTATGTAGTATCTACCGAAAACCCATGCGAATATACGGTAAAGTGAAAAGGAAGGCTACAATTGGTTAGTTATCCGTATATAACCATTCTTGTGTAGTACGTTATTTAGGAATAGAATAGAACTTCCAAGAATATCAATAAGTTTGTTAACAAATACGTAACGAGTCTATTCCATTAAATATAATATTTTTGAGAGGAGCTCAAAAATTTTATTGTTATTAATTAAAATTTATATTTTAGTAATGAATTTTAAGATCAGATTTCTTTTATAATGTATATCTTTTTCTATTATAATTTGCAAATATATACTACTGAAAGAATAGCCATCCACAGACGGAACGACATTTTGAACATATTTGCACGAAGTATTTTAAACTTGCTTAAAATAGGATCGCACGACCTGGTCTGTCTAAATTCAAAAAATTTATCCACAATTTAAGGTCTGTGTCTCTGAAGGAACTGAAAATTATGAAAATGAAAGGCCTAGTACTCGCATGTGTGGATACCAAAATTTAATCCCTCATAAACCAAGTCGCAGGCATGGTATGTCAAGAGTGCCACCAGCGCCGAAGAACAATGTTGTGCTTCCTTATGCACAGGCGTAATCTGAGACTTGGTTGGTCGACACTGTCGCCCGACTGTATCTCTCCATGTATGGGGAGCTATTGAATTGAAATTATATTATGTAACCATAAGAAAACTAAAGTAAGGACAATCCTTTGAGTAGTACAAATGTTAACTTTTTAATTCAATTCATTTTATTTTCTAATAACTACTCTAAAATTATTGTTATAATTATAACTTTAAAATATTTGTTCTATATCTACACTATTCAATGGGATACCATACAAATTCAAAACTTTTCAGTCCGAACTGCTTTTCGCTTCCTTCCTTAGGTGTATCAGCCGAATCTAGTCCAAGATTTATGAATTTGAATTTTGGTCTGTATCCATTTTCATCAGCAATATATGTGACTACTCTGCTAATACCGTCTCGACCATTGACAAAGTATCCACCTATCTTCGCTCCATTCTTTAAACCTTTCTCATAATGGCCGTGGAATCCAACAGTATAGTGAAATTTATAAAGAATGGCTTTGATATCTTTTTCTTCAATTCCATTTGGCAAGCCATCGACCATGCCAGGATATTTGTCTTTAATAGGAATATCTACTGGTTTATTTCCACTCACGTGAATGTTGTTGTCAGATACGGATATTGGAGGCAATTTAGCAGTTTGACCAGAGGATGGCGGTAAAACATTAGGTCCAAATCCAGAGCCAGTGTTAGGTGGAATATTTCCCCCTAAGTAGAGCATAGAAATTAGTAAGAGTTTAATAAAATATTCATATTATATATCATAATAATATTTTATCAAAGAAAACACTTAAAACATATATATATATATATATATATATATATATATATATATATATATATATATATATATATATATATATAACACTTAAAACATATACAGTATGCGTGCGCCAAAAGTATGGAATAAATTCAATACAAACGAAACAATTAAAAAATCCTCGAACAGATCGATTTTTAATTTTAAAAATACATATTTTAGCGTAAAATGCGATTTTCAAATGTCATTTGTTTTCGAGTAATGACGTCATCGATTTTTAAATTTTGCCCTCTTACATAGGACAGTTTTCGAGTATATGACGATTGAATGTTAGAAAATGTAAATCAATTAAAATAAAGCAAAAACGTTATCAAGTTTAGTTTTTCGAATTCCATAGTTCTTTTATGGATCACGTAGATGAAAATCTTTGCAAAGTGTCATTGTCACACCGACTTTCTAATAAGTATTGTAAGCGACATAGAAATTATTATTCAATTTAAAGTATTATGGCACATTTAACTGTTACTCAAAGAGTTGAAAATTTAATTCTTATCGGATGCGGGAATATGACTAGAACTCAGCAGGAAGTTTGCGATTTATTTAATGAAAAATATTCAGATCGCCCTATCAGCCAATCAACAGTCAGTAAGGTAGAGACTAAATTTAAAGAAACTGGCAATGTTGTAAATATTCCAAAACCTGGACGTCCAAACATTAATGAAAATCAGAAACAGAACATTTTGATAAGTATGGTGGATAATCCTCATAATTCTGCACGATTGGTTGCATTAAACAATGACACTAGTCAGAGCACAGTGCTACGTATCTTGAGGAAGGAAAAATATCATCCCTACAAAATTCAACTTGTGCAGGAACTCAATGAAGATGATCCCGATCGCCGCTTACACTTTTGCGAAATTCTAATGGATTTATGTCAAGGAAATAGAAATTTACACCGGCAAATACTTTTTTCAGATGATGCCACATTTTGTCTGAATGGTACAGTAAACCGTCAAACTTGCAGATATTGGAGTCGGGAAAATCCTCATTGGATGGCAGAGGCACATACCCAACACCCTCAGAAATTAAATGTGTGGGCTGGAATAGTTGACGACAGAATAGTAGGGCCTTTCCTCTTTGAAGGAACCCTTACAGAACAAAGATATTTAGAGTTTCTAGAAAATGACCTTGTTCCAGCCCTTGCAGTAATTTTTCCTAACGATAATGACCCTGACATTCCTGACGATACCATATGGTTTCAGCAAGACGGTGCACCTCCGCACTATGCGCGCCCTGTACGAGATTTTTTGGACAACTGTTTCCTGGGAGGTGAATCGGCAGACGCGGACCGATAGAATAGCCTGCAAGATCGCCAGATTTTACACCTCTTGACTATTTTTTATGGGAATACTTGAAGTCAAAAGTGTACATTAATAAACCACGTAATTTAGAAGAACTTCAAAATCGCATTCGGGACGAAATACGCAGAGTTACCCCAGAAATCATTCATAATGTGCAAGAAGAATTTCTTCACAGACTTGCGCATTGTCTAGAAGTTGGTGGATGGCAATTCGAACATTTAATTTAAGTATAAAATTTAATCAATTGTATTTTATTTTACATTTGAAAATCGCATTTTACGCTAAAATATGTATTTTTTAAATTAAAAATCGACCTGTTCGAGGATTTTTCCCAAAAAATAATTGCCATACTTTTGGCGCATACTGTATATATATATATATATATATATATATATATGGTCGGCCTGAAAACTGTTTTATATCCTGAAGAAAACTTATATAATTGACACAGTGAAGAGATACTTTTTCTAACTTACTCAGATTTTTTTAGACTGTCTCAACAAACAGTTATGCAATTCGTTGAAAATTTGAGTATAAAAACGGTGGCCTTAATTTATCCATTATATTATTTCATGAATTGCGAATTTTATGATAACAGAGGACTTAAAATAGGTTCGTAATACTGCTATCAAATTAAAAATCTAATATATCAGAAATGTAATGTTATAAGGTCACATTTTCCACATATAATACAGCGTGGCTCAACGGAAATTTATAGTTTTATTTAGGTGATAGTAGCGCTCGGACATGTCAATTTTATGTTGGAGGGGACACCGATATTGTTCGAAATAACCTCTTGAATTCTCTAAAGAGTGGTGTGCAATTTTTGGAATTTACATTGTATCGTTTTAGAAAAACAGATTTTTTTCCGAAATGAACCTGTTTAACATTTACGAGCTACAAATATTTAGAATCTCACTATATAAACTGGACTGCACTTCAGTAAATACGATAATTTGAAATTTTTATTGGCAGTTTTTCTTTTACGGATGATAAAAATTGAAAATAATTAAGGAATTTAATCGAAATTTCAGTTTATCACTTGGTTAATAAACGTTATTTTATGTTATTTTGTTGCTTGTAACTTACTCCTAATTGATTTTAAAATCAATAGTTTATATAATTATTGCACAGAGGGTTGAGTAATTAGCCTTTACTGTAAGAACAATCGTTGCCCTAACAGGATTGCAGAAGTATTCAATCAGTGACAAGAAAATATGTCTATTTCGCAACAGTACGTTTCAGAATTGGTTGAAACATTTCTAAACACTGGATCTGTAACAAATAAATATGTATACGGCCCATAAGAAATGAGGCGGCAGAAGTGGTAATTTTTATCCATGTTGCGCTTGAGCCTACGATGAGTACAAGAAAGTTGGCAAGTGTATCTAGTATTCAACGGATTTTGGAGATTCACAAATGCCGCCCTTACCTATAAAATTAGTTTGACGTAAGAAATAAATGAAGACGATAGTGATAGTCGTTTACAATTTGGAGAGGTAGTAAGTGCGCGAATCCTAGAAAGTCCTGAGGGGTCTTTGACCTATAGGAGTAGATGTACAAAAGAGAAGCATTACATAAAGTAGTACCTGACAGTATCTGGTCTGGTAGTATCTAGGCAGGACCTGGTAGTACTACAGCAGGACTTAGGAATGCTAACGCAGGACTTGGTAATATTAAAGCTGGGCCTGGTAGTATAAAGACAATACCTAGTAGTATAGAAGTATGACATAAGTCTATGTCGGGACATTATTTTCGAATACAATGGTGGCTGCTAGCATAATATTATGTTGACTGATGTATTAAAAAAAATAAATAAATTCTATTCAAGTCAGGGAGTTAGTAAAAAAATTGTTACTGTCTTTCGCGCTTGTTTAAACACGAAAGCTCAATAGTTATGAGGTAAATTAATTAGAACCTACCGAAGAAAGTGAAATCTAGAATTTGTTTTACTAATTAAAATTCAGAGATTTTATGATAAAACATAACCGGTAAAATATATGCTTTTTTTTCTTATTTTAAATGACTTGTCAGTCTGGAAACTATTATACACTCTGGAGAGAACTTGTATAATTGACACAGTGAAAAGATATTCTTTCTAACTTACTCAGATTTTTTTTTAGACTTTCTCGACAAACAGCTATGAATTTGTTGAAAATTTGCGTAAAAAACGATGCCCTTATATAATTTGTTGCTTCTATAATTTTGATATCAAAACATTTCTAATATACGCTTTTATGCAGTTTCGGCTAAGACGAGGGCCAGATTAACTATACAGGGTTTTTCAACGAAAAATAGCCGAAAAATACGTATACAGTGCTTTAGATACTTTTTTATAGAATTTTAATCAAAAATATTTTGTTTGTAAATGTCTTTTTATTAAAGAAAATAAAAATTATTACATGAAAAAATTACAAAAAACACGGTTATTTTACATTAAAAAAAAGGATATTCAATTAAATGGCTGTTTTTTTATTAAAGCTGCATAGTTTTCAATAATTTTTTCAGTAGAAATTTTATTAAGATTATTAATTATTAAAAGAAAGATCATTCGTTTTTTCATCACATAATTTCGTTTATGTTTTTTCACCTTTCTACAATTAGTTATTTTCATAAATACAAATATACTCAATGCAATCTACGCGTGGAAAACTAAACGTTTTTTTTACTTTCCTCTTTTACTATTGTTAATTTTTTATTATTTATGATAATATATATAAATATATACCGGTGGTTAAATTTAATTTTTTAATTTTTTTCCAATTTTTTCTTATCAATACCAGACAATGGTTCATGGGTCTCTAGGCCATAGCTGACCTCCAATCTTAATTAAGACGTGAAAAATATTCTGCTAGTGTTTAAAAAAATTCTTGTTCCTAAATAAGATCTGTAAAAAAAACCTAAAATAGAATTCTTTCTACTTTTAAAACATCATAATAGATGAATTTATGCAGTAGCACTGAGATGTATGGTAATAAGGCAGGACTTGCAGAAATAAAATAGTACGGTACCTGGCAGTACTTGACAAGAGTAGCAGTAATTAGCAATACATGATCATACCATCCAAAATGATAGTAGGTGTACAAAATTTTCAACAGTGAGAGGCCTCTTGGAAAATCTACAATTTCTTTTCAACATCTGTTTTAGTGAGGAGTGCTCTTTTTTAAACGGTAGGGTTACTCGTCATAATTACCGTTATTGGTTTCATTCTAATTCCATAATATTTAATAAAATACATACTCAAAGCTCCAAAAATTGAATGTTTGGCTGAACAATGTAAGTAGCTGGATTATAATTCACAGCTAATTGTTACGTAAATAAATTATTGTCTCTTTTAAGTTTTAAACGGTACATGTAAATTTCCAAAACTGCATACCACCGCTTACAGAATTCAAGTAGCTTTCCAACGATGTATGACTCGCCCTTCTTCTCTATTCAAATTTTAGGGGTTGATCACCCGACTGCTCAAGAGTTGAAGTGACGATATTGGAACTCGGAAAATAAAATTGACCTGTCCGAGCGTTATTTCAAATCTATGCTATTATCACCCAAAACCTGCATGTCAAGTTTTACTTGGACTGCTCTATATATTTGTAATTGTCCTTTAATTGAATAGTTACTATGGCTATTTTCAAATATTTCGAAGTAAAACACCAATAACTATAAAAAGCGGTTTAACCAACAATGTCTCAAGTGCAGAAATCTACGAAAATGCTTAATTTTTAAAATATAACTGTAGACGTAAGTAACCCTATAACATAAATTTATTTAATACTAGGTATAGTTATTTAAGCATCAAAAGGGGAAGGGTTGTTTCCTGGCAAAGGCAAAGCCCGAATAGCAACAAATGCATCTCTTACAAGCGCTTTCTAAAATATATTATTTTATTTAGAGAATTTATATAACAACAATGAATAAATAGAACATCAAGAATTTTATTTTTATGCTTACTGTTACTCTACATGTTTTATTTTTCGAAATTTCGGTACCGAAATTTAATCATTTTGCGGTAAGAAATACGACGACCTTTACAGTATTCAATGTACCGTTCAAGTTTGTTAATATTAACTACCTACATATAAATATTTGGCTGAAAATCTTGACAGACTAACATTTGCACAGCTCCGATTCTGTATGTAAATATATAAGTTCTGAGTAAGAGAGAGTAATGATTTCTTGAACATAGATGCTAAAAAATATTGGTGGTTGATTCTACAGGAAATATATTAATTTACAAATTCCTCAAAAGTGTGGGCCAAGACTATAAGAATAAATTCATTTACTAACTTTTAGTTATCCGGAACACTTATTGTGAATAACTGTAATGGAATGTTGTAAAACAGTAAACATCTGATTATCATTTTATACATATAAAGAAAGTATATACCTACTCCAATGCTAAACTGACAGAGCTATCTTAAAAGGCGTTGTCTTGAATTTTGAATGAAGGTAATTTGACCTAAATCGTAAAATATTTAATTAAAAATTCACCAAAAATTGAGTTTATTTAGACTAGAATACGCACAAAGACTCAACAGTTCTTAATTGATGACTGCAGAAGAAACTGAAATTCATTTTTGTCAGTAACTCTACAGTTACAACTGTTTAACAGTAAATAAGACTTGAAAAATATTGCTTTCTCAAAGGTTCAGCAAACTAAAATATATTAATTAAAAATTCTTTTGAAAATCCATAACTCTTATAGAAAACAAAATTGGACGAAGATAATTAAATCAATTTATTTTCACCCAAGGTATTTTTAAACGTGGCCTATTATTTACCACCATGTACATATACAGAGTTAGGGCAGTATTTAATCATGTATACAGACAGAGTGGTCATTTTTACGACGCCAAGTACAGGGATCTCGGAAACGGTAATATAGGTATACAACGCAGCTCTTAAATTAGGACGAAGTTGCGTGTTATTATGCCTTTCAATTGTCTAAAAAGAAATATGAAATATTTTGTGTAGAAAAATGAAAAAGTGTATTTTCTTGTTCCTTTCTAACTTGAAATGAAATGATATTTGGTATGTTTATATTGTTTGTTATGAACTTTCCAATGGAGATGGAAACAAATTCTAGACCTACTAAAGGCCTAAGTTTTCATAGTCAAACTTCTGATTTTCTTATGGCCGCCATATGATGTCCGATATCACCGAAAAGAGCGAAAAAAGGCAAATTGAATATAACACATGTGTATTTGGACATTGTTCTCTACCAAAAAATAGTAATTTAAATTTTAAACAAATGTTGTTGTTCTGTTATTTGATTCGTGTTAACTGGAAATATTACTGTAACAAATGTAATGTAAGGCAATTTATAAAAATTTGAATAACTAAGTGAAAATAAATCTATGAATGTGGTCGTGATTTTACTAGGTTTTAAATATTGGCTTGGAATAATAACAATTTGTTTATTATGACATGTATGATTTCCGGAGAGTCCGGTACCATCAGTCAATAAATTGTTGTTAAATGTCTATTTTCCGTTTTTTTCTTGTATGAACGAAGCATGAGGAATGAGGAATATCAGGGCTATGCATTTACTGAAACTTGGTGCAATGATGGTATTTGCAATTCGGAATTATTTGATCCTGACAGATATCAAGTATTTAGATGGCGCTAGATAGGGGATTTAATGCCTTTCAATTTGATATCAAACATTAAACATATTGCCATATTATCAGTAAAAGTAAAAATAAAACACCAGTGGTTCTATATTTTTGTTACATATATTCCGCCATATTGCAATAGTGATTACTATAATTTACTGTATAATGCATTTATATCTGTAAATGAGTGTTATGGTTCCAATTTGCTGTTGATTGGGGATTTTAACATTTCTGAATATTTCTGTGTTGCTGATAAATCTACGTCTATAACCTATCAATTAACACAATTATGGCCTAACTCAGATCAGTAATGTGTAAAATTTTCAAGACAGAATGTTTGATTTAGTATTATCTAATTCAAATGCTGCTGTAGTTAGAACTCAGGATATCGTCCTTACTGAAGATCGGTACCATCCATAACTTGTCATTAATCTTGATACTCATTTTAAGAAAGAAAAATTTACATTAAATCAACATAATTACTTCAATTTCAGAAAAGCAAATTTTCCTGTTTTGTACTCTCGCCCTCGGTATCGTCTAAAGAGTCGTGGCTTCACCACCAAAAGAGGCATAGCCCACATAGGGGGAGAAAAAAATCACATCTTCCCAGGAAAAAAGAGAAATTCCTAAAACTAAACAGATAGAAAAGAAGTCGCTAAAGCGATCAGGTAAACTTGAAAGAATTCGAAAGATTTAATAGAAAATCATATAAATTAAAAGAATTCGAGAGGTAGATGTGTGCAAAAGGGGCATACACAGGTAGACACGACGATTATATAGCGTTACTAATAAGGTGCGGTTAATTATGGACGAGGCGCGGGACACTAGGCTCTCCACAGGGGTAGGAGCTAGCCGGATGTATCCTGGCAGCGTACGCGTGGAATACGTGGACGCGGAAGACGCTCTTCGGCGGAGCAGAGCCAACGCGACGGCAGGATCACAGTATATTATTTTGAGTACTGATTGGGCCTCTCTTAGTGTCTCTTAGTGATAGTGACGACCTAAATAAAAAACTCAAGTTAATTAAGTCAGACAAAACGGGTGGCAATTCTTTTTTTACTGATAACGTTCCGGGTATATCATCGATTCCCGCCGATTTTTTGTTACATACTTTTATCATAGTTTTTTCTACCTCATTTGAATTTCTCGGATTTAAGAATAACGTTTTTGTGGATAAAGGTAAGTCTGGAACCATTGAATTTGGAGAGTCACTATTATTTGTAATATTAACAAAATATGTACTAAAGGTTTTACAAATATCAGAGTTACTTGTAACTTTTTTATTTTCATATACTATTTGTTTTATTTCATTAGAGCAAATTTTTTTGTTTTGATTAATTATCTTCTAGCTTTCCTTACTTATATTAGTAGCTTCTCTTAATCTCTTATCGTTATAAGTTCTTTTGGATAATTTTATTTTTTTATGATAGAAATCTCTTAGTTTTTTGTATCTACGATTATATACTGCGCTATTAATTGATTTTTTTATACGATGCATTTCTTTTATCATATTTCCTAATAAACGTATTTCATTTGTAATCCATGGATTGTTATTTTAAATTTTTATTTGTTTTCTTTTTTAAGCGGAAAATTTTGCGTATTTGACATCATCATAGAATTGATTGAACGCAACATTAACATCTGCTATATTGAAGTACCTACTTATTACTATCTAAAACCCTAATTGTATTTTTAAAATTTTCGACATTATCCTCATTAAAATTTCTAAACAACGTTGTTTATATGTTGAATTTCTCTGGAGGTGGACCTGTATATTACCGTTTCCGGGATTCTTGTACTAGGCGTCGTAAAAGTGATGATCCTATATAGATATTCAATATAAAGTTAATTTAGATTAACAACTTAATATAATATTTGATACTTCTAAACTACATATTTTTAAGTCATAACTTAACTTTAACTTTTTATTAACTTTTTTTAACTTTATTATAAGGCCATTTTATTTATCTATAATTTCAATTAAAATAAAAAGTAAAATATTGATATAACTTCTATCTTACAAATATTTTAAAAATTACTGTTAACACATCAAAATGAAAATAATTATTTAATTTATAAGGAATTTTTGAGAAATAGGATTTTCAAAATTAAACATTACACAAAAATTATAATAATGTCTGTCCCATAATAATGAACTCAAAGCTATTAAAATTTAATTTAAAATATAAGCATATGAATACATATAAAAATCTTTGGTAACTTACTTTTAAGGTGGAAATATACAGGGTGGCCATATGAAAACGAAATAGAGCCATTTTCAGGAACTGCGTCAAGATTGTAGAAAAACGACTCAGACCCGTCGATTTTAGATTAAAGGGGGACATTCTTTGCTGATATTTTTGATTCCGCCACTTTCACCCCGTAGTAAGGGTAAGCATCAACCCAAAATGTTTAAATGGCATTGGGGATGAGTAATATCTATTTTGAAAGCTCTTACAATTATCTTTACAACAGACTTGTGTTACATTGGTTTTTGGGGATTTGTTATCACTTTCGTAAAAAAACACAATTGTAAAAAACAGAAATGAATACTATATACACACAACGAACGTAAAATTAGTGGATTTCAAATTTGTTTTCTAATATTATTTGGAAGCGTTGGTTGGTAGTTTATTTAATTATGTTTTTGATAGTTAAACACTACCTGCCTTGACTGATATTATTGAAAATGTTGAGTATAATGAAGATCATTTGATTTTTCAACAAGACGGTGCTCCTCCGCATTATGCGTTAATTGTCCGTCAGTATTTGGACCAAGGTTTTCCACGAACCTAAAAAGTCAAATCTATAAAACACAGCCAGAGTCGCTGCAAGATTTGCGTCAAAGAATTGTCGAGGAATGCCGTCGAATCATTCCAGAAATGCCACAGAGTGTGCGTGAACGTCATCAGTTTGAACATTCGACGGGTGTGAGCGTTTTTCTACATCTTGACGCAGTTCCTGAAAATGGCTCGTTTCGTTTTTATTTGGCCGCCCTGTATACTAAATTTTAGTAACCATTACCTGACTGATTGATATCAATTGGTATATCCTGAGGATTTTGTTGGTATTGTTTATTTTCAGAGGAAATTCTATCTTGACCTTGGTCTTTTATTCCCGGAGGTAGTAATTCTCCAAGGGGATTTGCACCCCCCAGTACGTCTTGGAAATATTGTGGGGTACTTGTCAAGATACCATCATTTTGATATTGTTGAGGACCAGGTGGTGACAAATTTGGTATTCCACGTTGTTGGTCTTGAATTTCCCCAGCTCGCTCTTCAGTTCTAACAGTACTACTTGTTAATTTCGGTAATCCTAGACCAATACCTGTTCCTTCATTTCTTGGAGTCAAACCATAATCCTTTTCATTACTTGCAATGTGAAATTCTGACTCCGAAAAATTTGGATTTTGGAATTGAAACGGTTTCTGAGTTGTAATATATCCACAACCACCACAAGCTGGTTTGATAGTAGACTGGGTTGTGAAGACATATGATCCAGGTCTTTGTGTTACGACTTGAAGTTTTTGGGAACTTTGTGGTGTTGGATAAGTGGGTTGTAGCGGTGTCTGTGATGTTATAACTGCCTTAGGATGTTCTAGTGGTTTTTGTTTGTTTAAGTACTTTCCTGCATCTGGAGAAATTGGTCCAGTCGCAGGGGATCCATCAAGTGCTGAAAAAGCATTGATTCTGAATTGTTTAGGTGCAGATTCAAACTCCCTGTATATAAATGCAGGGTGTAATAAAAATGCTCGGACAACTTTAGCAGTATATATACGTCAAAAATTAAAATAAGAGTTCTATAAGCAAACGCTTTGTATTACAGATACAGGGTGTTTTAAATTAAATAAAATATAGGGTTTACTAAACGTTACAAATACAATTAAGGGAAACCACGTAAATATTATTTTATTCACAGATAACGCGATTAGTGACATTTCACCACTTATCTCGTAAATGGTGCATTATAACAACATGCATGAAGAATAAATTATAAATATAAAACTCACAGCACAACAGCGGAACAACTGGGGAAAATTAGAAGCCAAAATTACTACATATCCACCTCTAAAACTACGACTTGTATGTAATAAATATGTATGCAGTATGTACCTACCTTTATGAACAATGAAAAATTAAAGCTACATACTAAATTTTATCCATTTTATTTACTCCCTATATAGAATGTTTAGTTTTACAATATTCATCAAAGATTAACTTTAAGTAACAATATATACAGGGTGTCCGGAATATGAATGCCGTAATTTTAAGAGCTTATATATCTAACTAAAAGCAATAACAAACTCTTATGCAATAAAATCTCAAAAACGAATAGTTTATCTATAAATACATTTCAAAAACAAAAATACAACTGCAATAATATACAAAACTGTATTATGAAATTACAAACAAAGGTACAATTAAGGTTAAGTAAAAGCGACTGTAACGTAATTTGTTCATAATTTGATTTTTGGATCAGTATTAATGAAGTAAACAATTGAAGTTTCCGAGAAATTCGTTAAAACTGTAACGTATTGTAACGTTCGACAACGTTGCAGTGTCGGACTGCTTGTGACAACCTAAAAGTAATATTAGTAATAATGGTGCTTACAGCTAGTGTTATTCATGTTTGTCTAGTTTTTCTTTATTGTTTAATAAACAAAAATGGAACAATTTATAATAACCATAACCAGCTTTCCCAAGCTCCGACACTTTCGGAGATGTTCTGAAGAGTGAAACAATGACCACTCTTTACCCCGTGAGGTCAGTAATCCCGCAAATCGTGTGTTCTGAGCAGACGTAGCAGACCAAGGACGATTGCCTTCTGCATTCTGCCGGTTAAGATCTCTGCCGAATTTCGGCAAGCCAGTATGATCTTTAATTCAGAAAACAGCGTGTGTCTCATTCCACCCAGGACGCCTATAATTAGCACCACAACCTTAACAGGGTGGTCTGGATACAGCCTGCGGAGCTCGGAGAGAAGATCTCGATACTTCCTCCGTTTCTCCTCCTCTTTTAGGACGATGTTGTTCTCCGCGGCAGCCGAGAATTCATTCACAAACATCGTCCTAAGCTGTTGGTCGAGGAGGACTACATCAGGCTTATTGGCTTGAATTTGCCTGAGGGTGGGGAATGAATAGCTCCAATAAATTCGGCCCTTCTCATTCCCCACAACGGTTTCTATATCCCCCGGAGCATAAGGCAGCACTGGCGTCTCGTTATCTCATACGAGTGTCGTAAATGATAATACAATACCCGTAAGGCTGAATCATGTCTTTGGATATACGCTGTGGCCGCATATACCGGACAGGCCGACAGGAGATGCATAAGCGTCTACGGCGCTTGGTGGCAAGCTCTGCAGCTGGTATCAGGAACCTCGATACCCAAGACACGACTACGATGGACGAGAGTGTTAATTAGATCATCTTGGCAAGCCATTATGAACCCCTCGGTCTCAGAGTTCAGCCCCGCTGACCTCAAAAAAGCGAAGGTCAGCTTTTCAGATAAGCCAAGCCTTTCTAGATGACGGTAGAAGAGACCATGCATTGGCTTATCCTTATGTAGCTGCAGAAGATGACGGTTTCTGCAGCTTTAATTTGGGCTTTTAATTGAGCAGGATCCGGCTCAGTGACAGAGTCTGGATTTTCCCGCTCAGTATCGAACACAAGACCAAGTTCATCGGCTGCTCTTCTCGCTGCCTAATACACAAACGCTCCTATCCCTACTGCTTCATGGTCTTGGACCATGCAGCAGTAGCGCGGCATCTAGATGGTGAAAGATGCTTCCGTCTATGATTTAGTATTATTATTATTGTTATTGTTGGTGTTGTCATTGTCATTGTCATTGTCATTGTTATTGTTATTATTAATACTCTTTTCGAAAATAAACAATAGGTAGAGGATTTTAAGTCCAATCAGGACCCAGGTAATCCATTGGGTCCATGAGGAGATGCTCAAACGGACTCCGGCATTCATAGCTTGAATTTGAGAGTTAAGATTTTCAAGGTTGCCTATTGCGTTATCGAGGATCGTTATAGTACAATCATTTATCAAAGTTTGCATGTCAGCAGACCTCGTTTCATTCGATTTTCTGAGGAAGTTAGTATCTCGAATTTTTGATATACTCGATTAGATAGGTATACCAACTGATTGTGCCAAAACTGTTTGGTCTCTGGTATATTCGTCGATGAATTTTCGATTTTTGTTAGACTTATAATACGGACAAAAGAATGATAAGAAGCAACTGTCTTCAGGGGCCCAAGGTTAATACGTAATATTGGATTAATGACTGGTCTTAGATCTATTCCTAGAGCTAGGTCTTTCGTTAACATCGTCATTGTCAGCATTAATAAAAGGACAATTTTCCTATAACAAGGAAGGTTTTTTAAATTTCCGTTTCTTTTTTATTTTAGATTTATGGTATTTGCCCTTTTCGAAAGGTTTTTGTGTCTTTTTAGACGAAGGAGTTTTTGTCTTTAGATATACCAGGTCCTCTGGTTCTACGGATTCTGGTTCCGACTTATCTTGGTTTACTTTGAAATTACGCTTTTCTTTTTTTAATTTAGTTTGAATTTGTTCGTTAAGTTTTTCAAACAGTTTCCTGGAGTTTTCTATAAAGTCTTGAGTCGTTTCTACGTCGTCTAATAAAGGGATATGATCTTTGTGAATTGAAGGAAAAAGTATCGTCTTTTATATACCCTACCATATAAATATGGTCTGAAATTTTTTGTTGTTCAAATAATTGCTAGGAGTTCTTTTTCGATAGTAGAGTATCATATTTTGTCGGGATTAAGTGTACGTGAAGCTTCAGAAATAGAATTTCCGTTTTGTGACAAGACAGCACCTAAAGCAAAATTTGACGCATCGGTTGTTACTTCAAATGGTAAATTGAAGTCGGGAAAAACACAAATAGGACTGTTAGTAATTCGCGTTTTGCATTTATCGAATGCTTCTACAAACTCTTTGATATCTGTGATCCTTTGGTTCTTTTTTAGACAAGAGATAAGTAGTTTTGTGATTTTTGCGAAATTGTTAATAAACCTACGATAGGAGCCCACTAATCCAAGGAAAATTTTTAATTCCAAAAATTTTATCCGGATTAGGTCTAAGTCTGTCCGGCGTTATCACGTGTCCTAAAAATTTTGTTTCCTTTCGTAAAAATTTATCAATTGGGATTTTGAAATTAGCTTTGTCAAGGGCTTTAAAAACAAGTTCAAGATTTTGAATACGTTCGGTCAAAGAACTGGAAAAGAACTGGATAAATTTTCCATGTATACCAGGCATGGTATACATGCTCGATTTTGCAGATTTTTTAGTACATTTTCTATGACGCGTTGAAACGTCGCGGGCACGTTTTTTGGACCGAAAGGCATCCGGAGAAATTCATAGTGACCTCTTTGCGTAGTAAAAGCTGTTTTTGGAATACTACTAAGATCCATCTCAATTTGGTGAAATCCGCTAGTTAGATCCAAGGTGGTAAAGTAGTTGCATCTGCCCAACTTATCAAGTATAACTGTTATGTTTGGCATTGGATACCTATAATCGATGGTAACATTATTTACATTACGATAATCTATACACATTCGATATTTAACTATTTCAGATGCATCAGGTTTTTTATTAACAATTAAAACGGGACTGGACCACGGACTTTGCGAAGGTAGAATAATTTTGCTGTCCAATAGCATTTGAACTTGGTTTTGGACTTCTTGTGTCTGCACATAAGGAAGGCGGTATGATCTTGTGTAAATAGGATAGTCGGTTTTTGTTTTTATAGCATGTTTGACATCGTTTGTGAAAGTAAGTTGTTGGTCGTCGGTATGAAAAAGTCGTCTATACTTGTTACAGAGTTTAAAGATTTCCTTTTTTCTTCCGCGTTCTTATGCCAGTTCTAAGTAATGTCTTTATGTCGGTGTTAGTTTCTTCCAAGGGATAAATTTTTACTATTACTATTTACGCGTAGGAATTCCGACCGAGGCGACTATTCTTTATTTTAATCTCAGAATCCCAACACAGTGTTCTCTAGATTGGCTTCCCTGTTTTTTAAAAAAACTCCCACTTGTTTAATCAAGGGTTAGCCAATCCTACCGGTTGCGCCGGTTAAATGTATTAGGCTCTTTTGAGATTATAAAAATAAAGATACCACTCAGAATATAAGCGAGTTTATTCAGGTTACGTATAAAATCAGACTGGCTGTTCAGCGCATCCGGTTGAGTATATAATAGAAGCTGGATGTGCTGACTATACACATTTTTTTATAAAGCGATAACAATATTACATAACTACGATAGCTACGGGCAGATTAAAAGATAATAATAAATATATATAATAAAGTCTTATATAACTTTAATGCATTATTAATGACTCTAGGACCTAGCTTTTAAGAGCCAACCTAGCCAATTCATGTTAAGTTGTACATGACACATAGTTATAAACTAACCAAAGAAAAATGTTATTTTATCTGATTATTTCAACTAAATTAGGCAAGCGATTGGGTTAGTTTATAATTTCCGCTAATGTTGTGGAATATCTATGCGTTTTTCCCATTCACTAGCAAATGCGGTCGGGCAACATGGTCGCGCTCGCTGGATGTTCGGCAGTGTGTGTCTGGCGCCAACACTAGCGCAACATAGTTGGCCGGATTTCTGTTGAAACTGAAATCTTTGTTGGACTCGTCGTTGCACCAGCTAAACTGGTGTTTTGTAAAAAAACATAAGAATGATAAAAAGCAATTGAATAAACTGGTAATAACGGTAGACAACTAAAATGACAGGAACGTACTACAGCAGTATCGATCGGAGAATCATAGGGTTGAGAATGTTGAGATGATGTTTTTATTTTTATTTATACTTTTTTTTGCGAAAACTAGAAACTGATAATAAATGAATAAGATATTGTTATCTCTTTATTGTGAGATAACAACGAGTGGAATAAGAGAGGAAAGTAACATTCGAACACAAATGCATCCATGCACAAATTGAAGCGTTTAATTTGAAACATTTTTAAAATAGCTCATGAAAACTTGATTCCAACACCCATTTTTAAAGAAGTAACTTCTTATTGGAGGTTAGAATATACATTTCTTTTATAGAAAGCGCTCCATCTAAAACTGGCTGAAGAATCCACTGTTTCATTTCCTCAACTGTTTTTCGAAACACCTTGACCTTGTATATACGGAACACACTGCACTGAGAAAAATGAGTTATCAGAATATGCCAATAGACTTTTAAAAGAAAATGGTTATACAGCTTTCATTACCTAATTTACTAAAAAATGTCATTTATAATAATTTTTTAATGTATATTTCTTTCTATTTGATAATTGCTTTAGTCATCTGGACTTAAAATTCTTAGTTAATTAAAGAGTACGTCTCTTTGCTGCAACCAACTCTTCATCCACATTTTCTTCTTCTTCTTTTTAACTTTTTCAGTTATTTGCAATAACGACCAGAATAACTGTTTTTTTTAATAACGGCATAATTTAATAGTGACAAACGCTCAAACCAAAACGTTTAATAAACCATTTGGTGTTGCTTAGATATGTAAATATACCTATATATTTAATAAAGCTTAATGAAAACATTATTTCAATATATCTATCTAAAATTTCAAATTTTATATAGACCTAAATAATTTATTTACGAAATCACTTATACATACACAATGTAATTACTGAAAAACCAAATATTTATTGACAAACATTTTCTAGAAGCTGTGCCGCCTTGTTATCTATATATATATTAACTGTTATCGAATTATTCAAATCAGTAAGTATTTATATGTTTATTACTGTAATTTAATGGATACTTTTACTATATTGAAAAGGAAATACATTTTATTTACTCAACAACAAGGTAAATAATAACAAATACAATATTGTATATCTGGAAGATATGTGAAAGATCCATAAATGAACAAAAAAGCGTCACATTATTATAATAATTGGAAGATATAAAATGCAAAAAATAGAGTATCGGGACTTATAAATTTCTATACCTACCAATTGGAACGGTAACATATCCATTTTAAATTTTCATCATTTATCAGCAGTCACTATGGTCTATGTATTTCAAAAAAATAAATACAAAACATATTTTACTTCTACAATTTTTTTCTCTCACTAAAGGTAACAGAATTATGATAGCAAACAGATCTTAAATATGTGACACCGTCGCTCACATACCATGTCAGGAGTGTTGATAATTACAAATACATACACCTAAACATACTTGCTGTGTATGATTTTCTTAAAGCTTTTTTCACAACATAGAATACAATGAAATAATTACAAGTGTTTAAAATTATTTATGTTGCTTGCGAAAGCGTTTGCTCTACAAACGTCTCACAACCAGAGAGTTTTGCTGGTTGTTGTTACTATATATTGTACCATTTTTGTTTATGTATACTCACAAGTGTCAAGCAAGCATTATGTGCAGAAAAAGGAAATATACTAGCCACAATAATACAATGACTAATAATACTTTTAGGTTAACACCAGCAGGTGATAGATTATAATTTTGTCGTTTACTTCATTAAATTGTTTACTTCATTAATACTGATACGAAAAACAAATTACGGCACGGGAGTTTAACCTTAGTTGTATCATAGTTAGTAATTTTCTGACACAGGTTTGCATTTTATCAGGTGTATATATATATGTATATATATTTTAAATGCATTTGTAGGAAAACTATTTGTTTAGACATTTTTTTCATAACAGTTGTTTTATTGCTTTTGGTCAGATATAATAAGCCACTTTTGTGTTTGCACTAATTTTTCGGACACCCTGTATAAAAATAACAGTAACGCTAATTAACAGATACTTACGAGCACTAATCCTGATATTTCTCATACTCAAAATTTTAAAATTTCCATTTTCATCTGTTGCGTAAACAGTAACATGGTAGACACCATCTGCTGTAATAAAACCAAATTCGCCTTGCACGATACCAACTTGATCTGAAAAAAGAATACGTCAATTTCTTGTTCATAAGGTTTATTTAAAAATCACGGAGGAATAGGTGAAGCAGAGTTATATATCTAAATAATATAACTAACTGACCACAAATATGTTTTTATTTGGTGCGGGTGTCTTACTCACATTCTACACATGAATACTGACAAGTGATTACACCATTCAGCAAAATATTTTATTGAAAAATTCAAAAGGAAGAAAAGTTGTATCACTCACAATGAATATATTATTAATATATTCTTCCCTTTGTATTTATTAAGCAGTCAACTATAACTGGTAAATATGATTTCTGAAACATAAATTATTGTCATAATTGGAACCCAATATTGTCACAGCAGTACAGATCGGTACCACAAGTAATTATGTTGCTGCGGTAAGTGAATTTGTATAAAGGCCAAATGTGTCGAAGGATATTATAAGTACATCAGTTCAATTCTACCTCATTACATTTTGTGTGGTTATGGTGTGTATTTTGTAATTTTAATAACTATAGAATAACATTTTTGCATCAGTGGGATTTAACTCTAAGCACTTAAATGAAAGTTCTGAAAATACTACGTTTTCATTCGATGACTAATATTTCAGTGTAATGTCACAATTAATTTAAAATGTAAACATAATACAATATAACTAATTGCATTTAACAATACTTATTAATTAATTTTTAAGGTAAAAGTAGTTGGAAAGAGGTCAAAAAATACAAAAAGACTTTATTTTACATCATCGACGTTTCGACATATATGATGTCATCATCAGGATGCTACAAAATTACAAACAAATTAAAAAACAAAAATAACACAACATATATTATCAAAAAACAAAGCAGTACCTACCGAAAAATTTGTTGTCTTCTATTAGTCAAAATGAACATATGTCAAAAATGAAATTCAGAGAGACAAGTAATCCATTCATTTAGGAATTTAATAAGAATTTAATAGAATTTTTCTCTGGATTTTAAAGTATAACCGGAGAAAGACAGTTTACAAGTGGGTTATTATCAGCGACACTAATTAAATTTGTTTTAGACAGGACAAAGAAATCTGTTAATAAAAACGGTAAAAGAATGTGTATAAAAATTCATCTTAACGAATATTGTACTTAAAATAATATCTAGTGTCAAATAAAATAATATACTGGGTCACAATTATTACTGTTCAATTCTTTTTATTAAATTAAAATACATATGGTTTAAATATTGAATGTCTTGTTGTTTATTAGTTACGAAGTCTTGATTTCTTTTTATTTTCACCATCTCACTAAACAGTCTTTTTTTCAATATTTGTTGTCTTCCAATGACAGTTGTTTCCTCAAAACTAAAATTATGCTGAAAATTAAAACAATGTTCTGATAAACCTGTTTTATTATAATTGAATTCCAAATAATTTGGTCTAATATTTCTTTTATGTTCCGCTAACCTGTCTTTTAAATATCTGCTGGTTTGCCCTATATAAATTTTATCACAATCCCCACAAGGAATTCTATAGATTATGTTACTTTCCAGTTCCTTAGGTGTTTTTTGTTTTATTTTAGTAAAATACTTTTTTATGGTGTTCTCATTTTTAAAAGTGATATTAACATCATTGTTGTTAAAAACCTTAGATATCTTTTCTGATAATGTTTTGATGTAAGGAATTTTATGATATTTGCTATTATTAGTAGCATTATTGTTTCCAACATTCTTATTTTCTTGTACGTGATTGTGATTGTAAAGAATTTTATTTATAGTTCTTACCGGATAGTTGTTCTTAATTAAGTATGATTTAATACAATGTAAATTTTTTTCATGAAATTGTTTATGAGACAGTCTTAGAGCTCGGTCTTTAAGATTTTTTATTATGTTAATTTTTTGCTTGAAAGAGTGGTTAGAATGGAAATTTAAAAACCGTTCAGAAAACGTAGGTTTATGATACCAATCAGTGACAATTCTATTATCAGTGGTTCTTATTACTAACAAGTCCAAAAATGGGATAGATCCTTGTTTCTCAATCTCAACAGTAAATTTTAATTTAGGGTGAAAACTGTTGAAAACATTTAACGTTTCAGTAATTTTGTTTTTTGGTTTTGACGTAAGGATGTCATCTACGTATCTCTTAAAAAATGGAACTTCAAAATTTAATTGATGTATGCATTGTTCTTGTAAATCTGACATAACAATGTCTGCACAAATGGGTGACAAACAATTTCCCATTCCCAATCCGTAAACCTGTCTATAATAAGTGTTTTCAAATTTAAAATAACTATTATCAAAAATAAATTGTAATAACAATCGAAATTGTTCTATACTTAAACTACAATGCGGATGAATACATTTCCATTTCTTTTCCACTAAAGCCAATACCAAGTCTGTAGGTATATTAGTAAATAATGAAATTACATCTAAAGAAATAAGAATATAATTTTCAGGTATTATTAAATTTTGTAGTTCACCCACAAGCTCAAAAGAATTTTTAACATAATATTTATTTTTTTCAAAACTATGTTCTAACAACTTACTAATAAATTTAGATGTATTATAAGTAGGTGAACCAATGAAACTTACTATTGGTCTCAATGGTGTATTATCTTTATGGATTTTAGGTAATAAATATAGTTTTGGAAATACTCCATTTTTGCACTTTAGTCTTTTTGCTTGTTCATCTGTTAAGGCTTTATCTTTCTTTAGTTTATCAATAAGATTATTATTTTTATTCTGTATTGTGACAGTGGGATCCTTATTAAGCACAATATAAGTATTGGTATCACTAAGAAGGTTATGAGCTTTGTCCAAATACTCCTGTTTACTAATTGCCACCGTTGTATTACCCTTGTCTGCCTTTGTAATAACCAGGTCTGTGTGTTCTTTTAAAAACTTACCAACAAATTTTTCAGTTCTAAGGAAAAAACTATCAGTCTGAGTGATCTTGTTATGTTGTTGTAAATAATTCGTTATTATATTAACCACGTGATTTCTTTTTTCAATCTTATTATTTTCATCCTCTAAATTGTCTATTATATATTCAACATCAACTAACAATTGTTCTAAAGGAAAATTTAAGTTGTTGTAAGGTAAGTTAAACTTTTCTCCTAACGCTAAAAAATTTTTGACATTCTCTGGTATATTAATACTGGTCAAATTAACAAACCATTTGTCCTGTGGAATAATATTTATGTATTTCTTCTGTGAATAAACTAAATTTTCAATTTTTTTCTTTTGTTTTCTTTTGATTATATCAAAATTCCTTTTGTAAAAATTAACTTGTGAGGAATAAAAAGAATAAAAAATATGTAAAGGTAAATTACTTAAAGCTATCTGTTTTGTCTCCTCCAGGTTATTCCTCAAAACATCAACTTTCCAATGTGTATATCTAATTTCAACATTAAGAATTTTCTTTTGGAATTAATAATTTTAAAATAGAGTTCTTTTACGGGATTATTATCTAATAACAAAAAACTTAAACTGTTACAAGAATTGCTTAAATGTGTAGGTACTACCTGCTTTTTTCGACACTGTAACAAAAATTTTTTATGGTTTTCATATCTAGCGAGTTGACTATTTATATTAGCCCACTTCTTTAGTTGATAGTAAATGTCTTCTCCATAATTATTTCTAATTTGTTGTAGAAATCCCATGTTAGAGTTGTCTCAGCCTTGGTCAGAAATCTCCAATAGTTATAATATTATAGTTCCAGGATAGCGACCTTTTTCAATTATTTTTAAGGTAAAAGTAGTTGGAAAGAGGTCAAAAAATACAAAAAGACTTTATTTTACATCATCGACGTTTCGACATATATGATGTCATCATCAGGATGCTACAAAATTACAAACAAATTAAAAAACAAAAATAACACAACATATATTATCAAAAAACAAAGCAGTACCTACCGAAAAATTTGTTGTCTTCTATTAGTCAAAATGAACATATGTCAAAAATGAAATTCAGAGAGACAAGTAATCCATTCATTTAGGAATTTAATAAGAATTTAATAGAATTTTTCTCTGGATTTTAAAGTATAACCGGAGAAAGACAGTTTACAAGTGGGTTATTATCAGCGACACTAATTAAATTTGTTTTAGACAGGACAAAGAAATCTGTTAATAAAAACGGTAAAAGAATGTGTATAAAAATTCATCTTAACGAATATTGTACTTAAAATAATATCTAGTGTCAAATAAAATAATATACTGGGTCACAATTATTACTGTTCAATTCTTTTTATTAAATTAAAATACATATGGTTTAAATATTGAATGTCTTGTTGTTTATTAGTTACGAAGTCTTGATTTCTTTTTATTTTCACCATCTCACTAAACAGTCTTTTTTTCAATATTTGTTGTCTTCCAATGACAGTTGTTTCCTCAAAACTAAAATTATGCTGAAAATTAAAACAATGTTCTGATAAACCTGTTTTATTATAATTGAATTCCAAATAATTTGGTCTAATATTTCTTTTATGTTCCGCTAACCTGTCTTTTAAATATCTGCTGGTTTGCCCTATATAAATTTTATCACAATCCCCACAAGGAATTCTATAGATTATGTTACTTTCCAGTTCCTTAGGTGTTTTTTGTTTTATTTTAGTAAAATACTTTTTTATGGTGTTCTCATTTGGTGTTCTTATTAATTAAATAAACAAAATCCTGTTCTTGGACCTATGTGATCTCAATAATTTAACATTGATGGTCTATATTATTATTCAGTAACATATTTATATTTTTTTGTAATTCATTTTTTACTTATACTTAATAATTGTATTTTGACAATGGTACTGTAACAATACATTTTCCTCTAAATGCCTCTAGTTTGTTGGAAACACATAATTCGTTAAAAGCAAGGAAGTATACTCTTTAATTCATTATTATTCTAACCTTCAATGCCACCTACTTTAAATTACTGATGCTGAACAATGGGGGAAGTAAAAACCTCACCACGCTTCATGATTTCCATTTGAACAAAGCTTTTATAAACCTTTTATAAGTGCCATTCATCTAAGCTTATAGTTAATATTGATTTTTATCGCGATTGTTTGATAAAAAGGTTTTGCAGTATTATATAAAATGCAACAATGCTTTTGAAAACTTTACTGACAACATTCCGAACAATATAGTATAATTAATAATATAAATGACGTTTTCTTAGAAACGTATCGAAAAGGAATTTCAATAAGTAATTTTCATAAAAACAGGACTACTATTAACGATAAATTAAATTCCTTAGAAATCAATGAAAAAGTTCTATTATAAATTTTACTTAATTAAATCAAATGTGTCAGTGAAAACGTATGATGAACTGAAAGATTTAATCCAGTAACGGACGGCGAGCGATAATATATATATATATATATATATATATATATATATATATATATATATATATATATATATATATATATGGTTGTAAAATTTCTCAAGCCGAACGTAGTAACGCGAAGCAGAAGTAAGAAGACCTGAAGATGGTAAATGAGATTTTACCGAAACGTTGTCAAACAAATGGTTCTTTTGAAGACCATGCTGATTCATCGCGGAGAGGAACCCGGAGAAATTTTACAACCACATATAACACCCGCGGAAGCCTACGAATTAACATATATATATATATATATATATATATATATATATATATATATATATATATATATATATATTATGGGCTTATCGTCGTTTGTTTAATTTTTAGTCGTATTTTACTAAATTTGGTACAAGTGGTTTTTGGTGGTTACAGTACAGGGTGGTCCGTGTTTAGTATGTAACACTACTATTTTATTTGAAAAATAATCCATAAAATACACAAATCCTTCCAAGTGAACCCCATTTCTTAATTTAATGTTGTCCACAACGTTTTAGATACTTTGTGAAACAGACCTAGAAGCAGCAGAAATTCTGTCGCATAGATCTTCTACGAGGGTTGTTCACAAATTTTCGCTCTTTTCGTTTTTTGAGCGGGTGTGACCGAGGAGCAAGCGACCATATATGTGTCTTTGGGTGGGGTTAGAGGCGACATCGTCGACGGAAAGACAGAGGCGTAACATAAAACGATTGAAGCTCTTCCCAATCAGTACATTACGAATATAACCATGGAGGTATATATTATACCTGCCGCCGATTGCTAAATGTATCATTAATTTTTTTCACGTCAACAAACAAATTGCTTTCGCCGATATTTATCGAGAGTTTCTCTCTGATTGTGACTAGGTATTCTAATCGTTTATCGGTGGCGAGAAATATTGATCTAAGGGCGTCAAAATATTCATGATGAACAACCAAGTGGAAGACCTACCTTTAACATAACCCTCCTTATTTGCCTAATCTCGCGCCAAGCGATTAATACCTTTTTCGACAACTGAAAAAACACCTAGCAGGTATGAGTTTTGAGAATGAGGAAATGCTTGAAATAGATTGTGAATGTTGAAAACTAATCATATATTGAAGAATATAAATATATCATATCTTACTTACTGAACGACCGTGGTATACCCACACCGTGGAGGACAAACAACAGGAGAAGTGTTAATCCATATTTGGAAATCGTCTATTTAAATACTCGTATTGGAACACTATTGCAGAACTATAAGGCTTTGCGCCATTTTTACCGAACCATTTTTAAATTTCTAATAATTATAATTTAGTGGAATTATCAATGCATTTTCATTTCCATTCTTGAAATATTTAAATACTTCTGAGAAGTAATGCTTATAACAATAAAAACAAAGTTATCTAATGACTGTTGGTTCGAAAACCTTATGCGTTTGGAGATTCTACCAGTAAATGGTATTGGGGGTTACCAGATGCTAGGAATGCATGTGTAGTGCTCGTTATAAATAAAATTATTTTAAAGGCCGTTAACTTTTAATTTGATTTAAATCGCCTTAGGGCCAGGGAAGTTATTTTTGATGTTTGGCTAATTAATTTTTGGAGACCTTGCAACGGGTACGTTTGCAACGATTTTGACAAAAGTATATTTTTATAAATAATTAAATTTTGCATTACCAATATGATATATACTGTAACAACATGACTTTAAGAAACTATGTCATAAATTATCTTATGTAAAAATAAAAGACGATAGTCTCTAGGAAAATGAAGGATATTATCTTAAAAATAATTAATTATATCTTGTTAATATCTTAAGTTAATATCTAATTTATTTTCTGATTAAATATTATTAATCTGAATTTCAAACGAAGTAGGTAATTATGTAGTAGTAGTAGTAGTATAGTAATAGTGGTGTATCCGAGTAAAATGTACAGCATTGGCATTGAAATACCTTCTTTATTATAACCTACTTCAGTAGACTACAAATATGTGGGCGTATGAATTTCGTATCGATATAAACTATTTAGGTAGAATTTGCTAACTTTAACGTTCCAAATATTTAATTCCAAATTTTCATAGAGAATTACATATTTAATTAAAAAATATTGATAGAAAAATATGACATTCAATTTTAATATCTATCCAAAGTAGTATTATAGGAGCCTTAACATCTATTACATTACTAAAACACGGTTTGTCATATAAAATATTATGGTGTGTCAAAGTTGAAATTAATTATATTGTGTGTTTATCTGAAGCAGTATTATAAAAATGAACTTTGGATTATTAAGACAGAGATTTTAATGCAACAATCATGAATGCAATAATTTGAAATTAATCATTTGTGGCATGATTCTAGGTTTTTCTTGTTTACTTGATCAGGTATTTATTCATCTGTGAAATATATTTGAAAATTTATTCAAATTAAACCTTGCGTCAAATAAGTCAATCAAGAATTATAAATAAATAAAGCAAACAATATGTAATGTCATAAGTCGTCATTTGCTTGGTTGTTTTGTTTTTAAGTTTGCTAGCAATTTCACAAGCTAAGGTAAGTGGTTGTACCTGAATTACCTACATATATTGGACAAAAGTAAAGCAACACTTTGCTGTGTTTTGGAATTCAGTGAGTCACTCTGTGACTATTGATTATGTTGTTGCTGCTATACAAATAGGACATGTAACATATAGTAGTAGTAGTAGTGAGTGTGGGCGGCCTCAGCCTGGCAAGTAGGCCACGCATGGGCCCTTTTTGCCTACCCTGACATCCCATCACCTCTCCACCATTCTCCCATGTAACATATAATTTTTTACAAGTTTGGCGCATTATTATCTTTTCGTGACTATTTTTTTTAAATTGTGTACAATCTCAATGCGGCAAAAGTAAAGCAACACTTTAGAAATATTTTATTTCAGTTCAATATAAACATTTTAACAATACACTGATACAAGAAAATACAACTGAACCTTATATTTATTTGGTAGTTAATGGGATAGCTTCGATTGGCGATGATTTAGACACACCTTCTGAGCAAAGACGATATTAAGTTCGCAATAACAGAAGCTGGCAGATTGGACCATACTTCTTGTATGTTATCCATTAAAGCTTGTTTATTATAATACGTTTTTCTTTTTATTCTTATCTCGACCTCTTCCCTAAGGTTTTCTATTGGGTTGAGGTCGGGAGATTGGTCAGTCTAAAACTGTAATACGATTGTCGTGAAACCAATCTTTAACCAAATGAGATGTGTGTTTCGGATCATTGTCCTGTTGAAACACAAACCGTAATGGCATATTCCATTCTGCATATGGCAGCATTACATTTTGAAGAATATCTCTGTATACTAAACGGTTCATTATTCCTTCAATGAAATTGATAGGATCCACACCAGACATCGTTTCCTTTTCCATATTTCACTGTAGGCGTAGTGTATTTTGGGTTGAATCTCTGATTTATTGGACGTCGAACACGCTTCATTCCGTCTGAATTGAAAATATTGTATCTCGTTTCATCGCTGAACAAGACTTTCTGCCAGTCATTTGCAGTCCAGTTCAAGTGGCACGAGCGAATGCTAGCCGGGCCGCTCTATTTTTAGCCGAAATCAGAGGCTTGTTGGCAGGTCTTCTACTAAATAGTTTGGCTTCTACCAACCTTCTTTGAATGGTTCTAATATTGACATTCAATTGATCAAAATGGCTTTTTATCCTAGGGGCAGACAGCCAAGTGTCATTCTCACTCACTACTGTAAAACACCATGAACTGTCAAAATAAACAAAGAAAACAAATGCCTATTAAGCGCATCTATGGCAACGTATTATTGCAACGCGATATGCTGAGGTTTGCATGCACTGCTCGCAAATTATTAATGTTATTTATTGCTGCGTTACTGTGTTGCTTTACTTTTGTAAATGTATAATACACATATATACCGGGTGTTCCCTCTAATACTTTCAGTGCGAATATCTCAGCTACTATTGCAGCCAGTGCGACGAAATTTGATATACAGGCACTAGATGGCGCGTAAAATTCGATTATGGCATTAGTTTTTATACAGGGTGTTCAGTTTTGCAGAAAATCGATTGAATTTCGATTTGTTGGTAGTCAATCTCGGTAAAATTTGTATTTAAATTGAAATATTCTTAATTAGGAACACATTCTGATAAAGAAAGACAGAATTGATTCTGTTATAAAATGTGTAATTTAGGACATTATTAGAGGGCAAATCACCGTCGGTTAAATCATTAAGGCGGGCGTTTCAAGAACACAGGTGTACAAAAAAAATCCATCTAGTAGATGGAGGCTCTTATTACCATACTGCTAAAATATAATGACACAATAAAGAGAAATTCTTAACTCATTTTTTAGTCTCAACAAACAGCCATGAATTTAAACAAATTCATGGCTGTTTGTTCAAGGCAATGTGGTCAAAAACAGTTAACTCTATCATTAGGTATACTACAAATCGCAAGATACTATAAGTTTATGCTCCGATTTTAAATATTTGTTCTACCCCACATTTCCACAGTATTGACTTGTCTGAAAATGTATAATTTGAAAACAGGCGTAAATTGAAATTTAACAGAAAAATTAAAATAAAACGTGAATAGAATGAAAAACTTATACCTATATTAACATAAAACAAATATTTTATTTTGACATTTGATATTTTTCTAAAATAAGAGATATAAACATGGAAAAATAGCAAAAAAGAATTTAAAATATTGTTTCTAAAAGCAATTTTATAGTAGTCTGTTCAGTCTTATATGTATACAAAATAGTGCTAAATATAATAATACGCCTTCACTGTATTGCCGCATCTCATAACAGCTTAACAGCGTTCGACGGTATCGTTGAGTTGATAACAAATAATACGGAAGTACACAGGCGATATTGGTAAAGTAAGAAAATAATTATTTACATCTCCGTTTAAGATTTATAGAAGCAATGCTTTTAGTTACTGTCAAGCCCCAATTATTTATTAAGAATCGAAATTTCTCTAAAAAAATCGCATAATGCATTAACAATTTCTCTATCCGCAATTACTCATTAGTCAAATTTGAAGTTTAAATAACATAGAATAAAACAAAATGATGTATAAAATTCAAATGATACAAAGTTAAAAATGTAAAATACACCTACATACATATACTCACATACATACATATAATAATGATAAGTGAATAAAAGCATAATTATGAATAATTGAGATACAATATACATACAATACACATAATATACAATATAAGTAAAAAACAAGAACAGGCTGGAAAAATGTAACATACAGTTATGATATTTTTGTATTTAGAATTTCATCTATGCTATAGAAGGCATTGGTTAACAAAAACTGTTTCACTTTGCGTTTGAAACAATTAAAATTTAAATTTTTCGTTTCATCTGTTTCATTATATAATTTAATACCCCAATATGTTCAATTTCGCGTTCTACTAAGCCTCAGGTACGAATTATGAAGCATGTATCTAGTACGATGACAATGAGTTTCACTACGAGCTGGGTACGGTTCGATGTTGCTCTTTACATATAGCAAACATTGTAATATATAGACACAAGGAAGAGTTAAAATTTTCATCATAACAAATTGCTGTCTGCAATTATCGCTGAATTTGCGTCCTGATATTATTCTTATAGCTTTTTTTTGTAAACCAAATATACTAGAGGCTGAAGTAGCATGGCCCCAGATAAGGACAGCATAAGATAAAATTGAATGAATAAGGCTATGGTATGCTGTAATCAAAGTTGGTAGAGATACTAGATAAGTCAAATTACGCAGCAAGTATAAATTTTTTGAAATTTTATGGCAAATATGAGTTGTATGGTGATTCCATAATAACTTAGGTTCTAAATGTACTCCCAGAAATTTGACAGATTCTGGATTCTCGAAATTGCCAACATCCCGGAGGCTAAATATCATAGTTTCTGTTTTTGATATATTTAGGCTTAGATGATTTGAAAGGAACCATTCTTGTATCATCAATTCCGTTTGCTTAGTCCTATCAAGTAACTAATTTAGTTTAGAACCTTGACAAGTGCCATTAGTGTCATCCGCAAATTGTATAGTCAATAGAACACGAAAAATCATTCACATAAATCAGGAACAGCACATGCCCAATTACAGATCCTTGAGGTACGCCTGCACTGAGTGTAACATAAGAAGATCTGTGATTGTTATTGATTACATATCGTTGTCTGTTGGTAAGATACGCTGTTATTAGATCAATACTTTGAGTTGTAAAACCATAATAATGCAGATTATTTATAAATATTTCGTAAGAGTTATTGAAAAATGAAAAATGAAATGAAAAATTATTTCTGAAACCAAATTAATTAGTGTTGAAAAGATTTTATCTTTCAAAATAATCGACCATCTCAGTCTTTAACACATTTTCAAAGATCCTTGCAAAAGTTAGGGAATTGAAAACCTGTTAAAATTGCTAAAAATAATTATGCATTATTGGATACTAGAAAGTTCAACTTAAGTAGTGTTAGTATAGTAGCATAGCAAAGAATGTAGCGATTTTATCCATAAAATATTGAAAGTGTGTCTTTTTATAGAGCCGTTACATAAACTTCAGCAATTAAATTTTCGCATTTAAAAGGAAAAGTAACAAAAATGAACACAACCCTTTCTTAAATTCATATTTTATGCGTATTTTGCTGAAGTCAAATAGTGCTAACTATTTTGTAGAAGAGAAAGGTACTTAAAATTATCTATGTCGATTTACACGTTGTTTTGATTAATCCCATAATTAGAGATAGAGAGATCACGTAATATACAGATATCGGTATTTTTTGAGCCATAACTAGTTTAGCTATTAGCAAATAGCAACGTCTGTCAAGGATTTATAATCTTACTGTTTTAAAGTTGCTACAGACTATGCGTGTATTCGCGATTCATTGTGCGCGATTCGTGATATGCGAGGAATTCGATAATATCCGCGAATTTCTTACAAATCACGCATCGCGAATCTCGAGTTCACGCATATCTAGTCTGTAGCCCGTTTTATAGGCTACTCTGCTACTACATAGTAACGACGCTTTTAATATGAATTTTGCGTATTTATGGGCCGCTACTGAAGGTCAAAGTACAGGTACAATCTATTGCCCCCAGAACTGTTTTAGAACTACTGAAAGTTGTGCGTAGAAATTTCATTAGATCTCTTTTGGTGAGTGGAACAATTAAGGACTAATGTTGACAGTAGATTTCATTAGAAATACCTTAGTAGTTCAAAACCAAATGTCTAATTCGTTATAAAGAATGCCAAGTGCCATTATTATTGCAATAAATTATACCGCTACCTCACCACAGCAACTGACATTGGGCGTTGGGCGCTTTTCGAAATCAAAATACCTACATATAATGTTCATTATATGTTATATGTACTCAGGACAAGCTTCTAAAATTGAAATTAGAGAGTGATATTCTATGAATATTCCACTTGTACTTTTTGAGCCTTAAGGGACCACAAGATGCAAGTCACACATTAACATAAAAAATACCAAACCAAAATCTATACTGTATTACAAGAATTTCCATGTGAATACCTTACATTTACATTTTTCATATACAATTACATTATTTTTTTCTAAAAATATAATAATGATGTAAAATTACATTTCATGTGTACAGCATAGTTTAACTGTGAAAAAATGCATAGTCATAAGTAGTAGTTTTCCATTAGAGTTGTAACATTACATCCTGATGTGTTATTTCAAACTATTGACCTAGACAATAATTTATTTTGTTTTAAGTTCATTCGAATTAAAAAATATGCATGATTTATGGCAAAACTAGTGAAAGCCGTTCCAAAATCGAATCATCCCAACTAGCACAATTAGTCCTTGGAAAGCCGCTATGACTATTGTAGGTACTTTAGTGTTTTGCCACTAGCCATGGGCACGTAATACATATATACGTTTCCACGACGTTTCTGGAACTAATACGGCCATATTCCAGCGACATTGTGGTTCAGTGGAGAAGACGTCGCGGCGTATAAACGACAAAAGTTAAAACCAATAAAATTTTGTTGACAATCATACTAATACATTTTACATATCAAACAGTCGCCTTTCAAATGTATATCTTTTAATAAAAAAGTCTAAAATATCTGATTTCGTTATGTGTGAACTAGATGGTGAAGCTATTTTTTATTGTTCGTTGGAAATTATATTAATTTTTATGCATAAATTAATGCAATTTGATGCAGAAATAATGATAAAAGCTTTATTTGTGAAGTTAGGATTAACATCTTGTAATAATGACGATCTATGTATTGCCGAAATAGCGTATTTCGCAAATCTTACTTTGAAGTCTTTTGCTTAAATAAACGCAACTTGAAAGTAATTAACACGTTAGCATCCGTAACGGGAACTGCTAATATACAGAGTGTCTTACAAGTCATTACAATAATTGTAAGAATTGATAGAATACGTGATTTTGAGTTGATTGAAACAAACATACCTATATACCAAGTGGTAGAATATTTGTGATAATTATTTTTCTAATTTAACCGTGCTTTTCTACAATTATTGAAGCGTAGAAGAAAAACAAACCTATTTATAACAAATATTTCTATATTTTGTTTATTAGGAATGAATGGAAATTAATCTTAACACGTTTAAGTATGCAGAGAGTGCATTCGTCCAAATAAAGGACAGTCGTTTAGTATTAATACAAATGGTTTAAGAAATAAAGACATTTTCTAACAAGAACGCAACCTTTAGAAAATAATGGAGTTATTAAAATACCGGAGGATTCAAAAAGCTAAATATTTATTTCAATTGTTCAAATCTTAAAAGCTAATTTAAAGTTACGGCGTAAAAAGGAAAAGGAATGTTTCTATTAAATAGGGTATGCCATGAGAAAACAATTGACCTTAGTTTCCATAGCGACCGTAAATGTAGATCAACTGTCAAACTATACGTTCAAATTTCAGTTAAAGTATTGCTTAGGTAAGTTTTTAATAACCTGAATAAACCTACACACAAAAGCTAAAATAAAATCCACGTTAAAATTTGACTCTTCGCTTTTACAAAGTAGAAAAACCATTTTTTTATATATATTTTTAAGTATATTGTGTGAAACTAACTACTCTGCAGACTAAAACCCCGATCAGCGTTGAATTAGACCCACAACCTACTACCCATATATTCTTTATTATTAGCTTTTGCAACATTTTTTTACTGTATTAGAAATCTATTTTAAGCTAACATATATGCCTTCATTGGTAGGAATTGTAGGAGATTTGATATAAATACCTTTAAACCTTTAAAATACCTTTCTAACACAGTAAAAAATAGAAAAACCATATTTATGAAATTCTAGGTAAGTAGCGATGCCACTTCGGATTTTATTGGATAAATAATCCATTCATTCCTAATAAAAAAGTATAGAAATATTTGCTATAAAAAGGTTTGTTTTTCTTCTACACTTCAATAATTCTAGAAAAGCAGGATTAAATTAAAAAATATTAAACAATTAATTATCACAAATATTGTTACACTTGGTATATAGGAATGTTTGTTTCAATCGACTAAAAATTATTCTATCACTTCCTAAAATTATTGTAACGATTTGCAACACACCTTGTATAACGTTCAAGTAATATTTACTATAACGTATCGAACAAGGCTGTAGCGTTACTTTAAAATGGAAGTAAAGTTGTGACTGCCACATTAATTATATAAATTTATCTTCTAGGAGCAGTTGAGAATATTTATCTGTACATGATTATTTATTGTTGCATTTCTTGGTGGCTTTGCTTGTTACTCCTGTTGCATGTTTTGTCCTTTGCATTGGAGTTTATAGTTTAGTATAGATATAGTTTTGTATGGGTTTTGATATCCATACTTAGCACTAAGTTAATAGTCTTAAAAAAAGAGTGTAGTTTTATGCTTCATATCTTGTGACATCATTTCCCTTCTCTTGTTTTAAATAAATTATAAGAGGATGCCAAAAAAATCATGTGTAAGTTTTAACGTGTTTTGTACTTCCGCAATATATTACACAGAGGGCAGCACGCAGAAGCTGTTGCTGTATATTTATTATACCGCACAATAAATGATCGTGACATCCTGCAATATACGTAACTTAGGCTTTCTATCGCGCTTGTGACATCCACATCCTTTTCGTAGTGCACTGCGATTTGGCAACGCTGTAGACACTATATATTTAAAATAGTAAGAACATATTTAATGAACGCCAACGTTATGTTTCTATTTAATTATTTTTAGTATAAATTTACTCAAAATACCAACTGTATAGTTTAACATTTTTGTGTTCAATTGTATTTTAAGGTTATAGTACAAGTAATTTGTGATATATTTCCTTTTCGATCTGCAGGGTGTTATAGGTTTTAATAAAAAAAGCTAATTTATTAATATTGTTGAAATATTTTAATGAAATCTTGCAGGCTGTGGCAGTTAACGACAATACATGTTTTGCAATAAAAATATTGTTTTCAGTTTCACCAGTCGCATATGCACGGCGTATGCCAGCAGGGACGTCTCTGGATATTTTTAAAGATAAAATGATTCTTCAATTTGGAACTTACGATTCAGCATTTTCGAGTAAAAAAATTAAATTTGATTTATTGCATAGCATGGAAGTCCTGTTTCAATGATTTGAAAAATATCAGAAATTATGCAATTAGTTTTTTTGTACCAATTTTATTACAAAAAATTATTACTACTCGCAGTAAACATCATTTCTGTTATTTTTAAAATTATTGAAACCGGATTATAAATTGATTATAAATTTTTTCCTGGAAAATGGTGTAAGAAAAAAGTCGAGAGACCTATCACTTCTAAATTAAACAATGAATCAAAACAAATTTTTATTTTAATACTCAGTGTTGATATTTTTTTTCTTTAAAAATATCCAGCAGCGCCGTCCGGTGAGACTTCTGGTACGTCATATTTCAATAACCAGACATGGAACCCAAATATATACCGGGTGTTCCCTCTAAGACTTTCAGTGCCAATATCTCAGAAACCATCATATCCAGTGTGACGAAATTTGGTATACAGACAATAGATGGCGCGTAGAATTCGATAATGGCATTAGTTTTTATACAGGGTGTTCAGTTTTGCAGAAAATGGATTTAATTTCGATTTTTTGGTAGTCAACCTCGGCAAAATTTGTATTTAAATTGAAATATCTTTAATTATGAACACATTCTGATAAAAAAAGTCACGAAAAATTTTTGTCTTGTCATAAAAAAACTCCTATGAAAAGTCCCCAAATTTCATTGTTTTGTCATGCCAAATGTGAATAGCCATGAGTCCAATTTACACACACGCAACTACCGCATGGATAGACGTCAAAACGTAAAGTGACAGAAACTGTCAAAGCAAGTATGAGTATTTTTGTAGAAATTTTATTATAAATACGTAATACCACGAATGTGCGTACGTATTTGCAATAATGGTACAGTTTTGTTAAAAGAAAATGGAAGTTTGAGCCTGTAATGAATACCCAGAACACAGAAAATTATGAAACATTATTATTTTTCACCATATCACTCTCAAACTATTAAATTACGTGCAAACATTAACAGCTGAAAAAAAATATATTATTGTGGGAAATCATAAAAGCAATAGGGGACGATCCCTAAATCAGAAAGCAGAATTTATGAACATCCTCTCTCTTAGTTCGACTTGAAGCGCGCTGCGAGCTATCCACAATCTAAACTTGTGGTTACTTAACCTAGAATTAGAAATAATAATAACGTGCCGGCAACAAGTGGTACAAAGGCTTTAAACTCTAGAAACAATCATAAATAATGATTTAATGGGTTCCTTGAGTGAATACTTCAGTTCCAGTAGCATAAATAAAAATTCACCTGCTTCAAAAACGATTCCACATTTATCAAATCTGAGTAGAATTTGGAGACTATTCCTACACAAATTAAGTACATTAATACAATAAAAGATGATAACATAAGGTCTTTAAGTACAACCCAACGATTAATGCTAGCTTGCCTAAGGAAAACTATAAGAGGTAAGTACAAAGCAAGAATGTCAATGTTGTAGGTAATTGCAACTTGCATATTGCTTTTGACCTTTTGAACTGTAGGGTTATATTTATAAGAAACTGCTCATTTACCCATATACTAGAATTATTTTTACTTAATTGCTTTCAGATGGAGAAGTTATTGGGAAATTTCTGGCTTACTTTCAAGAGCAGGGATGAGAAGGTATTTTCCAATATTTGTAGAACAGAAAGAACAAACGTAAAAATATCCACAAAAATGTTATGTCACCAGCATATCTTCAATAGATAGGAAAACAAAGTACTTTTATGGAAACAGGTTGACATACACAGTTACGTTGTTCATTGGTTAAAAGATTCTATAAGATACTGAAGAAGCCAGATGCCAAGATTAGTTAATATTCGTACGACAGATAGATGAGAGACGAGGAAAATTTTGCTAGAAAACATTAGACTTTACGTTTTGCCATAAATAAGGACATACCTAACTTTCTGTGCTTTCTCTTCTGTGTTTATGTTTCATAATTTTCTGTGTTCTGGGTATTCATTACAGGCTCAAACTTCCATTTTCTTTTAACAAAACTGTACCATTATTGCAAATACGTACGCACATTCGATGTAGGTACCTCCTGGTATTACGTATTTATAATAAAATTTCTACAAAAATACTCATACTTGCTTTGACAGTTTCTGTCACTTTACGTTTTGACGTCTATCCATGCGATAGTTGCGTGTGTGTAAATTGGACTCATGGCTATTCATATTTGGCATGACAAAACAATGAAATTTGGGGACTTTTCATAGGAGTTTTTTTATGACAAGACAAAAATTTTTCGTGACTTTTTTTATCAGAATGTGTTCATAATTAAAGATATTTCAATTTAAATACAAATTTTGCCGAGGTTGACTACCAAAAAATCGAAATTAAATCCATTTTCTGCAAAACTGAACACTCTGTATAAAAACTAATGCCATTATCGAATTCTACACGCCATCTAGTGTCTGTATACCAAATTTCGTCACACTGGCTATGATGGTTTATGAGATGTTGGCACTGAAAGTCTTAGAGGGAACACCCGGTATATATATACTATAAGGATAACCTATTTGCAGTTTGAAAAAGTTAAAAAAAATTGCTGCCTCATCTAGGAATTTCCAATTGGCGTATTTAATCTTTCTGAAATATATTTTTTACATATTTGATGTAATTGTCGAGTTATTTAAAATTTTATTAAAAACTTATCAGTTCCTTAGTTTTTAATAAAATTAAAAAATACATATTTCACTAAAATTAAAGAGCCGATTTCGAAATTCCTAGGTGAGGCAGCAATTTCTTTTAACTTTTGCAAACTGCAAAAAGGTTCTACTTCTAAGAAAGTTGTCCATATGGCGACAGTACATACAGGGTGTCTACTATTATTTGTGTACAAATCCGTATAAACTTTATTCTTGAAGAAAATCAAAAAAAATTTTTTTAATTAAATATCATCGAACACCGCTACTTCTAATTCTACCATGGCGATCCAAGGCCTGCTATGATTAATTTTATACCCCTCGTATTCAATAAGAACGTTTAGCTATATTTTATTTAAAATCCGATAAGGTATCAGGGTCCCCCAAAACCCCTATGTGTGAAATTGAAATAAAAACTATACAGAGTGTTTTGTTTTACAGGTTCTCAAATTCATTCAAAACAAAATATTGAATTTGAAAGTGTGAGCCAAGGAATTACGCCAAAACAGTATGAATGAAAATTGAATTAATGTATTCTATGAAAAAATAAGTCACATAAACGACACTGTGTTGAAGCTAAAATGAATGTTAGTTAATAAATGAAACATTTATTAACTAACGTAATAAATAAATACAAAAAAGTTTTTTCATTTAATGGACCTTTTTCTACCACACCAGCCTCTAAAATAATACATTTTTCAATACGCTTCCTATTGTGCTGTACAACTTTCTTTAATTGAGCTGCACTAATAAAATGACACGCTTTAGTAATTCTTATGCATAAATCGTTGATATTCAATGGTCGATTTCGGTATAATTTATTTTTTATTGTACCCCTAAAAATAAAAATCAAATTTCATTCATACTTTTTGACTTATTTCCATGATCACTCTTGATTCGTCTAGCGCCTTTCAAATTCAGTATTTTGTTTTGAGGGGGGTTGTGATCAACCCCATCTTATCAGATTGTAAATCAAAAATTCGCTAAACGTTTATATTCAATTTCGGTGGTATAAGAAATTATAGCAGACCTTGGGTCGCCATAGTAGGATCAGAACAGGCGGTTGTCGATGCTATTTAAAACATATAAATAGTTGTTACGTTATTTTGGAAAATAAAGTTTTTACAAATTTGTATAAAAATAAAACTTTGAGAACATGTAGGATTTGTACACACACACACACACACACACACACACACACACTCACACACACACCCTCACTGTAAAGATTTTGTTCAAATTTCACACATAGGGATTTTGAGGGGTCCTGATTAATACCACCTTATCAGATTTTAAATAAAAAAATCTCTAAACGTTTTTATTGAATTTCAGGGGTATAAAAGACCAAAACAGGTCTCGGATCGCCATATTAAATGCCGTGGTAGGGTCAGAGCAAGCGGTTTTTTATGTCATTTAAAATAAAAAAAATTGATTTTCTTGAGGAATAAAGTGTTTACGGATTTGTACACAAATAAAAGTAGACACCCTGTATATCCTAAAGTTTGGTTTGGATCTCTTGGTTATTGAGATATGACTTACCTAAAATCTCACCAGCCGCTCACTTGATATGCAGACGTGCCTGTGCGTACGTGTTTCGATGAAACTGAAAACAATATTTTATTTACAATCATTAATTTAATTAGAGTTTTTTGCTCGACACTGTATCACTTTCCGCTCTTAATACATAAATAACTATTTACTGTAAAACATGTATTACTGTTAACATAAAAACCTGTAAAGTTTTATTTGGTACGGGGGCCACAATTTCAATAAATTAAATTTTCTTTAATAAAATTTTAATACCCTGTATATAGAAAATTATCTCCACAAATTACTTATGTTAGAGACTCCTGCAACGAATGCATCGACTCACTAAACAATATATATATTGTAAATAAAAAAAGTAAAAAGCAAAAAGTAAGATAGAAAATATATATTACTGATTTTATTTTACCTTACCTTTTATCCATAATTCAACAACCTTCATCGATCATAATATTTCCCTGTGACTCTGATTAAATTTTTGTGAAATAAAACTAATAAATTTGATGCATAAGAATATGAATATCTTGATCTTTTATAAAACATATTTCATGAAGCCAATAGTAGTCTATTAAAATTGGCAACTGTGGAGAATGCGTCAAAGTAAGGAATATTTTTATGGATGTCATAAAAACATTTGAGAATGAACTACACGATATACTCTGGAGTTCACAAAGATAGGATTTTTTAATTTATTATTTCGTGTATTGTTGATATTTTTCTATAGAAGTAGCTTCTGTATTTCATTTTTAATAGTGCATATTTTTAATTCCCTTATATACACAGTAATTAATAGGAATGTCACGAAATTTTTCGACTTTTTTGTAACGGAATATTATTGAACTATAGTTTATACAGCAAACTATCATTAATTTTCAATGTAATATCACGCCATTAAATATTCGCATATCATTAAGGAAGTATAGTGCAAACATTTAGAGTATTATATAATTTTATTATCCTCAGATGTAATTTCATAATTAATATTTTTATGAAAATATAATGAATTATTCGTTTGTTCGTATGACATAAGTCGTCGGGATTCTTGCCGCAACTAGATAACAAATCATACATATAGGGATGACCCCGTTTAATTCCAGGATTATCCTTTTACTATGATTTAATGTTGATTCATTTAGCGCTTGTTTTGTGTAGAACGTCAAACGTGGTCACTGACAAAAAATTTTAATAGTCGGTAAAATTTTTGTGCAGACTATAATTAAAGCTGATAGTTTATTTTTGATTTAATGCTTTTTTGTTAAGTTTATAAAAAACTATGTAACCAATTGGAGTAAAAATTTGCTTTAATCAAAATCGATATATTTACGAGTATTTTATTCTTTCAGAATTTTTTGGTTTTCGGAATTACGTTTCATAGTTATATTTATACTGAAAACACGTTACCTACGAGTATAATAGATAGGTTCTGACAATCTTTAAAAAATTTTCAAATTTTGCCATTTTTCAAATTCTTATTTAGTATATTTAGTCTAGGCGACTTTTTATTATTTTTATCTTTTAATCAAAATTCATTATTTGATAGCATAGTGTGTTGTTATATAAAAATGTATATACATGGTGTCCAGTAAAAAATGGTCCAAATTTCATTTTAAATACGTAATGTTACACTCTAAAGTAATTGCACGCTTGCTAGAATATTTCATATGAATGCTTTATCTAGATAGTTTGTTATAAGTGAACCACAAAAAGTTTATGTGACGTTACATATTAGTAACTTACATATTAGTAAGTTATCACATAATTTTCAAAGGAAAAGTTCCAATGCAACGGAATTATCAAGATTTTGAAACATTTCTTTAAAAAGTCCTATCAAAATTAAAATCTAATATTGATATAATTTGTTTTTATAATTTGTCCAAACATTTAACACTTTAAGTTATGGCAATCTTTTACAGTAATCATGGTGTAACAAGATGTTTCCAGCTTAGTTGTCTATGTGATGGTGTCATATATCGGAATAGTACGCGTAAATTTCAAACAATCAACAGAGGCTGAACTTCATAAAAGAATGGTTGGTTTGAGTGTTTAATAAGTTTAAAGATAAATAAAACCATTAACAAATTTCATATGTAGTATATGCACAGGTTTGTCGATATGATATGTATATATTTTTCCTATGGAATATAAACTTGTTTTATGTAATGTATTAAATATAATTTAGTTTCTTTGAATCTATAGTTACTCTCAGAAATATTATGCGTTCTTGCCCTTATTAATTCTTATTACAGTGAATTGTTTGTGTGAAGTTATCCACGGTTTTTCAGCCACGGTTTATGACGTGCAGGAAATTGTATCCGGGACAGAGGAGTTCAAATCACAGCATAAGTAAGCGGCACTTTGTGCTACTCCAGCATCATGCCGGCAACGAAATGCTTTTAAAACAGTACGTCTGAGTAGCATCAAAACGTTATTACTTAAAAATAAAAATTTCTTTAATTCACACTCTAATAAATATATAAATTATATCCCAATACCAAATCGACTGTGAGCCCATCCGGAGGTAAATTAAAGCGTTCTTTATTCTAAAAAATCGTGATTACAAATATTTCAGAGTAGTTCTGCGACAGGTACCTACGAGCCACTTCAAACCGTTATTAGATTCGTTTGTCTGCCCTTCGGAAAAGTAAAAAAAAAATATTAATGAAAAATGTTAAGCTAAAATTAATAATTAATTTTTAAGTACACGTATACACTTATTCATCTAAAAATTCATGTTCACAAAAAAATTCGAAGTAAGTCTGCGAGGGGAACCCATGAGCTACTACCAGCTAGCCCTAGATACTTGTGTCAGGCCGTCGGAGGGATCGTACAAATTTATTAATTAACTGTATTAATTAACTGAAACTGTAATGAATTTTTTTTAATGCAACTATATACTTCACCTAAGCACCGCAACCTATAGACTTATTGTGCAAATTCGCGACGAGCACAAACATCCATGGCACTATAGTGGGATTCGAACCCACACCGACATAGCCGATCCAGACTGGTTCCACGAGCAGTTGTCTCCCAGCCACCCCGGCTATCGCGGCGTCCAAAACGTCAGTTTACTCAAATCCCTGAGTTTTGTTTTCATGGGTTGCTATAACGTTAAATAAAATTTACGCGGCTGGTGCTCTACACTGTCATCAATTTCTTTGAATATCTCAGAAACAAGACCAAACGTCGAAAAAAAAAATAGGAGACGAAAAAGTTTCGAAATTAATCAGGTCAAAGTGGTGTGTAGATGTTTTATTGAAATTAATTATTTTTTTTTATAGTTTTGAAATAAAGTAAGAGGGGGGTAGCATACAAAATATACTTCTAAGAGGGGTAGGTAGTTTAAACTTAAGAAGCTTATTTAAGATCATAAGGAGTGTTTGTGTTCCGAATTTCACTTAAATCGGATGTGGTTAAAAAGTTATGAGGGAAAAACGAAAAAAAAAATCCTACTTCAACGTCCTCTTTCTCGGAAACGATGCGTTTTAGGAAATAAGTTTATATCACAAATGAACATTATTTTAACCTGTTCTATAGATTCCTGAATTTATCAAGATTAAACCTGAATCACCCTGTATAACTACATGAATTCTCTCGGGAAATCCAATGGTTTTCATTATTTATATTGAACGGGAATTCAAAAATAATTTTTAGAGAAAACTATTGGTATACCATTTTTTTCTTTTAAAATATTAAAGTCAGTGCTCGTGCGCACGCCACTGTTAAATATAGAAATAATATTTATATTGCAGAATATGCACCTTTATTAATAGTCGCCACATACCAAATTTCATGAAAATATCTAAAGCGGTTTCGAAAATGTTAATTGTTTTCCTAAAACTTTAACACCCCGTGTTTTTGTAACGGAACATTTTTAGACCATAGTTTATATATTAATTTCGATGTAGAATCACCCCCTTAAATATTCGCATATTACTAAAAAAGACCCTGTATATTACACTAAATTGCAACTACAACTATCGAAAATTATATTTACAATAAAAACAATGGCGTAACTTCCGCTGGGACGTAAGTCGTCTCAATTATTACCGCAACTATATGAGCTACGTTATCATGCATGGTAGATGCGTGAAATAAGACAAAGGATAAGTGTGCAATTTCTTGTAATTTGTGTTAGTAGTTTACATTTTTTTACCTAACTGAAATGTAACCTGAGCAGACTGTCGTGTATGTCGTACCACATACACTCAGATCAGACATGCAAAACAAAAATTCCTGCGAATTCATCCAAAACTGTTGCATCGGCATATTAGTTAAAATCCTAATTTTATGAACAATTATTATTTGTTAATCTAATTTACTACAAAAGATACAACAATATTCCTTCCAATGAATTATATACATTCTGTATGTTTTTTTAAATTTATTTTACTCATTTGAACACAATTATTAAAGGAACGCTGCTGTAAATCAGCAAGTCTATTTTTAGCTAGCCAATTTGCAAACCAAAATATGTAAAGCACACGACGCACCTTTTTAGACTTGAATACAGGTCGCCGACACTAGCGCATCTATTGTTACGTCTATCGTCCGTTTACGATTTTGACAGTACACTGAGAAATCTTATTACAATACTTCAGTCAATCTATATACATTCTACCATTGCGATGCTCTCTAGAAAATCAAGTTGACACCGTGGCTCAGAGATGGCAGTTCAACTTCATATCAATGATGGCAGTTAAAAGATAAAAATAGAACTCTTACCTTTCTTTTCATGGCGATGCTGCTGTCCATCAATTGTGAATCCAAATTCATAAGGTCTTCCTTCATCGCTATCTTTTTGACTTAAAGCTACTGCCAGAGTTACTAGACCACAAATATATACCTGAAAACAATTAGAATTAGGCATTAGAAATTGCACAAAACAGTAAAAGTAAAATATATATACAAGATGTTTCCTAATTGCGTGTCGTCTGCAAGAGGTGGGGTTTCCAATGTTGTTACCAAAATCAATTTAAAATTGATTTAATATATAAAGTAGGCGTACCCCTATTCAGAAAATCAAATAGGTATGTCTCTCAACAGCTAGAGATACAAAAAATGCATGGAGGGAAATAATTATGAGAATACAATAGAGTACATCAAATCCAATTTTATTTTTATAATTATACAGGGTGATATACTTTTTGCTGTGAAAAAAGTAATGATAATGCCTATAACCTTGCCACTAGTACGTTACGTAAGCTGCAAATTTTATATAATTTTATACCTACAAACACATTAAAAAATTATGCCAAATTTGCCAAAAATATCTGAAGAGGTTTAGAAATTTTGAATTTCAAATTGTTTTTTTCAACTTTGGAAACCCTAACTATACCTAACCTATAGAATACGGTCCTTAAATTTTCTGCACGCAATTCCTATATTTTTTTCAATAATAGCTTTTTAAGGGCACCGTTTTTATACACAAATTTTCAAGAAAGTCATAACTGTTGGTTAAGACAATCTAAAAATATCTGAGTAAATTAGAAAGAATATGTCTTCAGTCTATCAATTATACATATAGTTTTCTCCAGGGTATTTAATCATTTCCAGGCTGACAAGTCATTTAGAATAAGAAATTGTACAATTGTAATGTGTATTCGTCAATTGTACATTGCGAAAATTGTATAATGCATTATAAACATTGTCACACACTGCAGAATTCTTTTAAAACATCTAGTAACACTTGATAGATCTAAATTATGATGTATTTTTCACGGTTCTCTAGCACATTTTTCCCTCAAAAGTTAAATGAAGTTATTAAATTTCAACATTATATTTTAACAATAATAAGAACCTTCATCTACCATATGGATTTTTTGTGCATCTTTACTGAGATACAATTCTTTTTCCTTGAAATGTCAGCCTTAAGACATTTAAAATAATTCATTCTGTATGTATATGTCGTAGTCATTGAGCGTAATTCGTCATTTCTCAGAAAGCCTAGTCATTGGCTGTATTGCCGGCAGAAGCTGTAATCAAATGAATATTCCTTTGATAGACTGAAGTTTGTCGTCATTTCAGGGATTGCCTGTTTCATTCTCGTCAAACAGAGTACAAGATTAAACGATTACGCGTTACAGCGTTTAAAGAATGTTTGTTTAGTCATTTGCTGAATTGGGTTGTGTAGAATTTCGGGCCGTATTAATTAATAACTCTACTTTTTTATTGTAAATAAATAACCATAATATGTATGTATGATCTTAATATGTACAGAGTGATCACGTGAAAATTACCCTCCCTCCCCTTGTTTTCCGTTATTGTTTGAATTTGTTTTTTAAGTAGAACACTTTATATTTTTACGCCATTGAAGACCGCTAATTTAACTTTTCATAAATATATTAAATATGCTACTTATCTTTTACGATTTTCGATATATTAGATGTTTATTAATATGCAACATTATATAACTGATATATTTTTAAAGATATTAAAGGTATATGAAAAATAAAAGAAATAAATTTATAAGAATGAGTAGTTAGGATTGGAGAGATGAAAAGGATAAGGATCAAGATCAGGAGGAGAAGCAAGGTCAATGAACTGAAATATGAGACCGGATGCTATCTAGACGAAATCTGACACCGGATGTAGGTCAATGAACTGAAACATGACACTGGACGCTATCTAGGCGAAATATGATACCGGATGTAGGTCAATGAACTGAAATATGGCACCGAATGCTATCTAGACGAAATATGATACCTGATGTAGGTCAATGAACTGAAATATGGCACCGGATGCTATCTAGACGAAATATGATACCGGATGTAGGTCAATGAACTGAAACATTACACCGGATGCTTTCTAGACGAAACTCGACACTTTATTTCCTATATCTCCAATATAACTTGATACCTATGTAATCAGAGATCATATGTGAAGGTCAAAGGTTAATAAACGTATTGCATCATTTCTAAACACTTGCATTTGTTCTGTGTCAGCAAAAACTTTATTTCCTAATTAGAGTTACCTTTTCTTAATTCTGAACGTAGGATATAATACGATGTTAGTAATAAGTACATCATTTCTAAAAAATAAAATTCCCCTCTACCTATTCAATGTGGTGGGGATTAATCCATAAAATAACGTTAGGAAAAATTTTAAACAGTTGGAAACAAGCCGTGTTGTGATAAATTTTTACCACTGTGCTGTAGTTTAATTATTTTCATGTGATTATTCTAACATGCCCGTCTCAGTGAAATACAAATGTATCAAATGTGGTGGCGAAATCGAACACTAAATGTATTCCATGCCAAAGTACGGACTTTTTTACAGATATGGATAAATCGAAACACATTCCAAGCTCTTATTTTGAAAAAAAAGTGATTCATGTTTGATCTAGAAGTGGTTTCAAGCAGGACATTCAGCAAATAAAGGAGTGGGGAAAACTTATTTAATAGACAAATTCGAATTGAGACACTTTAGTAGTCAAAATGGCTTCATCCTGCTTTTATCAAGAGAAATTACAAAATTGTGAAAAAAGTATATATATGGGTGCTAAAACTTTAGAACTAAACAAATCCAAGACCAAATATGTAACCACAGGATTGTGCAACATTTTCCGCTACAAGCCTTGCACAGTAATTTATGGAAAAAAAGGCGATCAAATTATATTTGATGAAAGTACATGGAATACTTTTTTAAGTCACCAAGGAGTAATTACAAACTATTTATATTCATTTGATGAGTTAGAAGCAATAAAGGCAGATGATTTCACTTTACAGTTTGAACAATTGTCAACAAATCGTGTGATTAAGATAGTGTAAGATGACATTAACGTCTACTTGGGATTCGAAACAATCTGTAGATTTTGGGAAATATTACCACTTGTAAAATACCAAATTGGAATATTGAGAAATCATCAGTTTGACATATATTTCAAAGTACTGACGGATGGTTTAAGAAAACAAGAGGGAAATATTTTTTCCAATGCTTTAAATATAATACAACCACATCAATACAGCAACAGTGAAAATATTGCTATGGTGTTGGAACTACTGTATATTTATCCAGAAATATTTGAAACCGAATGTGTCAGCAAGAAAGAAAGCTAGAACTGAATTCAAGATACCCGATGGTTGCATTTAGCTATACACATCTTCTACAGGATCAAGTGTATTGGAGCAACATAGCTGTAATAGATGTAAAAATATATAATGATATATTTGTGTAACATATTTTTCTTTTATGACATAAAAATGCATATTATAAATACAGTGTTTTATTTAAACTTAAAAATTAATTATCACAATTGGCTTTTAGTAATACAAGAATTGTATTTTTTTATCTAGACCAAGCCACTTAATGAACAGTTTATTCCGCATTTTAAGAAAAACTTTTTCTGCCAGATAGATATTTGGGTGTTGGGCTTTCTACAATTCCTCGGAATAAAACGCACTTTGAATGTGCTCCTTGTTTTGATCTTCCAAGAGATAAGTTGTTGGATTAGTAGCGTAAACTTTTTTTATTTTAAAGATTTTGTTACTCGAAGAAGGGACGTATCTTTTGGTGAATGCTTCTCTGTATTTAGATATTCTAATATGGTCACCATTTTTAAACTTTGGTGGTGAAGGATCCACTGTTTTTATGTGACTGTAAACTGTTTGTATAATGTTTTTGCGTTTCCACTATTTACTTGTGAAGGTTTCAGACCGTGAGTGGGGAGTGTTGTTGTACTGACTAACGATCTCTTGTAAGATGGGTAACCATTTGAAAGTTCCTTATAGACTAAACATTTTACACATTATGTTTCTTAAGCTCCGATTAACTCTTTCCACTATACTAGCTTTTAAACTAGAGTAGGTACTGTAATGATTAACTTCAAATTTTTTTATCCGCTCCTGGAACTCTTTGTTACAAAATTCCTTGCCTATATCCGTTTGATAATTTTGAGGCTTAATTTGCAAGAGAATCTTCAACATACCATTTGCCACTTCTTTTGCAGTTTTTCGTTTAACTGGTTCTACCAATACAAACTTGCTAAATACATTTATAACTACAAGTAAGTATCGATATCCTCTGTTTATTTTAGCATATGGTATTAACTCGAATAAGTCCGCCTGTATCAAGTCATTTAGTCTCTTGACAATAACACGTCGTCTTCGAAATTTCCTTCTAGCTGGTCTATGTATTTCTTTTACTATCTGTTCTTTTACACTAGTCATTTTTTGCTATAGAACACTACAAAACGATTTCTGCGTACAACGATAGTCGTCCTGCTACAGTTGTAACATGTAGTTTGTCTCCTTTATTTATAGCATGTCCAACAAGATCACTCGACTTAATAGCCTTACCAAAATTAAGAAACACTTCACAGTCTGCTGGTAAAATATCTAGATGTTCTACTTTTCCAGATACGGGGAAGACGTACTCGTCTTTTTGATTTTCCAAAATATAACGCATTTTTGATTTTTTCATAGAACCAGTTATTTTTATAATACATTTACTGTGATGTGACGAAGGTTCACAAATATAAAATGGAAATGACTTCGGGGAAAATGTTAAAGTTGATGAATCATAAAATATAGGTTCTTTAACATATCTCGATCAAATTTATCAATAGGTATGTTTTTTAAATAACAGTTTACAACTGAATGAGGTTTAATTTAGTATAATCTCTACTTTATTATTTTCAATTCTCTTAACTGTTGAAAATTTAATTGTATTTCGTTAGTATGTGAATTATTTCCAGCCATTTGAGAAGCTATTAGCAAACGTAATCTATCAATTAACTCAGTAGGGTCGTCAAAGTAGACATAATCAATTTTGTTATTACTTAAATCTAATAGTCCTCTTTTGGTGTACTGTTTCAATGATTGTGCTCTGCGCAATGGTCTGGCAGGAGGGGGAGGCTTAGCGAATGGTTTGGAATTAGAAGACATATTAGTCTTTAATATTCCTTTCCTAATCAAATAGGGTTTGATTATATTTCTATATTTGTCACTTTGCGATCCTTGTATTTGTTCTTCAGAGTTAAAGTGCCTTCGATAAGCATTGGACCGATTTAAAATATCCATATAATTATCCAAATCAGATTGTTTGCACACAGGTTCTTTTTTAAAGAGTAACTCGTAAAGACCTGGTGTTCCAATATACGTTAAATTAATATTATTTCCTACAATCTTTAAATTAGACCCTCCAATTTTAAATTTTTCCGTATCTATATCGTGCTTTACTCCATATTGTCTATCATTCTCTGTTTCATCACCTCTCACAGATAAATCAATATATTGTCTTGGTAAAGGATCGTATGAATCTAAATAGTCCTCATAGGCTTTGGTTTTTGAAAGCTCTTGGAGAAAAACTCGACTTCTTTCGACCTCCTCGTTAATAAGACTACGACTGCTTTGCTCACTAGACTCACCAGTTCTCGGTTCGTACTGGAAAGTATCTTCCAAGAAACTAGGCATTGTAAGGGCAGTGAAGATAAATATTTACCATAGGGATTAATGATCGATCTTTTTGGTGTAGAAGTGTGTAGAGTACACGGAAAATAATAGGGGACCAAGTATACTCCCCTGCGGAACACCCTTATTTATAGGCACAAATTTAGACGCAGTATTAGACATGAGAATTCTGTGACGTCTGCACATTAAATAATTACTAAAAAAATTAAGTGCTATATTACCGACACCAAAATAATTGAGTTTGACTTTTAAGGTGGCATGGTTAACAGTATCAAAAGCTTTGCTGTAGTCTAACAGGACCAAACACGAAGTTTTATTAGAATCCTGTGCTCGAAAAAGATCATCACTGACTTTGAGTAATGCTGTGGTAGTACTGTGATTGCACCTAAAACCAGAATGAGTGTCCGATAGAATTTTATTAACAGATAAAAATTCAGAAAATTGTTGATGAACAATTTTTTCAAGGATTTTTGACATAACAGGTAGAATGCTTATTGGTCTGTAATGAGAAAGCGAGGAAGGATGAGTAGTTTTAGGTACCGGAATTATGTTAGCGTATTTCCATACCTAGGAAACTGACCGGATGTAAGACATTTATTAACTTATACACTACCATGTGAGAGCATGCTGTACTTGGAGGAAGCGTTTACTAAAGAAGATGGAAAACCTGTTACTGAATTAAAACTGATAAATAATGCATTCAGTTGTATTTTAAGAGAATTCGATATGAAACGAATGGTGTTATTATTGATTCTGTTCGAAATGTAGGATTAACATCAACCCTTAAGGGGTACTTATCTTACAACAAAAGCGAAAGTGTCAAACTGCAAAATGCGGGACGGTTTCCTAATGAAAGCTTAATACCTAATACACGCAAATTTAATGTATGCATTCCACTGAAGATGTTGATAGGCTTTTTTAAAGACTACAAAACAGTCATATTGAACATGAAACAGGAATTGGTTCTGATTCGAAATAATAATGATTTAGATGCAGTAACGGCAAAAACCGGCAATAAGTAACCAAAAATTAATATAGAAAAGATCTACTGGAGGGTTCCCACGTATCTGTTGCAATTCCTCAACAACTAGAGCTGACAAAAATTTTAGATGATAATCAGGACATATTGATGCCGTTTAGAAGTTAGGAACTGTAAAGTATTCTTTCCTTGACGAAATTACCATGTATAATTGACCTGTGAAAACTGCTACTAAACTCGAAACTCCACGCCATATAATTGTGGCTTTGCAAACAGATAAGAAAAACAAAGTTACATCTAATATGAGTAAATTTGATAATTGTAACCTTACGAATATACGAGTTTTTTAAAATTCTGAAAGACGTCCTTACAATGACCTATTTCTTAACTTTAAAAACAATTAGTACGCAACATTATGCAAAATTTCAATATTCTGATTATGAAACAGGAAATACACCAATATTTCATCCCGACGAATTCAAAGCGATTGCGCCTATTGCGCACATCGACTGCTCACATCAAAAGGAAGCTATACAGTCATCATCTGTAGTAGTACGACTCGAAATGGAAACAAGGGAAAATATACCCAAAGACACTGCAGCATATTGTTTAATTTTATATGACCGTTTGTTCCCTTAACCAAAATTATCAGACATGTCAAAGCTATTTAAGAGCGTAAGACATATAAAAGACGTTTAGTTTATCATGAAATCCAAGTATAGAAAGGCTTTGCAAAAACATATAATAAAACTCAGAAATTTAAGAAGAGTGATTGAAGCATACAGTTTAAGAATTAGTGTAACGGGAAAATTAGCAAGCTTAAAAATATGCCATTAGTTATAGACATTGAAGGAATTAAGGTAGATAAACACAAGTTTATCTATTAAAGAGATGGCAGCGTATAATGGTTCTAAAATATCCCATTATGTTTTTAAACCGCCATTTCCTAAAAAGCATCTACCACCAGACAGAGAAGCAAGCTACATGACTAACGAATAACCATCATTGCATAAATTGGAATGAAGGATACATTCCATATTACAATTTTGCAAACATTATTCGGGAGCTAACTGTACATGAAAAGGCAATATACGTGAAAGGAGAAGAAAAGGCGGCATACATAAGAAAATATTCATCCAACCCTGTATATGAGCTGTAAGACCATCCACCAGTTCCATTTGAAAAACCACGATGTTTTTACCATATAAAACCAAAGTCTATTTGTTCTCTTACCAATATATTTTCTTTACGAAAATTGTATGTTATAATTTTTTACAATAAAAAATAAAAAATATTTTTAATGTGTTTTATTAACAGAACTTATTTAAACAAACCCCAGAAACTAGACCCCAACAACCTTGAACATAACACCGGATACTGTCTAGACGCCAGGTGGCTTTTATTTTTTAGACAGTCAATGCTTTTACACCGGATGCTGTCTAGACGCCAGGTGTTTTTGATAGATGTTAACATCAGAAAAAGTGGGGGATAAAGTATAAAATTGACTTGATGTGTAGTTAAATATTATTTGTAATTTTAACAATGAAGTACGAACATTGTGAAAAGAACTTCGTCAATAAATTTAACTTACTGAGGCATATTAGTAAGTGATGCCCAGTTCTTCAACATAAAACTGTGCCTTTGTCGAGAAAAAAACAGTGTGAATACTGCAAAAACAACTTTTCTACCAAAGGCAATTTAGACCGTCATATTATGTCATGCCTGAAGAGGAAAAGTGTTGATATGCCTGTAGTTTTCGGTCCATTCAAAAAACGAATTGATCGGCCGCTTACCACTATGAGAGATGGTGTGTGTAAAGTACATAGTGCTTTTGCTAGCAGAATAGCAAGCTCTAAAATGCATATTGATTATAAGGACATTTTTGAAGAAATTAAACGGAAAGTACTTGACATTATTAATGAACATTTACAAAAACATAAGGCTCTTAAAATAAAGTTTGAGGTGTTTGGACTTTACATTATCGCTGAAAAGAAGATGTCTGAAATAATCATTTAATACCAAAAATAAAATTGTGACAGAAGCAACAAAACTACAAACAATGTTTGAAGAGTTTATAGAAGAAATGACATCTCAAGCATCCCAGTTTCAGGAGAGTCTTTCTGGATGGGCATTAAAGGAAATAACGTTTCTTGATGTGAACATAAGCAAATATACACTGCTTTCGGCATCTTCATATATTAAACTATCTACATACATTACGAAGAAAAAGGGAGGTGTATTGAATATTAGAAACAATGATAATGCTTGTTTTGAATGGCCCATTAATGCGGCAATATTTCCTCCACAAGATGATCCAACAAAAACAAGTTCATACCCACATTACGACACTTTGTTAAATTTTTACGGTATGGAGTTTCTTATGAAGCTGAAGGACATTCCTAAATTTGAAAAGCTTAATAATATTTCCATCAATGTATTTGGGATTGAATGCGAATTTAGAGATGGTAAAATGCATATTGAGGTAGTTGGACCTTTACATTTTACATCAAATCGACAAGCTACACATATTAATTTATTACTTTTATCTGATACAACTGCAGGAATAAATCACTACTGTCTAATAACCAACTTGCCAAAACTGGTATCAAAACAGAAATCAAGACGAAATGGTTGTGTACATATCTGTGATGGGTGTCTGCAATTATTTAGAACAATGCAGCAACTGAAAGCACATGAAGAAAACGATTGTAACCATGTTTGTACAAAGATACCAACAACCGATTAAAAAGTAAATAAGTATGGTGAATCCATTCCTGAAAGTATCCTAAAGTTCGAAAATTTTGAGAGAGGCCATTCGTTATTTATGCCGATTTTGAAAATTTGTTAAAACCCATCGATCATAATGAGCCTTGCAATGACAAACCATTCACAGTTCAAACAAGAAAACAGGTGCCTTATTCTTTTGCTTTCTATGTGAAGTGTAATTTTGATGACCAGTACTCAAGGTTTCAAACGTCCCCAGGGTCCAATACTGCAGAAGTATTTATTGAAAAATTGGATAAAGTAGCTATGGAGTTATATAACAATCACTTAAGCTATACCAAAGAAATGCTTCCTCTTACTGATGAAGAGAAAATAGCTTGTGATACAGCAACATACTGTCATATTTGCAATAAACCATTTATACCCTGGGATATAGAAGCACGGGATCATTCTCATTTAACCGAAGGTTTAATTTTGCAACGCATTCTGTTTGTAACTTGAACTATAAAGTTCTAAAATCATACCAGTTTTCTTCCACAACCTCAACTATATTTCCTCGCTTTTTATTAAGAAATTGGCTACCAAGAATGAAAACATTTCTGTTATTGCTCAAAATAAAGAAAAGTACATCTCATTTTCCAAGTCTATCCTTGTGGAGAAATCTGGGGATTCAAAGAAGCCAAATACATACTTGAGATTGAAATTTATGGATTCTTTTCGATTTCTGTCCAAGTCCCTAGACAAATTAAGCCAAACTCTGGAATCCCATCAGTGTGTTGAGAACCAAAGATATTTTCCAGACGAACAGAAGTTTAAATTAATCCGGCGGAAAGGGGTTTTTTCTTACAGTTATGTGAACTCCTTTGAAAAATTGGAAGAAACTACATTACCTCCGAAAGAAAAATTTTATAATGATTTGACTAATAAGGCTCTTTCTGATGAAGATTATAACAGAGCCAAAGATATTTGGACCACTTTCAATTGTCAAACTTTAGGAGAATATGAAGATCTTTATCTAAAATCAGATGTCCTGTTACTAGCTGATGTATTCGAGAATTTTAGAAAAGTGTGTTTGGAGCAATACAAATTGGATCCGGCTCATTACTTGACGGCACCTTCATTGAGCTGGGATGCAATGCTGTTTTATACTGGGGATAGGTTCGTTCAATTCGTGGAGGTGTATCCCAATGTAGTAAGAGGAAGTCTGAAGCAAATAATAAATGTTTATCTAATTATGACCCTACAAAACCAACATCATATTCATGTATCAGGATGCTACCAATTTGTATGGAGCAGTAATGAAAAACTACCTACCTACTGGCGATTTCAGATGGATGGAAAGCAATGAAATTGAAAACTGTGATTGTTCCACCATTGACAAACTTTCAGCTAAAGGCTATGTTTTAGAAGTAGACTTGAAATATCCATCAAACGTCCATGACAAACACAACGATATACCTTTTTGTCCAGAACAAATGATTCCATAAAAATTCAAAATTTCAAAATTAAAATATAATTATGTCATACACTACAAAACGTTGGAACAGTGTTTAAAATATGGACTCAAATTGAGAAAAATACATAGGATCCTGGAATTTTCTGTATCAGCGTGGTTTTTGAAAAATGATGGAAAATGTTGAGACAAAATATTAAGATTTGCTCATGCTGGGAGAACAAGACTAAGAGATTGGGTGCGACAACCTTAATAGCTCTACCACATTTCAAAACATGCTCCATATTTAATGAGAATCTGATAGCAGTGCAGCTGGAGAAAGTTAAAACAGTATATGATAAACCACTTTATGTAGGCTTCTCAATTTTGGATATCTCAAAAACTATTTTTTACGAATTTCTATATGGCTATGTCAAACCTAAATATAGTGAAGATGCTACAGTTTTGTACACCGATACAGATTCCTTGATTTTGGAACTTTTCACTGACAACCCATATAATGACATCAAAAACAACATTCAATATGTTGACACCTCTAACTATACTGTAGACAATATACATAATATGTCCAAGACGCAGTCAGTCATTAGTAGAATGAAAGATGAATGTGCAGGAAGACCCATAGAGAGCTTTTATGGTACAGGTGCCAAAGCATATTGTGTTAAAGCCCACGATGTAACGAAGAAGGCAAAGGGTATATCAAAAGTGTTATCAAAAAAGAAATAAATTTGTCTGATTATGTAGAAATCGTTGAAAAGGGTGGCAAAATATTCCGCAAAATGCATATATTTAAATCTACATTACACACCATTTACTCTGAACTGAAGAACAAAGTTGCCCTTTCTTCAGATGATGACAAGAGGTATGTTGAACCTAACTGGATAACAACCAGATCTTGGGGACATTACCTTCTTAATGATGATGCCAATACAAATTTAAAACTTCTCATACAAGAAGCTGAAAAATTATTATATGCTCAAGATGATGAAATGGAATGGGATTTTGGCTTAAATTTATTAAATTTGTGAATTTATGAAAAATTATAATAAAAGTTATGTTTGTTTAATTGCTTCATCGGTTAGCTTGGCCGAGTGGTATAAGATGTTGAAATTAAAATCTATGGTTTAACAGATTCGTGAATTCAAGTCTCGTACCCTAACATTGTTTTTTTTAATTCTGAACTATTTATAGTTTTGTTAAAATAAAAAACAGGAAATAATATTTCAAAAGTTTTATTAATTTATTTTACATATTTTATATATTTAATATTGTTGAAGACTCCATTTACACAAGTGACATTTAGATTGTGATGGTGCAGACCCATCGACGTGTGTATGCCATTCTGGACGGTTGTAGTGTACGAAACATGGTACCTGTACTTGCAGGCTCTCTATACTGTTTCGGAAGCTTTGGCCATGAATGTAAAAGTTCAATGGGATGAGCCCTTTCAATTAGATGGTGTAGTGAAAAATTTGTGAGCTCCTCTTCAGTAAAGTCATACAACAACTTACCGTTTTGATGTTTTTTTATCAATTCTCTACTAATACATTGCACACACCACAATTTTTCAGACATATTACTTGAAAACACGTAACAATGAGCAACAACGAAGAACAAATCGCTATTCTGAATTTCATAGAATTTTTAATTGCCAAAAGAAAATTATAAGACTAATCCTACCTCTCAATCCTTTACAATCTTGCCGACCATCATTTATACAATATAAAATTTTACCTTTGTCTTGTATATTGATATATGAAGCAGCACTATTTGTTAAAAATCATCCTGAATATTTCATACAGCATAACAACATTCACTCCTATAATACACGGAGAAATAATTTAATTTATTTAAATAATCATAACTTAACAACATACCAGAAGGGGCCGCTTTACTTATGTGGAACCATTTTTAATAGATTACCCGTGAGTATTAAAAACAATGCAAATATTAGGTTATTTAAAAAAGAGCTACGTTCCTTTGTCCCTTGTCGGAAACTGTTTTTATACATTACAGGAATTGATTTTAATATGATTTTCCTGCTGCAAGGTGAATTGTTCTTGTTAATATGTATAGATTTCTATTATTTATTAATTGTCTATTGGTTTGTGCTGTTTATGTTGTTACGTAACTAGTCCAAATTTGTATGTCACACGTTTAGTAATAATATGTATGTTAGACTAATTTATATGACATTTCATATCCTGTGATAGGAATACATGAATAAAAATCTATTATTATTACTATTACTATTACTATTACTATTACTATTACTATTACTATTACTATTACTATTACTATTACTATTACTATTACTATTACTATTACTATTACTATTACTATTACTATTACTATTACTATTACTATTACTATTACTATTACTATTACTATTACTATTACTATTATTATTATTATTATATACCATATGAGAAAAAAATGGGGGTTTACTGTAAAGCTCCAACCAATCAGTCTTGCATTACCATTACATTATCTTATTCTCAACTTGTAGCTAGTACTGTTTGTTGGTATGGATGATTTGAACATTTCTTGATCATTATTTGTATCAAGTTTCATTCTTTTCCAATTATAGGACCAACTTTCATTTCGTGCCCCATTTTGATTGTTCTCATCTTGTTCCCATTCGCGTTCAGGAATTTTATTGACTAAATGGCTCTGCAGTAAATGTTTAATATCATGAAGTATTCCCGTCATTCCCAAGTTAATAAAACCATTAACAACATCATCTATGGTACACTGCTCGTTTAAATAATCTTCACACAATACTAACGCCTTTCCATATTTCTCAACTAATTCTTCACAATATTCTGCTGGAAAAAAGTTTCCCATACCGTAAATGGCTTCATGATCGGCATCAAACTTAAGATTTGAGACGGTCTGACGTAGATTTCGAATACCACTATCCAAGTCTTTTATTTCGATCTCTTTCACATAAGTTGCCCACATTATTCTGGCTTTGTTTGGTTACACACTATAACTCAATATTATTTTTACTAGTATACAGAACACTACTTGTTTTCGACTGTTTCAAATTTTTTTCTAACGTTATTTTATGGAGTAATCCCCACTACATTGAATAGGTAGAGGGGAATTTTATTATCTAGAAATGATGGTATATCCTACGTTCAAAATTAAGAAAAGGTAATGCTGATTAGGAAATAAAGTTTTTGCTGTCACACAACAAATGCAGGTGTTTAGAAATGATGCAATACCGGATGTAATACATTCGTTAACCTGTGACCTTCACATAGGTATCAAATTCCATTGCAGTTTTAGCTGATATGACGATTTCAAAGAAAATAATTTATCAAATAATAATCTTTACTAGAGTGGAATTTTTATAGGAAATAAAGTGTCGAGTTTCGTCTAGATAGCATCCGGTCTCATATTTCAGTTCATTGACCTACATCCGGTATCATATTTCGTCTAGATAGCATCCGGTGTCATGTTTCAGTTCATTAACCTACATACGGTGTCGAGTTTCGTCTAGTCAGCATCCGGTGTCATATTTCAGTTCATTGACCTACATCCGGTATCATATTTCGTCTAGATAGCATCCGGTGCCATATTTCAGTTCATTGACCTACATCCGGTATCATATTTCGTCTAGATAGCATCCGGTGTCATGTTTCAGTTCATTAACCTACATACGGTGTCGAGTTTCGTCTAGTCAGCATCCGGTGTCATATTTCAGTTCATTGACCTACATCCGGTATCATATTTCGTCTAGATAGCATCCGGTGCCATATTTCAGTTCATTGACCAACATCCGGTATCATATTTCGTCTAGATAGCATCCGGTGTCATGTTTCAGTTCATTAACCTACATCCGGTGTCGAGTTTCGTCTAGTCAGCATCCGGTGTCATATTTCAGTTCATTGACCTACATCCGGTATCATATTTCGTCTAGATAGCATCCGGTCTCATATTTCAGTTCATTGAGCTACATCCGGTATCATATTTCGTCTAGATAGCATCCGGTGTCATGTTTCAGTTCATTAACCTACATCCGGTGTCGAGTTTCGTCTAGTCAGCATCCGGTGTCATATTTCAGTTCATTGACCTACATCCGGTATCATATTTCGTCTAGATAGAATCCGGTGCCATATTTCAGTTCATTGACCAACATCCGGTATCATATTTTGTCTAGATAGCATCCGGTGTCATGTTTCAGTTCATCTCTCCAATCCTAACTACTAGAATGGTTCAATATGATCTCCTTCTTTTTTAATGCAAAGCTAATAACTTTACTAAATTTTACATAAGTATCCTTATTTTATATTAAAACCTAATTCCCATAATATGTTTATATATATGTACCTACAACTATTCGAGTCTGACTGTAGAGAGCCATTTTCATTTACGTTAAGTCTTTAGAATATTTAATTTTTCTTTATTTTCATCTGTGGAATTGTTCATTAGCATACCTAGATGTTTGGTATCAGAGAACATACATATGACTTCATTGATAGGAATTGTAGGAGATTTGATTTATATTAGCTTAAAATATCTTTCTAAAACAGTAAAAAAATGTTACAAAAGCTAATGATAAGGAATATATGGGTAGATATTGTGGGTGTAATTCAACGCAGGTTGGGGCTTTTGTCCACTGAGTAGTTAGTTTCACACAATATTATTAATACCTAAAAATATATAAAATGCTTAACTTTATATCTTTCATTTCAAAGTGATATAATGTATCATGAGTTATATGATGTTGCATATTAACAATAAACATGTTGTACCTAGAAAACATTAAAAGATAAGTATCATGTATAATATATTTTTAAAAAAGTAAGTTGATGGTGTATAAGGTGTTTCCTTAAACAAAATAAAAGTTAAACCTATATACGTCTGGGAAAGCGATCTTTATTTTGTCTGCTATAAAAAATATTTAAAAGTTCCTTCAACTTTTATTTTTACACATCTTTTCGTATTTCGACTAATGTCGGAGAAAAATAGAGGGGGGATTATCGCGTGTCCACTCTGCATATAATAATATGTTTATATATATGTACCTACAACTATTCGAGTCTGACTGTAGAGAGCCATTTTCATTTACGTTAAGTCTTTAGGATATTTTTCTTTATTTTCATCACCTGTATACCATTTGGTATACAGGGTGTCTCATAATTAGCTGCCAACCCTGAACAGGCCGATTCTATGATCAAAACTAAGTAAAAAAGTTCATATGAACATGGGTCCGGAAATGCTTCCTAAGGGACCCATTGAAGAGGGAGGAATGGAGGAGGCTACTTCGTAGCAATCAGTATTGTGGAAAAAAATATTATGATTTATAATGTCTCTCTTTACTATTTGGTTTGATATTCAGTGCTATATTTTTCCCTAGTTCAGAATAGTAATTATTAAAACAGTTTGCCATTTCTTGTTTGTTTTTCTACAATTATTTCCTTAATATCTGTATTTTGCCGTCCTTTATTTAGAAATTTATTTACGTGCCCATAGTGACTTACTAGTAACTTTATTTTTTTCAATTTCTGTTGCATAGTAGTTTTTCTTTGTTATTTGGATTAGTTTGTGAAATTGTTTTTTATAATTTTTATATTGTTGTGCAAGTTGCATATTTGTTGGATTTTTTTGTAATTCTTTATATAAATTTTGCTTTCTTTGTAAAGACTATTAAACCTGGAGTGATCCATGGGCACCTTTTTTTAATATTATTTTTTATTATTACTGTTTGCATCCACAGCTTTTTTATTTTTGTTATTAATATATTTACTGCTTCGTCAATATTATTTGTTTGATATACCTCCTGCCAATTTTCTCTTTTTATAACATCTAACAATTTATTTTCATTCAATGTAATAATTTTATTATGAATATTCTGAGTGTAGAAATATAGTAATTATATTTTGGTCGGTCAGTGGTCGCGCGGTTTAAGGCGGTAAGTACTTGAATCGAGGTGACTAGATCGGTGTTGGTTCGAGCCCAGCTGCCGGTAGACCGTATATAAGCTATATTCGTGGAGAGGTTTGGCGCCCTCTCTGCGAGTATGGTAGGGTGGAAGAATGTTGGCTTGGGTCAATGTGAGAGATTGATACCGGTTGATATTTGACTACCACCCTAATTAATGAGGTTTTCCAGGTTTCCCTCATTTCTGCACTGAATAGTGGTTAGGGCCTACCAACGTAAGTCGTTCCTGGGCGCAAATGCGGCCTGCTTAATAATAATATGCCGCCCCCTCTCCGGCACAAGTCTCCGACTTCTGGGCTGATCCCTGTGATTAGAATGAGGGGTAGAGATATTATTATTATTTTCATTGTTATTGTTATTGTTATTGTTATTGTCATTGTCATTGTCCTTGCCGTTGCCGTTGCCGTTGCCGTTGCCGTTGCCGTTGCCGTTGCCGTTGTCCTTGCCGTTGCCGTTGCCGTTGCCGTTGCCCTTGCCCTTGCCCTTGCCCTTGCCCTTGCCATTGCCATTGCCATTGCCATTGCCATTGCCATTGCCATTGCCATTGCCATTGCCATTGCCATTGCCATTGCCATTGCCATTGCCATTGCCATTGCCATTGCCATTGCCATTGCCATTGCCATTGCCATTGCCATTGCCATTGCCATTGCCATTGCCATTGCCATTGCCATTGCCATTGCCATTGCCATTGCCATTATTATTATTATTATTATTATTATTATTATTATTATTATTATTATTATTATTATTATTATTATTATTATTATTATTATTATTATTATTATTATTATTATTATTATTATTATTATTATTATTATTATTATTATTATTATTATTATTATTATTATTATTATTATTATTATTATTATTATTATTATTATTTTTTTTTTTTTTTTTCAGTAACACCTTCCGAAGCTCCGACACATTCGGAGATGTTCTGAAGAGTAAAGCAATGACCACTCTCCACTCCGTGGAGTCAGTAATCATTGCGCCCGTAAATCGTGCGTTCTGAGTAGACGTAGCGAACCAAGGACGATTGCCTTCTGCATTCTGCCGGCTAAGATCTCTGCCGAATTTCGGCAAGCCGGTATGATCTTTAAGTCAGAAAGCAACGTATGTCTCATTCCACTCAGGACGCCTATAATGAGCACCACAATCTTAACAGAGTCTGCGGAGCTCGGAGAGAAGATCTCGATACTTCCTTCGTTTTTCCTCCTCTTTTAGGACGATGTTGTTCTCTGCGGGAGCCGAGAACTCAATCACAAACATCGTCCTAAGTTGGTGGTCGAGGAGGACTACATCAGGCTTATTGGCTTGAATTTGCCTGAGGGTGGGGAATGAATAGTTCTAATAAATTCGGCACTTCTCATTCCCCACAACGGATTCTATATCCCCCGGAGCATAAGGCAGCACTGGCGTCTCGTCTATCTCATACGAGTGTCGTAAATGATAATACAACACCCGTAAGACTGAATCGTGTCTTTGGATATACGCTGTGGCCGCATATACCGGACAGGCCGACAGGAGATGCATAAGCGTCTCTGGCGCCTGGCGACAGGCCCTGCATCTGGTATCAGGAAACTCGATACCCAAGACACGACTACGATAGACGAGAGTATTAATTACACCATCTTGGCAAGCCATTATGAACCCCTCGGTCTCAGAGTTCAGCCCCGCTGACCTCAAAAAAGCGAAGGTCAGCTTTTCAGATAAGCCAAGCCCCTCTAGATGACGGTAGAAGAGACCATGCATTGGCTTATCCTTATGTAGCTGCAGAAGATGACGCGTCTCTGCAGCTTTAATTTGGGCTTTTAACTGAGCAGGGTCCCACTCGGTGACAGAGTCTGGATTTTCCCGCTCAGTATCGAACACGAGACCAAGTTCATTGGCTGCTCTTCTCGCTGCCTTATATACAAATGCTCCTATCCCTGCTGCTTCATGGTCTTGGACCATGCAGAAAAGGGGATCCGAGCTCCTGATGATTTTACAGGCTTCCTCCAAAACCACTCTGCCCTGGAGACACTCCAAACTCAAGAGTCCACGGCCTCCCCGATTTCTTGGGAAGTATAACCGCGAAACGGACGATCTTGTATGCAAACTCTGATGGAGATGCATCATTTTGCGGGTCCCTACATCGAGTTGCCTCAGCTCTTCTTGTGTCCATTTCACTACTCCAAAGGAGTAGAGAAGGATCGGAACGGCAAGCATATTAGTGGCACTCACCTTGTTCTTACCCGACAGCTCCGAAGACCAGATTTGTCGGAGGCGGTGCCGATACCTGCCGCGGAGAGCGTTTTTCACCATTGCCACCTCATGAGTGCCCCGCTGTGGGACACCCAAATAGGTGTACGACTCTCCGGCATCTAGGTGGTGGAAGATGCTTCCGTCTATTAGCTGGGCGTCCTCTCCGTATGCACCGCATCGTCCTTGCCATTGCGGCATGAGTTGTTCAATACATCTCACTATGGGGTCGGCCACCGCAAGGCATTGGAGCAAGTGGATTATTAGCTCATGTGATGTCATATCAAATGCCTTGCGGTAATCTATCCAGGCCATTGAGAGGTTTTGCTTGTACTGCACGGAGTCCTGCGTAATACATCTGTCGATGAGCAGGTTCTCCTTACAGCCAGCCACACCCCTCTTGGACCCCTTGGACCCTCGCTGCTCGTACATCCGTTGATAAACCGGGTTCACTGCGTGGAGCACACGCGCGTACAAGATGCGAGTAAACACCTTGTAACACGCATTCAGGCAGGTTATTGGGCGGTAGTTCTTTGGCTGGGACAAATCTCCGCTCTTAGGGATAAGCACGGTTCTCCCCTCGACAAACCACGCCGGAATTTGCTGCTCTCCATTTAGCCAGGACGTGAATATTCTGGCCAAATGACGGTGGACACTGGTGAATTTTTTCCACCAGAAGTTGCTGATCCCATCGGGACCAGGAGCAGCGAAGTTCTTCGATCTAATAAATGATCTCCGAACTTCATCCGGGGTTATCGGTGGGCACACCTCTTGTGGCTCTCGAAGCCTTTGACAAAAGGCCTCGAAGTGTGCCAGGGCTGGAGTGTCTCTATCAAGTGGAATCCTGCGGCCATAAAGATCTCTCCAGAAGGCTTCTACCCGATCTACAGTCGGCGGATTGTCCGCAACACGCTGAGGCTGTTCAAAAAGTCGAGAAGGCCTTACACGGAACAAATTATTTTGCTCCAACCTTCTCGACCGCCTCACTAGTGACTTTTTCGCAGCCACTAGCATCCGTATCCTGTCGAGAGAATGCTGCTTGATGGTAAGCAGCACCACCCGATTCAGGGTATGATGGACCCGCCTAAGGGAAGTAGCGATGCGTCTCACCTTAGGTGTGAAAGCCCTATTGGCTTCCACGTAGTCCATCACACATTGGATACGGGACGCGTGTTGCCTCGCCGACCGGATCTTAGCCTCCATCTTGTGCACTCGCCGCCGTGCTCTCTCTAGTGGAGAAACGGCATTTTCACGCCCTCTCTCCACCCGAGTCAGCAGTTCAGCGGCTTCGTACACAGCGCAATTGACGCGCCAGATGTCAGCCTCTTCTGGGAGATCCTTACGGAGCGCAGTATCCACTCGGACCAGATCTGCGGGCCTCGGGGGTTTTATAAAAGGCAACCCCCGACGGGTGCTCAGGCCGTCCTGTTCTCGGGGAATGAAGCGCGGCGCCTCTGCGGGATCATTCCGTGGCTCTTCAGCCACTTCGTTCACCCTTAGATGAGGACGCCTGTCATAGCCTCTGCGACGAAGGTAGGATACATAATCCCGCAGATTTTGTGCGGTGAGGGCGCGGCCTTCGGGGTGCATGTCGCACCACCGACCATACATCCGCGCCATGTATCCTCTTCGCCCGGGCTCGCTGCTTTCATAACAGACCAGAAGATCGTCCCTTAGCTCATCGGTCCACTCAAAACTTCCATTTTCATGGCCTTGGTCGTCAACGGGCAATCCGTCCGGTTATTATTATTATTATTATTATTATTATTATTATTATTATTATTATTATTATTATTATTATTATTATTATTATTATTATTATTATTATTATTATTATTATTATTATTATTATTATTATTATTATTATTATTATTATTATTATTATTATTATTATTATTATTATTATTATTATTATTATTATTATTATTATTATTATTATTATTATTATTATTATTATTATTATTATTATTATTATTATTATTATTATTATTATTATTATTATTATTATTATTATTATTATTATTATTATTATTATTATTATTATTATTATTATTATTTATTTTTTTTTTTTTTTTTTTTTCCAGTAACACCTTCCGAAGCTCCGACACATTCGGAGATGTTCTGAAGAGTCAAGCAATGACCACTCTCCACTCCGTGGAGTCAGTAATCATTGCGCCCGTAAATCGTGCGTTCTGAGTAGACGTAGCGAACCAAGGACGATTGCCTTCTGCATTCTGCCGGCTAAGATCTCTGCCGAATTTCGGCAAGCCGGTATGATCTTTAACTCAGAAAGCAACGTATGTCTCATTCCACCCAGGACGCCTATAATGAGCACCACAATCTTAACAGAGTGGTCTGGATACAGCCTGCGGAGCTCGGAGAGAAGATCTCGATACTTCCTCCGTTTTTCCTCCTCTTTTAGGACGATGTTGTTCTCTGCGGGAGCCGAGAACTCAATCACAAACATCGTCCTAAGTTGGTGGTCGAGGAGGACTACATCAGGCTTATTGGCTTGAATTTGCCTGAGGGTGGGGAATGAATAGTTCCAATAAATTCGGCACTTCTCATTCCCCACAACGGATTCTATATCCCCCGGAGCATAAGGCAGCACTGGCGTCTCGTCTATCTCATACGAGTGTCGTAAATGATAATACAACACCCGTAAGGCTGAATCGTGTCTTTGGATATACGCTGTGGCCGCATATACCGGACAGGCCGACAGGAGATGCATAAGCGTCTCTGGCGCCTGGCGGCAGGCCCTGCATCTGGTATCAGGAACCTCGATACCCAAGACACGACTACGATAGACGAGAGTATTAATTACACCATCTTGGCAAGCCATTATGAACCCCTCGGTCTCAGAGTTCAGCCCCGCTGACCTCAAAAAAGCGAAGGTCAGCTTTTCAGATAAGCCAAGCCCCTCTAGATGACGGTAGAAGAGACCATGCATTGGCTTATCCTTATGTAGCTGCAGAAGATGACGCGTCTCTGCAGCTTTAATTTGGGCTTTTAACTGAGCAGGGTCCCACTCGGTGACAGAGTCTGGATTTTCCCGCTCAGTATCGAACACGAGACCAAGTTCATTGGCTGCTCTTCTCGCTGCCTGATATACAAATGCTCCTATCCCTGCTGCTTCATGGTCTTGGACCATGCAGAGAAGGGGATCCGAGCTCCTGATGATTTTACAGGCTTCCTCCAAAACCACTCTGCCCTGGAGACACTCCAAACTCAAGAGTCCACGGCCTCCCCGATTTCTTGGGAAGTATAACCGCGAAACGGACGATCTTGGATGCAAACTCTGATGGAGATGCATCATTTTGCGGGTCATTATTATTATTATTATTATTATTATTATTATTATTATTATTATTATTATTATTATTATTATTATTATTATTATTATTATTATTATTATTATTATTATTATTATTATTATTATTATTATTATTATTATTATTATTATTATTATTATTATTATTATTATTATTATTATTATTATTATTATTATTATTTTTTTTTTTTTCCAGTAACACCTTCCGAAGCTCCGACACATTCGGAGATGTTCTGAAGAGTCAAGCAATGACCACTCTCCACTCCGTGGAGTCAGTAATCATTGCGCCCGTAAATCGTGCGTTCTGAGTAGACGTAGCGAACCAAGGACGATTGCCTTCTGCATTCTGCCGGCTAAGATCTCTGCCGAATTTCGGCAAGCCGGTATGATCTTTAAGTCAGAAAGCAACGTATGTCTCATTCCACCCAGGACGCCTATAATGAGCACCACAATCTTAACAGAGTGGTCTGGATACAGCCTGCGGAGCTCGGAGAGAAGATCTCGATACTTCCTCCGTTTTTCCTCCTCTTTTAGGACGATGTTGTTCTGGACGATGTTGTTCTCTGCGGGAGCCGAGAACTCAATCACAAACATTATTATTATTATTATTATTATTATTATTATTATTATTATTATTATTATTATTATTATTATTATTATTATTATTATTATTATTATTATTATTATTATTATTATTATTATTATTATTATTATTATTATTATTATTATTATTATTATTATTATTATTATTATTATTATTATTATTATTATTATTATTATTATTATTATTATTATTATTATTATTATTATTATTATTATTATTATTATTATTATTATTATTATTATTATTATTATTATTATTATTATTATTATTATTATTATTATTATTATTATTATTATTATTATTATTATTATTATTATTATTATTATTATTATTATTATTATTATTATTATTATTATTATTATTATTATTATTATTATTATTATTATTATTATTATTATTATTATTATTATTATTATTATTATTATTATTATTATTATTATTATTATTATTATTATTATTATTATTATTATTATTATTATTATTATTATTATTATTATTATTATTATTATTATTATTATTATTATTATTATTATTATTATTATTATTATTATTATTATTATTATTATTATTATTATTATTATTATTATTATTATTATTATTATTATTATTATTATTATTATTATTATTATTATTATTATTATTATTATTATTATTATTATTATTATTATTATTATTATTATTATTATTATTATTATTATTATTATTATTATTATTATTATTATTATTATTATTATTATTATTATTATTATTATTATTATTATTATTATTATTATTATTATTATTATTATTATTATTATTATTATTATTATTATTATTATTATTATTATTATTATTATTATTATTATTATTATTATTATTATTATTATTATTATTATTATTATTATTATTATTATTATTATTATTATTATTATTATTATTATTATTATTATTATTATTATTATTATTATTATTATTATTATTATTATTATTATTATTATTATTATTATTATTATTATTATTATTATTATTATTATTATTATTATTATTATTATTGTTATTGTTATTATTATTATTATTATTATTATTATTATTATTATTATTATTATTATTATTATTATTATTATTATTATTATTATTATTATTATTATTGTTATTGTTATTATTATTATTATTATTATTATTATTATTATTATTATTATTATTATTATTATTATTATTATTATTATTATTATTATTATTATTATTATTATTATTATTATTATTATTATTATTATTATTATTATTATTATTATTATAATTATTATTATTATTATTCTGTTGTCTGTTTTGCTCACTCCTTGATTCACCTCTACACCTTCTTTTATTAATTTCAGTTTGTTTTACATTGACAGTTTCTTTATCCTCGTATGCGTCAGCTTCGTCTATACCTGATAATTCCTTATCTGTGAATCTACCTGTGAATATTTTATCTTCTATTTGGAGCTTGAATCCCTTAATTTTTGCTGTCTTATTTTTTATCTCTGACCAGTTTTAAGTGTTTCTCTAATATTTTCTGTTTTTGTTGGTCTTGTTGGACAGCAGTGCGCTGCCGCCGATTTGTCTACAGCACTGAAGACTTCTAAACAGCGAGGAAGTGATTCAGTTCCTGGCCCATCGTCGTCGAGAGCAGTCCTGCCTGTCCACCACTTCCACACCAGAGGAGCTGTTCGTGATTTTTCTAAGTTAGAAAAATTCTGCCAGGACCACTAGCCGTAGCTGTTGGGTGAGATTTTTACAAGTCTCGTCTGAGGAGCCGCCAACCCGTGACCAGCACTGTGGGGTTTCAAACGCCGAGGAGGCACTCCAGTTCCTGGCCAGCCGTCCATGAGGGGAGTCCTGCCTGTCCAGCCCACCAGAGAAGCCGCCCTTGGTGACTGTACTAAGTCGAGTCTGGGGACCAGTGCGCAGCCGCCTACCGCCTAGGAGTGTTAGGTGTTCCACCGTCGTGGCCACAGAGTCTGTTCCTGTCCATCCAGCACCAGCAGCAGTCCAGTCCAGCACCGCCAGGAGTCCAGTTCAGCATCGTCCACTAAGGATAATAGGTAAATTGCGCATACGCTTACTGCGCATGTCCGGCAACCAAACGAGGGTTTGACGAGGTAACTACCGCCGTTGTTAGAGTCAGTACCGTTCCGCCGTTCAAGCTGTACCGACGTGCCTGTCCGCAAGCAGAGGAAGTAAGTAGGAGGTTAGGGAAAACTTGGCCTTACCACGCGTTCGGCTCATAGGATGTTGTTCCCAATCCGTCTGTATGAGTTGAAACGTGGGTCGTAGCTAATCATACCTTCTTTTGCAGGCACTTAACCATCTCTTGCTTTTCAGATTTCCGTCCGTACTACGACAAGGTAGATACGCTGTTGTCCTTATCCGGCGTACTTTGCCTCAACACGCGTTCGGCTCATAGAATGTTGTTCCCAATCTGTCTGTATGAGTTGAAACGTGGGTCGCAGCTAATCTCACTTTACTCTTCAGGTACCTAACTATACATTTCCTTACAGCTAGAAGTTTCGCAAGCCCCGCTACCCAGCTGTGCAATACCTGGAGATAAGCCCCGCTGTCAACGTTTGTTGTTTCTATTTTTACTAATAGTGGCCAAGTATTTAGTTTAGTAGGTTAACTTTGCTTTGTCCGCTTGATTTCTTCCTCTTGCCTGATTTTGCACGTAGCTTGTAGAAACCGCTACCACGTAACCGCACCGCTGACTCTGTACCGTACCTGTTTACCTCGTATTTTTGCACCGAATTATTTGCGACGTGATATTTTTAGTTAAGATAACAATTAGAATTGTACCTTTAGGTTTGCACACAATAAATGTAAATATTTATCAAGTGTGCCTTGTTTTACTGGACACCGAAAGTTTAACTCCTCCCTCACGACCTTCTGGACATACCGTGTCTTCACTGTAGCCGCCCGAGTAGTGGTGTGTCTGCACTGTAAACAGAAACTGGCGCCTGAGTTTCCGCCGCCACTGCTCAGGCGTCATAGTGACAATGTGTCGTCTTGCAATCACGACGTAGGTACGTCACATCACTATACTTAATGTTAACATTGAGAGACAAATTAAGACCTGTTATGGCACTGTTTACAATCAGCTTCATCTACACCACCACTATATTATTCTTTCTTCTTTTCCTCTCCAAGTGCAAGTAATTATTTTTTAATTTTTCAATATCCTGCTCAACTATACGTAGCTTTTTATCAATCTCTTCGCTATTTCTATTAATTTCCTTGCTTAGCTTTTCAGTTTGATCGTCTTGTAATTTCTTTAGAAGCTCTCATAGCTGTCGCACACACATGCCATCATTACGCATTATTATAAAATTATTGATCTATCTTGGTATGATCTGGATGATAATCTACTAACAGCACAGAATACCTACTCTGCTGTTTAAACTTTATATTGCACTTCACTAATTACTAGCAGCAATTAACTTTCTTCGTGTATTTGTTTTACAATCTGTTTGATAATGTATTCGTGTGATGACAGATATTAAAACTCAGAATTAATTTTTCTTCTTTCCACAAAATAATACAATTTATTCAGAGCCACACACTAGCTTGTGCTCACTATGATTGTACTCTACCAATATTAATGGCACTTTTTAATAAGAATTTAGCGTTTTCTTTTGAACTGAATATTTATGGTAAAATCTACTTTCAACCTTTACTTAGCTGTTCCACTCACCAATAAAGATTTAATGAAATTTCTACTCAGAACTTCTAGAAGTTAAAAAACTGCTTTGAGAAAGTGCAATTATTATCGCAAAAGCTTGTACATAAGACATACTTTATTGGTAGGTATCGGAATGGCAAAGGAGATAAGGTGGCTATAAACATGTCAATCATTATTTGATATGTCTTTTCTCCTTTTCCTCCAATGTAGCCATGGACATGCTGCTAATATCGTTTGGATATACCGTTTTATCTGCCTCTTAGCTCTTGGCGTTGCAATAGCATTCAATATTGACTTAATTCCATGTCTTTTGCAAAAATCAAAATATTTTTTACCATAAACACGTCCTTCCGTCCGAGATGATCCTTTTGGGGATATCGAATATGGTAATTACGCTCGTCAGAAAGATTATTACAGGGCCCACTTTTGGCTTTAAAAAAAATATAAATTTTGTGGAAGCCTCAGTGATTACGATCAGATATTTATTTTTCCTTTTACTCGTTACAAAGAGTCTTAAGTGTAATGTATTATAACCATTGACAATGATGATTTTGGAATAGGATGTAGAAATCCTAATTTTTACCAGGTTTATCTTTAATAATTATTATATAATTATATTATTTTTCTAATGCGAAATTTATTTATTTATTTATTTCAATTCGTGTCAATATACAACAGTGTTTACACACGTCAAAAAAAAGGACATAATTTAGTACGCTTAGATCATTTATTACATATTTAAAAAAGTTTAAAGTTTATACAAAGATAGATAAAATCAATACAAAATAATTACAGAGTAAAATATCATTAAAGATACTACAAACATATAAATCAAAACATGTTAAATAGGTACAGACAACAAGAATTAGCAAACAGTTAAGACAGACAATTAAATACCGTAGAAGTCACTTGATAAAAGCTGATTGAAATCATAAAAGCGTTTCTCAATAAATAATTCCTAATTCTTATTTTAAAAGTATTTATCTTTAAAATCCTTACATAGTCAGGGAGAGCATTAAAAATGTTTAAACCCAAATAACCTGTACTATTTCGTGTTCTTGTTAGTCTTAGATGTTTATTTGAGAGGTAGTACATGGAAAAGTGAGTAAGTATATTCAATTTATTAAACTGATCTCTGCAGTTGTCTCTATAGTTTAAACTCCATATGACCCTTATAACCTTTCTCTGTTGTGAAAACACTTGTCGACTCGAGGGAGCGCGGCCCCAAACAAGGACAAAACAGAATGAATGAAACTATGATATACAGTTATTAGTATATTTCTGGATACTTTATACTAGAGAGTACGGAACAAATATATATATGCTTTGATATTTTGGAACAAAACATAACAATTTAGAATACAGGTATACTCCTAAGAATTTAACAAAGTCTGGATTATTTAAATGTTCTCCATTTCATAGGGTAAAAACCATAGTCTCCGTTTTCGACTTGTTCAAACTTAAATTATTAGAAACAAACCAATCACTTGCCCTTGACTGAATTTGAGGCAATTTTTCTGTTAACTTCTGTTAACTAAGTCTTTATATATTAGGTTATATTAGTATCGCCAGCAAATAACACACTATTAATATTTCCATCTAAAGAAATGGGAAAGTCGTTTATGTAAATTAAAAATAGCAGAGGGCCCAATACTAAGCCCTGAGGCACACCATGAATAGTTTTCTTTATGCTAGACTTAACCCCGTTGTATTGAACATATTGAACTCTATCATTTAAATAAGATTTGACTAATCTTGTACTTTCTCCTGAGAAACCATAAAAATATAATTTATTTATAAGGATATTAGGCGATACATAGTCGAATATCTTTGTTTAGAGTTTAAAGATTGGGAAGCGACAAACTCGCCATTCTCAAAACCATTATTTATACTAAATGTTAAATAAATCAATGGCCAAAGTAGTTGATAGGTTATGTTATTTCGAAAACCATATTGATGACAGTTAAAAAGTTTATTTGATTCAAACAATTACAATTACAATTTGGATATTTAATATATTCTCGAATATTTTAGCCAAAACAGGCACAACAGAAATAGGCCTGTAATGATATTATAACATTGTGGAAAAATATTATTATTGATGGAATAATTAATTAGACAAGTGACTGGAATTAATATACTGCTAGTTATACCTTCAAGAATTTTGGATGACCAATTGAGAGCATCCATTGAAATTTTATTTTTTAGATTACCAACGACATTAGCAATTTCCTAGGGTGAGACTTTCGAAAAAGAAGAATTTGATTAAGGGTGTAAATTGTTTTTATATATTTTTAGGTATTAATAATATTGTGTGAAACTAACTACTCAGTGGACAAAAGCCCCAACCTGCGTTGAATTACACCCACAATATATTAGCTTAAAATACCTTTCTAAAACAGTAAAAAAAAGGTGTAAATTGTTGTAAATATGTTTTAAAGTTTTTATTGTTGGATAGTAATCCGCTAATTGTAATGTCAGCAGCATTTATAAAATAATCATTAAATTCGTCAGATGAAACGCTTGATGAACTCTAAAAACAATGACGGGGTACCTTATGTACACCGTTAATTAAGTTCCAAGCAGCTCTGAGAGGGTTATGATGTATGTTTAATGTAGTTGTTATTTGATCGTATTTTAGCTTTAGTGATTTCCTGACGATACCTTAATTTAAATTTATTACATATTTCTCTATTACAAACAGTTGGATTTTGCCGATAGAAACCAAAAAGAAAGTGCAAGTGACTGCACTGTCGGCGCAAATTATCATTTGGTTTGCTTATACACTATTTTGAAGGGAAATAATTTTCTATAGCTTCAGTAATAAAGTTCATAAACATTTGGAACCTAATATTTATATGTAACTCAATGTTATGTATAAAGTCCCAATTTATGGTATCCAGATAATTACATAGTTGAGTAATACTATGCGATGATAAAGGTCTATAGGATATTTTTTTTTGGTACAAAATTGAGATCTAAGTTAGTCTGCAGATATATAGCAGAGTGATCAGATAGGCATGTGTCTAATGCTTTAGTCTTAACTTTGTTTACAGATATGTTTGTAAAGATATTATCGAGGCGATGGTTATTTCTAGAGAAACCATAAAATGAAGCATATAGATTTATTAGCTGCATTGAGCGCTTGTTCTTAGACTCATGAAAATACACATTCAAATCTCCAGACACAAACATTATTTTGTTACCTCTAGTGAAAAAATTTAGGGCTTGATTCAGTATGTCTAAAAATATATCGAAATCGCCTTTAGGCGATCTCTAGATAGTCATAACTTTAATATTATCAATATCAGCAGCAGCCAGTTCGCAATTCATTTCAATGGAAAGTGAATTGATATGATCTAAAGTTATATAGTTAACATAGTGCTCTTAAGCATAAATAGCTACTCCACCATCTATTTGGTTTATTCTACAGAAATTCGATATTAAGTTGTAATTGGATACACTCACATATTTCATTTCTTCTGCACTACACCAATGTTCACAAGTAAATATAAAATAATATTTATTATCGTTTAACAATATTTCTTCTCTCATCTCATCCACCTTATTTTTAATACCCTGTATATTCAAATGCATAAGAGCAAAATTATGACTATGAGTGTTATTATTATTATACCAACACATACCAGTCTACATTAAATTTAAACGTAAATATCCCGTATGGTATACAGCTGAAATTATAAATAATATTAAAGTTAAAGGCTATCATCACAGAAAATTTAAAACTACTCGTAACAATTTTCATTTAAACTAGTTTCAACGTTTAAGACGCTTAATAAAAAATCAGCTGTTTTTTGCTTACAATAATTATCTTATTAACATCCAAGCCAATATTAATAGTGACCCTAAAACGTTTTGGTCGTTTGTTCATAATAAGAAAGGGCACACGCGTATACCTAAGCATGTTTTTTTCGATGATCAAGAATTTGACGATCCCAATAAAATTGTTGATGCCTTTTCTAAATTGTTTGCTAGTGTTTTTTCCGATGAGAATATTCAGAATCCGAATCTTTCATTAGATTATTATCAATCTTGCATTAACATACAGAAACTTACGGAATCTGATGTTCTTCTAGCAATTCATAAATTAAAAAACAAAATGTCATGTGGTGACGATCAGATTCCTAGTTTTCTACTAAAAGATTGTTCAAGGGTTCTGTGCACTCCATTGCTTACTTTATTCAATATAGCATTATCCACAGGCGAGTTTCCTGATAGGTTCTAAAAAGTGGTAACCCTGCAGATGTGAGTTGTTATCGTCCAATTGCAATTTTGTCTAACATCGCAAAGGTCTTTGAGATGTGTCTGTACAAACAAATATTTGATTATGTTAAGTCGTACATATCACCAAATCAGCATGGTTTTGTTCCTAACCGTTCAACATTGTCTAACTTGGCTGAATTTACTCAGTATACGGCGAACTATGTTGATGACAAAGGACAAGTTGATGTTGTTTACACAGACTTCTCAAAGGCTTTTGACAAGGTGAATCATAGTATATTGCTTTGCAAGTTGGAACCTTATGGTTTTAGTAACAATTTACTCCGCCTGTTCAATTCTTACCTATATCAACGAGAGCTGTAAGTTTCTTATAACGGTTTCAAGTCAAACACCTTTATTGCGACATCAGGAGTGCCTCAGAGCTCTAATCTGGGGCCACTTCTTTTTATTCTATTTGTAAATGACTTATCTTTAACTTTAAAATCTAATCATCTTTTGTTTGCCGACGACTTGAAATTGTTTTTGAATATATCATCTACGACTGACTGTTTGAGACTGCAAGACCTTGTAGATTGTGTTCATACTTGGTGTACTGATAATTATTTACCTATTAATATAAATAAGTGCAAAACATGTACGTATTCTCTCAAAAATCAGCCACTAATATTTGATTATAATATAGGTATGTCACCTTTAATACGTTGCGAGGAAATTAAAGATCTTGGTGTAGTGTTTGACAGCAGATTATCTTTTTCTAGCCATATTAATTCAAATATTAAATCTGCATACAGTACCCTAGGCTTTGTTATAAATAGTACAAAATCTTTCACTGATGCAAGTGCATTGAGGAGTCTATATTATTCGCTCGTACGTTCAAAACTAGAATACTGTAACCTTATTTGGTATCCCTACTATCAAATCTACAGTAACCATTTGGAAAGAATACAGCGACGCTTTCTCAAACTCCTATCTTTTCGCATCGACAATTATTATCCTGATAAGGGATATGATCACCAGTTAATTTTGCAAAGATTTCATATGCAGTCGTTGTATACTAGAAGAGTGATTACTAGTTTAACTTTTTTATTTAAGCTGTTTCATGGTATGGTTGATTCTCAGGCTTTACTCAATTTATTCAATATACGTGTTCCGAGACCTGGCTCTCGTGAGAATTCACTGTTCTATTGTCGAAGTGCTAGAACAAATATACTTTTAAAATCTCCCATTTATTTAATGGCTAATAATTATAACAAAATAGCAGATCAGTGTGATATATTTCATTGTAATATTAATGACTTGTTAAGAATTGCATCAGATTATTTCAATAATTTTCAATATTAGTTGTAGTTTTTCTATTTATCATTTTATTTGTTTTTGTTTTCTTTTCACAATATATATTTAATTTGTAATTTTTTCGTCATTTTCTGTACTTTAGTATGCTCTATATTATATAAATCTATTTGTTTTGTCCTGTAAATGGAATTTTTTTCTGTTGGGCAATAAATGCATTATAATAATAATTATTATTATTATTATTATTATTATTATTATTATTATTATTATTATTATTATTATTATTATTATTATTATTATTATTATTATTATTATTATTATTATTATTATTATTATTATTATTATTATTATTATTATTATTATTATTATTATTATTATTATTATTATTATTATTATTATTATTATTATTATTATTATTATTATTATTATTATTATTATTATTATTATTATTATTATTATTATTATTATTATTATTATTATTATTATTATTATTATTATTATTATTATTATTATTATTATTATTATTATTATTATTATTATTATTATTATTATTATTATTATTATTATTATTATTATTATTATTATTATTATTATTATTATTATTATTATTATTATTATTATTATTATTATTATTATTATTATTATTATTATTATTATTATTATTATTATTATTATTATTATTATTATTATTATTATTATTATTATTATTATTATTATTATTATTATTATTATTATTATTATTATTATTATTATTATTATTATTATTATTATTATTATTATTATTATTATTATTATTATTATTATTATTATTATTATTATTATTATTATTATTATTATTATTATTATTATTATTATTATTATTATTATTATTATTATTATTATTATTATTATTATTATTATTATTATTATTATTATTATTATTATTATTATTATTATTATTATTATTATTATTATTATTATTATTATTATTATTATTATTATTATTATTATTATTATTATTATTATTATTATTATTATTATTATTATTATTATTATTATTATTATTATTATTATTATTATTATTATTATTATTATTATTATTATTATTATTATTATTATTATTGTAATTATTGTTTATCACATCTGCGGTTGACAGTGATGTGGAATATCTTAGTTTTTTGTTGATAAAAAATCCTCCATATTAGCGTCTTGATTACCATTATTAGCTACCTACCTGTATTGACTTTTAAATTTAAATCTCTGGAAAGCTACGTTTTTTGGCCAAAATTTGGGATCATACACCATATCCTTCAGATCGAATTTAATGCCTACTTGAAAGCATCTACTTTTAGGTCTAAACTGTTCAATTCGTGTATGTAAATGCTTCACAAATACGTCTTCCTCGTTATTTATCTTCGCTTTATTTATAATGAATTTTTTTATTATTTCATCATCTACGCTGTCTGGTACCTTAGATATAAATAGCCAAGCTTTCTTATGGTTATCATCCCGTCCTGTGAATTTTATCAGTGTTATTACCCACGACGGAGCGGAGACGGTATATGCGTTTGTTTACTTCTGCTGTGCCCACGAAAACATTTTTCTTGGGTCGGGGAGATTTGAGAGGTACATAATATTTAATATTTTCAGATTTATTCGCGGCAACTTGTGCCCAAGTCATAGGAACGTCTTTAGTAATTGCGATGATAGGATTTGTTTTTTTTCACGGTTAGATATATCTGTTGATGGATTGTTATTCCTTGGGGGAAAAAGAAATATATATATATATATTTTTTTGATTATCAGAAGCTGATTGTGGAGTAGTAATCGATATTTGCGATATTTGACTATCTAATTTATGTTTTCTATTCCGATCGACATTCTTTGTTTCTTGTCTTGCCTATTTTTTCAGTATCTATCTGCTTTTCTAGGATAGTCACCTTTTCTTCAAGAAGTTGTTTATTCTCTTTAATTAAGACGTTATTCTCCCGTTATTCCCGAATGAGTTCCTTTAAATAAGTATTTTCATTCTTAAGTCTGTTTACAATAGAGTCATTCATTATTACTGGTTCATTGCTGTTGGAAATTTTTTGGTTCAGATTTTGAGTAGAAACATTGCAGAATTTAGATTCCCAACGTTTTCCATCCACTACGTTTTTCTCTCTATTAAATTCCTGGATCTGTGAAACCAACCACAACATTTTTCACATTTTACTTTATATGCGTTAGTTTTTATAGGTTTTAAGTACTTGATATTAGCGCACACGTCCGTCCGGCATGCTTCACAAACTCGACTGGCCACAGTCATCGTGGTAATACTTCAGTATTTGCACCTACAGTGCTTAGATACAACCAATCTCTCACCGTGTTGTGTCTTTCGATAAATTCTGTTTTGTCGTATTTCATAGTCTTTATGAATTTGTCGTTCCTCTTCGTCTATCGGCAATCGACACAAAATCTTAAGCAGGTACTTAAATCTGTTGTCACACAACTGTACAGCAAGAAGCCAGTTCTCGTGATTTATGTTAATAGTAAGGACCTCTATTTCATCGAAGCCTGCACTAGAGAGGACGGAATTCCTACTTAGCGCATCTGCGTGACTCATTGTTGAACTTCTTCATAAGTTTTACTAAATACATAAATACGTCACTAAACTACAAAACGTTTCGAAAACTACTAGTTGCTATCCCACCGTTGTACTTACTCACAAAAGGATAGTTCTTAATTAGACAAACACAATGCAATGTTCGACATAAAACACTCTTTATTTGCTGCTGTTGGTACAATGTAATATGGTAATATCATGATCTTTTAGCGCCGAATACCAGCCGTCTCCGCGGCTTTCGAAAAATATTCACGAATCAGCATTCAGGCAAAACTGATCTAGCCTAAATAAACTATTTAACTGGCGATTTTTTGTCAATTATATACAGTGGTAAGTGTTACAAATATCTTCTTATCTTATAAATAACAAATAAACCTATCATAACCCTATCATGTAAAATAAGAAAAAGAAATAAATGCAAACAAAACAAACTTACGTATCTTCTTTTCTTTAAGACAGAATAGAGAGACTTTTAAAACATTAATACCTAATTAATAATAATAGAATATAGAGGAGTCAGATTTGATTTGCCCATCTTAAATTTAATGCCAGGATCATATTTTTAAAGCATAAATATATTAATTTATAAAAAAGAGAAATTAACGAGGATGCACTATAATGAAATCCATTAAAATAAAAAACATTTTAATGAATAATAAAAATATATATTTAACAAAAATGCTCTGCCACATATTTTTGGAACATCTTATTTAGATAGAAAAACTATATAAATAAAATATTCAACAAACGAGCGCAGATTCTGTATTTAACTGATTCTCTGCGATCCATGATAATACAGTTAAAACAAAATTAATACATACCATGAACAATTATGCATTTGCTCAGTTATAATAAACAAACTCTGCAGTATCCCCTGTCTTATCCCACGTCGAATATCAAAGACAACTTGCGGTCACGCTCGTGGTTTATACGAGCATATTTTGGGATGCATGCGAACTGCGATATAATACATGAAATATGAACATGCCTCCCGTTGCCCTTTATATGTGTCTTCTAATTCTCGCCAAGGGTAAGGCAACAGCATACTTTCCTTGGCGGAGTCTATCTAGCACACGGCTATAACAAGACATGGACACACGGATAAATAAATAACCGAAATTATATCTCTCCATTGCAAATGTGCCGAACGAGAACGTTGCAAATAACTTAATACATTTATAAAGAACAAGAACGATGTTTATTGAATCAAAATAAGTATGCAGTACAACTGTATAATTCACACTAAAGCTAAGCTGGATCTGGAACCCTATGTATAAAGAAATAAATGCAAATCTAAACAGACGATAAAATTACTAATATGATAACTATATGTTACAGCAAAGAAATAAAATATAAGCAATATACAGGGTGAGTGAAGTAGAAAATATCGAAGATGCCGTCGAACAAATCCGTAATAATCCCGGTTTATTTGATCGTATCCGTCGCTCATCCATCCAACGTGCAAATTTGTGCATAGAAGGTAATGGTAATGTATTTGAACATTTGCTTTGACCCCGAAGGCTTAAAAACAGTGGAGGCTGATGAGATTTCAGGTATGATATGTCTCAATAACTAGACATGGTACCAAAATGAAACATTAAGTACATTCACCTAACGTTTAGTTTGGGTCCCATGTTTGGTTATTGAGATATGTCAGGCCTGAACTCTCACCAGCCGCCACTGCTTGGAAATTAGTATCCTAATAAAAGCTGTTTTTTGGCAAGGTATGCGCATACCTCCTCGAGGTCCTTGCTGGGCAACAATAGGAATTTATAGCGTTCATTGAACATTAACATTTTAAATTATTATTGGCTGAACTGAGCAAGAAATAATATAAGATTCTAAAATAGAACAATCGTTTATTTATGATGTCTAATGCCTAGGTAGGCACCTACTACGAAAATATTTCAATTTGGCAACGTCGCATTAGATCGACAACGAGTTGAACTGTGACCTCTAAGCGACCAAGGCTGTGAGCGGTTAGTGATAGTCTGAAAAGGGGTTTACATAATGATTTGAAAATATTTATTTTCGGCGTAAATATGCATTTAGATTTTTTTTAACCGCGTATTCGTATTATACTCATTATTCCCTGCCTCCTCTTAAAATTAATGACATTATGACTGACTCACCCTGTATATATATATATAGGGTGTCCCAAAATAGAAGGCCATACCATTAACCACATATTCTTTGGACAAAAATAATGCGACTTTCCTCATGCCATTTTTGATTCGGACGTCTCTGTTTCAATATACAGAGTGTTAAAGTTACATTTTAAAAATCTAGTTTTGTTAATAATCCCATTGTTTTCTAAGATACACATTTGAAATTTTGCACGTACTTTTATCTTATTGCGGCATACTTATCATGTAATTTTGGTGAAAAAAATTGAAGGGCGAATGGAGGTAACTGAGGGATGCAGTACCTTTTACCCCCTCCAACTATTTATAAGTACGCCTATGCAGCTTTTTCTTGAATTATCAAACGTAGAATTTTCTACTGATAATTTTACCTTTTTTGTAATTTTTTGTTTAAATGCCTCGTTTTGGGGTAAAACGGCAATTTGTAGTGCATAAATCTATCATTCACTACCATTTTCAAGTCAAACTCAAATTTTGTGGATATACCTGTTATATCCTTGGCAACTTAACAAATCGTAATGAATATTTGCTAATTATATGATAAGTATGCCGGAATAAGATAAAATTACGTGAAAAATTTCAAGTGTGTATCTTACAAAACAATGGGATTATCACCAAAAATAGTTTTTTAAAATGTAACTTTAACACCCTGTATATTGAAACAAGGACACCCAAATAAAAAATGGTATAAGAAAAGTCTCATTATTTTTGTCCAAAGAATAAGAATATGTGGTTAATGGCATGGCCTTCTATTTTGGGACACCCTGTATATAATATCAAAATAATATAATTCCTCCCGTCATAGAGGGAGCTCACGGGGTGAACAGACCAGGGTCCTAGTGGGCGGTAGTCGTTCCTTCTGGGGTTGAGACATCTGGGGCAGCGAAGTCCTCATCTGGCACCAAGGCTCAATGGTGCTTCTTAATTTCGATTCTCATCTCGCGGAGGGTAAAAAGGAAATAGCAGGGAGTCACTGTTCCTGGTGTGATGGCTGGAGATCATCGAGTTATAAACGTGATTGCAGTCGTTGAATTATGTCATCGTTGGGTTTGACCTTCATACAAAAATTCTAGGTGCTACTGATTGAGTTTCTTTTCTTGAAGGTATAATGTTATTATTGTTAGGTTTATGCATACGAAAATAGTGAAGTTCTTGATATGGATCTTGGTCAAACAATTCTTGAGGTTGACTTTTATATTTGGATATACTCTCCGCTAAACTACTCAGTTCATCTAGCTGTAGTGGCGGGTTGTAATTATATAAGTAACGATTTTTGAATTTGGCATATGGAATTTTCTTTGAATTTGGGATGTACAGTCGATAGGATTTCATCACTGCATTCATGAATTCATAGAGTTGCCTCTGTTCGTTCGTCCCATGGGTACAGGCCTGAGATTTGGGTATATTCCTCCTTTGAATATCTTGTTAATTCTTAAATAAGTTGAGGTAGAAATAGGTAGGTTTTGATTTAAGACTACAGGTAAAATTTGGTATTTGAAAAATGGGAATTTGAAAGTTGATATAAATTGTATAATTTTGTACATATGTTTTGACTGATGAGTATTATTTAATTTTGATAAAAGACTTTAAGTAATTATTAATTGTTCCTTTAATTAAGTTTATAAGTTAAATTTCTAATTTCTATTTGTTCTCTGTTTTGATTGTTCATGTGGACAAAGAGTTTATTATATTCAGTACCAATAAGATTTAGAATTTTTTCTACAAGATCGATTTGGAATAGTGTTTGATAAGCTTAATTATTTCGGAAGAGGCGTGCCAATGGAACATATAGGTTTTCTATCGAGGTATGTATTGTTTCGTTGTCATCAGGTTCTGGAATATGTAATACTGCGAAGAGGGTTCTGGAAGTTGCTGTAAAATATCGTTAAGTAATTCTTCGTCTATATGTGTGTTGGGTCTATCCACGTTTACTAACATAGAGAGAGTATCATGTAGAATAGGTAAGCCTAAGGCTTGAGAGGTAAAAGGTTGAAGTTGGTGGATATTAATGTCTGGAGGGAATCGGTATAATACGTCTGTAATATTGTTTTCTTTTCCTTTATTGTTTTTTTTTTCTAATGTAAGTCTCCAACGGACTAATCTAGAACTGAGGGCCTTTCAAGGAGAAGAGCCACTGATGGTCTGTGTTAATTATAAATTTTCTTCCATATAAATAAGGCATGAAACATTCGGTTGCCCAAACGACTGCTAATAATTCTTTTTCAATCGCTAATAATTCAATAATTTATTTTTGCTGGGTTTAAAGTTCAACTCGCGTATGAAATTGGATGACCGTTTTGAGATAGGACAGCTTCGATCACAAAGTTAGATGCGTCGGTGGTTAGTATAAAAGTTTTTGAAAAATCTGGAAAAGCTAAAGGGGATTTAACGAACCCCCTTTAGCTTTTATATTCCATAAAATAATTTTACATAAATTTACTGATTCTAAAAATTCAGGGGGTGCTCAATTTTATTTCTATTTTTAAACATCGAGTGATGTTTTGTTAGTTTTGAAAAATTATTTTTAAATTTTCGATAAGTCCAAGAAATGATTTTATGTCTTTAGATGTTTTAGGAATGAGAAATTTGTTAATTGTTTTTATTTTGTCTGGGTTTGGTTATATTCCTGAAGGGGTAGTAATATGTCCTAAAAATGTGGTTTCTCTTTTTAAAAATTCATTTGTCTAATTGAATTTTCAGATTTGCTTTCCTTAAAGGTTCAAATACTAGTTTTTAATTTTGAATATGTTCCTGAAGGGAAGGCTAAAAATTACAATGTCGTTAATATATACGAGGCAAATTTTATTTTATAAATCTCTAAGAACATTGTCCATGTCTCTTTCAAATGTGGCAGGTGAATTCTTTAGGCCAAAAGGAACTATGAGAAATTCGTAATGTCCATTGTTAGTATTAAAAGCGGTTTTTGGGATTGATTCTGGGTACATTTCTGATGGAAACCGGATGCTAGGGTAGTGAAATATTGTGTTCGTCCTAATTTGTCCAATATGTCTGTAATATTTGGGATATGATCTCTGTCAGTAACTGTTCTTTCGTTAACATTTCGGTAGTCTACTACGAGTCTCCATTTTTTGTTTCCAGAAGCATCTAATTTTTTAGGTACAATCCACATGGGAGGGAACCAGGGTGAATCTGAAGCTCGAATAATATATATTATATTGTAACATGGATCGATCTGTGACCTTACTTCTTGTTTATGTACTTCTGGATATCTATATGTTTTTGTACGAACAGGAATCTCATATTCAGTTTTTATTAGATGTTTAACTTGATTAGTAAAAGTCAAAGGATCACCAGGAAAATAAAAAACGTCATGATAATTTTTGCAAAGGGGTATTAAATGTTGTTTTTCGTCTTTAGATACCTAAATGTTTCGTTCTTAATAAATTTGTTCTTTTTTATATTTGTTTGCATCTGACGAAATTTGGAAATTTTATAATTCAAAATTTTCTATATTTTGACAAGGAATTGGTTTTTGAAAATAAAAAGGTTCTGTTTCACTAGAGGGATTAAAAAATTCTACCGGGGCATATTCGTCTTAACAAGTTGTTATTGTTTCTCTAATTATTAAATTATTTAAATTTTGAAAAGGTATCGCCAAAATTTGCTTCTACAGGAATTGTTGTTTTTAAGTATTCATTTGGAGCAAGAGTTACTCGTCTTGTTATGTCATAGGGATCTCGTAAATAAAGGGGAATATTAAAATTTTGTTCTATAAGTCTGTTAGGTAAGTCAATTATCATGTTAAAATTTTTCATGTTATGATAGCCAATAAGTCGGTCGAAATAGTTATGGAAGATAATACTTCTAAATTCTAATTTGAATTAAATTCTGAAAATGCAGGTACATGAGCTTATTGTTTAATGGTACATTTTCCTAAAATAGTTTTCACTTGTCGAATAATTAAAAATTTGATTTGGACAGGTTTTTTCAATTATGTCAGGTCATAACATTGAAGCACCTGTATCTATTAAAAGTTTCAAATGGGGATAGGGGGATGCGAAATTTCTATATATGGTAACTGAGCAGCTAATTGAATATTACTTTCCACTACGTTTGGTTGTCTTGAGGAACGGTTAAAGGAAAATTTTGGTTATTTTCAGTCATACAAATCTTGATTACAGTTTTGACTACTAAACTAAAAAAAAATTTTTTTTGACACCCTGTATCCGTTAATACTGAGTTTTCGAAAAATTGTTATAGGACTTCGTGACCCTAATTTCTTGTGAGGAATCACCTCCTGAAGTCTTGACGCATAATATTCGGACACTCTGTATATGCATATTTCAGTAATTTTTGAAATTTTCAAAAAATTTAGTTCGATGAATTTGTTTAGTTTTTTTGGGGTCTGTATCATGTTACAAGAAAAAACTGTACTTAAGATTGACCCTATATATATATTGTGCCAACTAATTCAAAATTCTTAATTATTCCTGGTTCGAAATTAAAATCATTTTTACTAACGCACTGCTTCTGCTCGTTCGATGAATTTTTAAATATGTCTAATATGTATATTGTACATGTATTAAAGTGAAGGCCTTATCGCACCTTATTAGACATAACTTATTAAAATGGTCAAATGAAAACTACCAATATGAATAATAAATCGGGCTTTTCATGTCAATAATTTATATATTTCAAATAACATTAATATATTCTGCGTGATAAGGATAGAGTTCGAATAAAAATTCTTGCATTTTTAAGTGTACATTACTCAATTAACCATATAAAATTTGCAAATACTATGAATATATGTGACGTGACATCACCTCAGATAGTAAAGAACGTATGGGTATAGAAAGCATTTTTAAATTTATGCCTTTTGTGTGACGACACTGAAGGTTAAGCTATATTGTTTTACTCAATTGCTTTGCTTTACGCAATAATACTTACTTTGTTATGTTATTTAAATCAAAATCAGTATGTATTTAATTATGTATTAAATACACACTAAATTGTATAAAATATATACCTACTAATGCTAAAGCCAGGCTCGGTGTTTCAAATATTTATTAAAAAGTATAAATTAATATATGATTACTATTTTGATATATAATGTGTTATCACACTGATGTCCGAAGAGGAAAACAATTCTTATAATTTTTTTCTTGTCGGAAGGTGCTGAAAATTTGAATAATAATGGATTTGATAAAAAAAATGAATCTCAGATTAATCAAATTTTTACAACAAATTTCTACATGAAGTTGATAAAAAAATCGATCGAAAATCGATAATGGTTGCCCTTCTTATTCGAAACTAGTTACATCATACTTTAGAGAATAGATCGATAGAAAGATATGGAGCTACATAGAAAAAAATATTATAAATGATTTTAATATTTATTATAACCTTAACCTGTATTGTTGATATTATTTGAATAATTTTTTTTTCAGTCACACCTTCCGAAGCTCCGACACTTTCGGAGATGTTCTGAAGAGACGTAACGAGGCAAGGACGATTGCCTTCTGCATTCTGCCGGCTAAGATCTCTGCGGAATTTCAACAGGCACATGCACATTATTGTATTGTTGATATTATTTGAATAAATATTATTTATTATTATTATTATTATTATTATTATTATTATTATTATTATTATTATTATTATTATCATTATCATTATCATTATCATTATCATTATTATATTAAATATCTAAAGCAGTTTTAAAAATATTAATAAATTTGGAACTTTTGATAAAAATTTTGACACCCTGTATCTTTGTAACGAAGCATTTTTCGAATATAGTTTATAATACAAACTTATATTATTTTGTGGTTCTCTGTCTGGCTTTAAAGTTTCCGCTTATGATAGTGGACAACCCTGTATATGGTTTTTGTCAATTGGTATATTCTATTTCATTAGTCTATCCGCGGCAGTAAATTATAAAAAAATGCGTGGTTTAAAAATGTGTCACTAATTTTTGACTTTGTTTACATCGGAAGATAGTGAGAAACGGTCCGATTAATGTACTTTTCATGTTCTCTGTATTAAAAAAGAAAATCTTACGAGCGAATTCAAGCTGCTTAAAGGAATATAAAAAATGATTCATAACAGACTGGTGCAAGAAATTTAACCAATTCATCATATAATGAAGTCTTATCAGTATATTTAAATTTAATGAACGAAAGAACCGAATACAATAATAATCTGGATGTCACATTCATGATGTGAAATGTAGGTGACCCAGACACACAGAAAATGTGGCAAATTAAAAAAACAACTCTATTACCTTGAATGTTAAATTACTTGAAGAAAATGGAGTATGCACAGAAATATAAGTTTGCATAAAATCACTGACAGACGACTTACAATGTTGAAAATGTATTTAAACCAGAACGAAAGTGCCTGCCAAGAGATAAGAAAAAATCATCAATCATCATGAGCATATTAGATTATTTCGAACCTGCAGGAAAAATTTTAATAAAACAACTGAATTGTTTTAAATTAAATTTTATGTCTTTCTTAGACCGATTCAAACCGACTACTTAAACGTATATTATTTTGCGGTAGTTTTATTTTTTACGAGGGAGAGAAATAGAGCTTGTTCCCTAATGACTTGATGTTAGAATGTGACAGTTATATAAACATTAAAAGAGATCCAAGTTGGGAGTATATTAACATCGACCTTAAAGTATCAATTAATTTTTTCCTTGTTTTTATTTAAACATTCAATAATCCTACTCAAAAATTAATTGATACTAATTGAAAAAAATAATAATTAATGAGGATTTTAGTTATTGTTTCTGGAGAGTTATTATGGCAACAACATGTTTATTTATTTATTTACTTACTTACTTACTTACTTACTCACTCACTCACTCACTCACTCACTCACTCACTCACTCACTCACTCACTCACTCACTCACTCACTCACTCACTCACTCACTCACTCACTCACTCACTCACTCACTCACTCACTCACTCACTCACTCACTCACACACACACTCACTCACTCACTCACTCACTCACTCACTCACTCACTCACTCACTCACTCACTCACTCACTCACTCACTCACTCACTCACTCACTCACTCACTCACTCACTCACTCACTCACTCACTCACTCACTCACTCACTCACTCACTCACTCACTCACTCACTCACTCACTCACTCACTCACTCACTCACTCACTCACTCACTCACTCACTCACTCACTCACTCACTCACTCACTCAGAATATATATACAAAAACAAAACAAAAAATGTAACATCTATAATACAATATATGTAATTATGAACACAGACAAAACACAAACTATACAAATAAATTTCTTGTCTTTCTCAGAACAATTGAATATGTCGAGGCCATTCTGCACAGCGTTATAGTTGGTACACATAAAATGCAAAGGAGATGACTTCAATAGGTTGGTACGCAGCTTGCAAAGATAAAACGTATTACAATATCTTGCCTCAATTCTAGGTACATGAAAATTTAAAATTTATTTCTGGACAATCATATACATTATGAATTACTTTAAATAGAAATATTAACGAATGTAGTTCCCGACGATCCGACAAACTAAGCAAAGAAAATCTACTAAGAAGATCATTATGCGGTGTTCCAACTGGAGGATATACTCGATATAATTTAAAACAAACCAATTTTAAGAACCTTCTCTGTATATTTTGAATGCACAGGGTATGATTAATATATCCGGGATTCCAGATCAAACTCGCATATTCCATTTTTGACTTCACAAAAGAATTAAATAATGCAAATAATACTTATTGATCCGTAAAATTGTGTGCGTTTCTTATAACGAAACCTAGATTTTTAGAAGCAGCAGATACAATGTTCTCAATATGATTCAAGAATGTCAATTTGTGATCAAACGTAACGCCCAAGTTACAAAAATAATGGGGACGGCTTAGAATCGTGTCATTTAATTTATAGTCAAATTCAAGAGCAGCGCTCCCACGATGATAAGATACAACATGGCATTTGTCAATGTTTAAGGGAAGCTTATTTGTAACACACCAATCATAAATTTTATTTACATTATTATGTATTCTAATACAATCATTTTCAGTTTCAACCTGCCAGTATAGTTTCATATCATCAGCATATAACAAAGAATGAATATCCAAATCGTTAACAATGTCATTTATAAATATTACAAACAGCATTGGGCCAAGTATAGAACCCTGTGACGCACCAGAAGTAGCTGATATTTCAAAGGACTTAATTCCGCGGAGTTCAACATATTGCTTCCTATTACTAACACACGAACGAAAAATTTTTAGTAAGTTTGGGGAAATACCAACATCACTCAGTTTTTTAATAAGAATTCCATGATCTAACCTATCGAACGCCTTTGAAAAATCAATATACAGAACGTCAACTTGTGTGTTAATGTCAACATGGTTAGAAATGTATTGAGTAATGCAGCACAAGTTGGTAACAGTAGAGCGCCTATGTACAAACCCGTGATGAATAACTGTAATCTGGCCCTGTACGTGAGAATAAATTACTTCATACAGTGCTGTTTCAAAAATTTTTGCAAAGTTACTTATAATAGTTATAGAATACCAGATACTAGAATTTACGAAAGGTTAAACATTTTAGAAAGTGGATCAACCAATACATGAGCACAATCTCTCACAACAAATGCTGGCAAGTTATCGGGTCCTTTAGTGAATTTAGGTTTAAGTCTAGTTATTGCCTTATAGTACATCATTACTACTAAGAATCATTTAATGGAGTACGTTATTACTAAACATATTTTGATCACTGCCAGCGTTCGTACAGGATGGGGAAAAGTTACTTTCAAAAAATTTAGCAAAACCATTCACAATATCGTCAGGGTTAGTAAGCTCTTCATTATTATAATTAAGGTTTTCTGGAATAGTTAATGTGCTACGTTTAGCGTTTATATAACTCCAGAATAGATTAGGATTTGATTTTATGTTGTCCTGCATAAGAGATAAATAAATTCTTATAAGAAGCTTGAATATCATTTTTTATTTTTGATATGAAACTACTAAATTCATTATATATGAGTAAACTATTAGTAGACTTGTAAGCACGCCATAATCTAGATTTGGTTTTAATATCTTTTATTATAGGGCCTGTGAACCAGGGCGGATATTTTCTAGATTTTATTATTGTTTTTGGAACGCAGCGATCAACAACGTCATATATAGCTTGATACAAGTTATCACACATTGTATTAACGTCATTTGCACAGTTTAAGAATGTTCAGTCAACCTCGGTTGCTCACTGTAAACACAGCAATCTTTTTGTTAGATTTCAAGTTACTAATGAGAATACTAAAAATAAGGGCAGTATGATGATGTACATCCTCATATACAAGTGAATCTGGTGATTTATCAACGACTACGTTAAGATTGTCACTGAAAACAAGATCAAGAAGTCGATTGTTTTTATTTAAAATAGTGTCGTGCTGAACCAAGTGAAAGAAATTAGTAAAATACGTTAAGGGCGAAACTTTCAAGCTAGAGATAACCATATCAGCAGATTGTATGTATTCAGGTATATTAAAATCCCCCACAAAATATATATTACCACCATACAAATAGTCAAGGGCTTGAAATGAATTAAAAAAATTTGCATAATGTATGCAATTCAGATCGGGAGGAAAGTACACAACAAACACAAATACAAATGTGAAGTTTACTCTAATTTTCACTCCAACAATATCAATTAATGGATGCATTTTATGGACGGATGTTAAATTTAATTTCAAAGACGTAAGCCGTCGGAAGTCAAATTCACACATGGATGATGCATTTAAGAAATCTATAGATTTTGTTTTCAAACCACGTACGTTCTGATAATACTCGTCCAATATAAAAGGAGGACCCAGAAAGTCAGCACTAGACCGTACAATGAGACTCCTGTCACTGCAACTCGGTCCATCATCATGTAAAGGTCTATTACTCCCAAGCTTAAATCTGTCTGATAATAAATTATTGCAAGGTAGTGATTGCTATATATTAAGAACCCTACTCTGAAATTCGACTACTTTTTGTTGATAGCTATAGCATTTAACATCCCAGGCAGCGTGATTAACGTCAATTTCCAAATTTTTATTTTTATCTTTCAGATGCAAACAGTTTATGCATTTTAATTCAGTAGCGTTACAATCAGTAACATAATGACCTTCAGCACACCTAGGATAAATCAGTTGGTTATTATACTTACTCTGATGAACATCACAATAACTGTATCAAACAAACAACTTACCAGAAGCCAAAGTCATTATATTATAATAAGTACTAGCGTCAACTTGCAGAATGGCCTGATATATATTGCGATTTTTTTTGGTTGTCCAAAATTTAATTACTTTCAACTCGGATGTGTCGGATATTATGTCTTTGTTTTGGTATTTAATATAGTCGCACAACTTATCTTCATCCAGCTTGTCAGAAATACCAACCACTCTCACTATGGGATCCAGATTCTTTGCTTCTTTTACATCATACTTGGCATTCAGTTTTTCGGTAGCTAGATTCTTCAATTTAGAAATCTCAACCCTGCTTTTGCAGGCCACAAAAATTCCACCCCTGCTTACATTTTTTACACTACAAATGTTTATTTCAAACTCCACAGGATTAATATTTTGCAGTACGTCAGCCTTGGTCTCAGAAATCTTCTGGTTTAAATTTTTAGGTTTAATAATAATTGAGGGTGACTTTTTTATAACCGATGAATACGAGGGTTTTGGGTGAACGGAAATATTCGAGCTACTACATCCTGCATCTTGGCATTTTGGTTAGAGGTCAAATAAGAATGTTGCATTGATTAGGAAAACTCAGTAAAACCTAAACAAGTTATTTGTTGACTTCACTTTAGTATTAGTCGTGTCTTGCAGGCCTAGTTGTTGTCGGAAAGACTCGTTCATAAAGATCTTCAGTTGATGATGTTGCTACTGAGTTTTGCCTTTTTATATTCCAGCAATTTGTACATTTAACAAATAATTTAAAAATATAGTCAGTAGTACTTTTTTGATCAATTTCATTGATTGATTCCAATCTGTATCAACAAAACCAACTAATATATTTTCATAAGTATCTATATATTAATTTATGTGTAACTGAACCATCAACATATCTAGGGATTACTTTTAAATTTTGCCTTCTTTATTATTTTTATTTTGATATCGGCTTAGTAAGTTAACAGCTGCACACAGACCTGGACGTGTATATCATCAAATTTCTAGGGAGGACGTCATACTGTTTATTAAAATTCGATTTTTTATAATTTAATTTTATATTGGACGGAGTTTCAACAGATTTAGAGTTGTTAATATAAAATTTATTTGCTTTGTAGATAATTACTCTAGTCTAATATAATTTCATTCTTATTTCTGCTAATTTCTGTTAATTTAATTGCGAATTTATACAGAGGAAAGTAATCAAAAATCGAAACATAAACACATGATACATGTTAAAAAGGTAATTACCCTGATTCAAAACACTATTTTTCTTTTAAACACATGCTATAACAACAATTCCCAAGATGTAAATAGAAAACACTACATTTCGATATTATAGTAATTGTGAGCTATGAGTGTGGACAAAAACATTTTTTGTGCACTAAATGAGAAATGATATAACCAACAGGTTATCAACTTCGAAATGAAAAAATTATAAAAATCTTAGCTAAAGAACTCTAGATACAACTTAAATTTAGTTAAAAAATTTAAGACCTACAAATACGTTTGTACGTTAGACTGTTGCTCCATTAGATTTATATATTATTAATAGCCTGGTTTGAAAATATGTTTTTCTCATATTATATGAAAGTTGGATAATGAACTTATGTTTGTTTTTTTTGGATACATAAAATTAGTCCTGAAGAAGTTTTTAAATAAAAACGAAACGTCGACTTTATTTTAAAATCCTATATTATTTGATTATCCTATACTGACAACTTGTACAGAATTATAAAATCAAACAGTTCATTTATAATATTAATAACCTATCTTCATTATTGCTCTTACAGAAAAACTAGTACATAAGTATGAAAATCAACTGAGAATTTCCGAAAACCCGTATAAAAGCAAACGACTGAAATCACTACCTGTTGAGAAGATGAAATAGTTAGCTTTATTACACCTTTTCTAAATTTAAATGAATTAAATTGTTTCGACTTTAAAGATTCACAGATAGAAAGGAAATTGTTAACGTTTTAAAATCATCTTTTACAAGTGCAGTAAATAAAGATTTTATTGTTTCACATATAAAATTAGAAGACATTATAGATAACAGAGAACAAGGAACTATTATACATTATCACCATCAAGGCAAATAAGTACATTATGGCATTAATCAAGCAATAGCCTATATTAAAAGATTATATAATTGGCCATTACTAGATAATAATATAAAGAGTGACACTGAAACAAAGAATACACTATACATAACTAACGGTTTTCCTAAATTTGCCAGTTGGTCTAATTTTCCAAAAGAAATCGTTTGTGATAATGAACAAGTATTTAATTCCTGACATTTCAAAGAATTTTGTAAAGTACACTACGATAAATTAAATTTAGTAACACCTATGCACTTGACATCCCGTGTCGAATTTTACTCTCGCAAAATCGTACCGTGCACTGTCTATTGAAAACCCATGTGAAAAAGATGTAGAACATAAAATTCTCCTGTGTGTATTAGGTTACAATAACTACTCACACTACAATAAAGAAAACTCCATTTGAAATGGTTCTAATATATCTCTTTTCGATATTTCGGATGAACAAATTGTTAATAATTATTGCGAACAACATAAAAATGATGATATTCTTAATAAAGAGGAATTATCTCAATTAAATTCAAAATGTTTCGAAAATCGATATATTACATTTACCGTCTGTTTCAGATGTACCTTTTACTACTGTACGCCGCTATTCTACCAGAACTTGACCTCCTCCAAGTAGAAAAAATAAAGCTAAACGTATTACCGATTCTTCTCAATCTAGTCTCTCAGACTAGTCTTATTGCATCCACATTCTCTTATTACCAAGTTAACAAATTGAAATTGAGCAATATATAAACGAATTAGAACTACAATTATATAAATTTGAATCCCATTCACGTACAGAAAGAGGTTTAGTAAATCTAGTAGGTAAAGTTAATAAATATTCTGGGAAACATTCATTGAAACGATCTAGAGGAAATAAATTCAAAATTCGATGTATTAATGAGTAATCAGGAACATTCAAGAAGTAATTAATGCCCGTACGTCAATTTTGAAAAAAGTTACAATATCTTTTGAAAAATTTACCCAAGAAATTTTAGAAAATCAAAAACAAATTTCTATCATATTTAACTTGTATGTTCAAAAAAATAATACTATTAAATTCAAATTTGTCATCACAAACTATTATGTTAACACAGTTAGTTCTTACCCAACCAGAATTCCTTTAAGTGATTTTTTGTCAAATTTTGTTTTTCTGGTTTGGTCATGAATATACGGTAGAACCAAAAACCCTTAAATAGTTTAACCTAGGCTTTTTGTTGTGCCACAGGTCATAGGGTGTTGTATTTTGTGCAATTACCTTTGTAGGCGTTCTATTAATTTAATAGATTGCAGTTGGATTGCATTGTCTCGCCTCATCCTTCGAACTTTCCGGAAGTCCATCATTCACGGCGGGAGCAAACATACAGTTCTCTTAGAAATGTTAAGAAATAATACCGATTGTCATACACAACTTTGTCATTAATAATAGCACAAAGTTATGAGCCTTTCCTTTTTCTCATATGCTGGAGCAGTTACAGACGCGTATTGATAGGTTTTTTACAATGGTTGTGCTGATATATATTTTGGTTCATTTGGTTGTAGTTTTCATATACTTTAATCACTTGTAATTTATTGCTTCTTGCCTGAAGCTGTTCAGTAGCTATTATTTTTCGTGTTTATTGCTGCTAAACATTTTTCTCAATAGAATTATCGTCTGGCTCTGAGCCATAATGAATATCTTAATTCAGTTCGACTTCCACTCAATAATCTTCAGCGGAACGGTATTTTTTCATCATCATCACCAGTTAAATTGGTGTATTTTGTTGCTATCATCATCGACATCGATATGCAAATTTACATCATCAGTTTCCCAAATCACATAAAAACTGAGATTGATGCCATAATTTCTAATTGTTAATAGTATTTTTTGTTTGTTTATAGGCCTTCAAAATCTAGTAGGTCTTGTCATCGACACTGTTAGATCTAAGGACCTCTGACAGAAATTACTAAAATAAATAGTCAGTTTCTAATAGGCCATATTTAGACAACGCCCTTATAACCTAAAACAAACTTCCTCGAATTGATACAGGCAAACTTTACCGAGCATATTCTTTACTATATGATACAGGAGGGTATATTTTTTAATTGCACTTATTCAATAAAATAAGTGTTTGTGTGATAATGGCAACAAAAAGTATCTTAGAGAGATGGTTACAGCAGGACACATATTTTAATAATTTATTTTAAATTGAAAACCTTTAAATATTAAATTATTTTATTGAACCAAATTTATAAACATATTTACAATCGACAGTGTGTCAATGTTACACAAATGAAATTCAAAACAATTAAAAGTGTCCAGTTGCAAAGGGTACTACCAAACCAAACTATGTCTAACCTTCTTGCTCTCTCTAAGAACCAAGCAATAGACTTGCTGGCTGTTCCCATTATTTCAATAGGTAGTATAATTCTGATGTACTCAGCATTTTTCGAATGCGTATAAATAATATTGAAACTGGACTAATGTCAGCCAGTCCATGGCCAAAGGACGGCGGTCAGCCGGTGGCTGACTCTGATCTCTAGAAGAGATTCTTCCCAGTGCAGCGCACACTATTGTAAGTATGGTTATTGATATGATGGTTTTAATAAATTTATATTTGTATTAAAAGGTTGAGTTCCTTTATCTCTCGCAGAAGCCAAGCGAGTACCCCAAGAATATAACAGATGTATTATTTTTATATGTTTAAAGGTTGGTGGAGGACTTTTTGTGACATTTGGGGGAAGCACCAGACATCCATTCTATAGGATCATTCCCTTTTCGTCGTTTCGATAATAGATTGTTTTGGATGATTGTAGAATAATACAAGTAAGTACCAAGATTACATCAAAATAGAACTACGCACTAATAACTGCTGCGTTGACAATATATTTCACAACATTAAATAAATAGATACAGTGAATGACTTTCTTGTTAAAAGTTATGCTGTTTCACTACCGGTTTTATCCTATATGTACATTGTACATCCAAAGTGCACTATGTAGTCGCATCCCATTCTATCAAAAATATCGCTGTCAGCGTATTCAGTGGTAACTTCGTAAAGAGGCTTCGCTGCTAATGAGAGGCATAAAAACCGACCAAACCGTAGTTTATTTTTGTCCTTTATAACTAAGTAAAATATAATATTAGGTTGTGCAATTTAAAGAATGCACCTGTAATATGTATCGTAACATGATGTTAAATTATTTTGCAAAATAAGTAATAAAAAATTATTCCTATTAGCAACGCAGAAAACAATAGATAATTTTGGCGTGGCTGTAGAACATGTGTACATAGAAAACTGCAATCGATACCTCTAGCTAAAAATAATCATAAAAATCTAATATTTACAGGTATTTATACATTACGTGCTCATTCATTCATAAACCATTTACCAAAAATTGCATAAGTATCTAAAATACTACAATAACAGTTACACAAGATTATTAACATTTTACAAATGAAAATAAATACCAGTTAATAGGTAATGGCTATATTTAATACTTGTTATTCTAAAAATATGCAGAGTGGTCTTGTCAGGTAAGTGCTTTAAGTAGTTTGAAATTACATCTACTTAATTCCTTTCCATGTTGTATTACTCGTGTATGTTTATTTTTGTTTACAAATAGGTACTCCATACATACATGCATCAATATAATGTAGAATAGTAAATAATTTATCATAGTTTCACATTGTTTCTACAATATTTATTGCTGATTTTGCTGCCTTTCAACGTACATTTTTACGTCATCTTGAATGAATAATGTTATATTTAGATGTTATTTATTAATTACTATATAAATATAATAGTAAGGTATACAAAATTGTCATTAATCAGTCGCAAGTTAATTATTTATTTAATCCATTATTTTATATATTCAGTAGGTTATTTATTAGTTATTTATTATTTATCTTACGAAAAGATACTCGTATCGATTCTGTCAATAGTAAATAATTAAAATATAACATTGTGGTAATAATATTTGCACTATGTAGTCTTCCTGCATAATAGTAAGATATAGTAGGTATTCCAGTTAATACTCCCCCGCCCCCTCCACATATGTAAGAAAAATCCCTGCAAAGGTATATAAACACCCATAATATAAATATAGGCAGATAAATATATTCTATACACTGTGTTTCAAAAAGACAATATTGCTAGGGCTGATATGCAATATTGAAAATAAGTGAGGCTTGCCTAATAAACATATGTCCTAGAGAAATTAATTTTCAAGGTAAAGGGCGTGCAATATAATTTTAAAAAATCCAATTTTACCCAAAATTTGATTTTTTTAAATTGTCTTGCACGCCCTCTATCTCAAAAATTAGTGACTTTAGGTCATACATTTATTAAACAAACCACTTATTTTTCAGTATTTTATCAACCGCAGAAATCTTGCCATGTCTTTTTGAAATACCCTGTAATCAATTTGACAAATTGAGAAAAACAAACGAGAAGAAAAATGAACAAATTAAAGAGTACATTGTCCACAATTACACCAACAAACTTTCTTATGCATTCATATTGAAGGGTACGGGGAATAACCGCGATAGTCTATTTTCTCAATTTTGTGATTTTAATGTCATCTATTAATTTACATTTGAACAAAATGCGTCAACCAAATAGGGAAAACAGGGAGAGTTCCCTATTTGGTTCAAATATAAATTCGTGAAACCATTTAAAAAAGTTCATTTACTGAAAAAAAAACAGTGAGGTCCACTGGTTAAGGACTGCTTACAAACTTTTCTGCTTTTAATTTAATTTTAACTGTAACTTGTGTGTATTAACAATTGTGGCGTATGGAAAATTTGAAGGCAAAATACAGAATTCAAATTCATTCATTCATTCATTCATTCATTTAAATGTTAGATGATGTTTAGTGAACTTTATGGTGGTAATTAAGCATTGAAATTTAAGATTGCTCTACCATAAATTTCATCTTTTATCTATTTCTTCCCTTCACCCTTCGTATGCCATTTAATTTCACTGTAGGTAGTTGCCAATATTATTGTTAATCTTGGAAAAGATGCTTAAATATATGAAAATTATATAAAAATAAACCAAAGTTTAACTTTGTCTCGTACGTTTTGGTTTAACGCAAGTATATAAGTCAATGACAAAGAAGATCTTATGTATTTATCATTTAAAATTCAATTCCAGAGCTTGCCTAAACAATTTTTCAAATAAGGTAAAGGAAATAAAGTTGTGAATTGATTTAATAAAATCACAGTAAAAGATTTCGACACAATATTTCCTACTGAGGTGTTAACTAAGTGAATATAAAAACCATGTGTAAAACGAGTGAATTTATATTACTTTAATACTAACTGTACATTATATCATAATTTTCTGAAAAATCAGCTACTAAGCATTAATATTTAATTTTCATTGTTGAATATATTGAATAATTATTAGTCATAAAATCGTATCCGGTTGTATTAGCATAACAGTGATAATCAAATAATGCCAAATCTACTTTTAATTTATGTCCATGACTGAAAACTGCTTGTACCGTTTTATGTTGCCGTCATAAAATTTATTTAATTTAGTTATGATTTATTATATTTATAATCAATTGCATTAAAATACTAGTATGCTGATTACATAAATAATTCAGTAATAATAATTAATTTATAGATATATTTTATAATTTTTTAGGCGTAAGTACATGAGTTAAATAATATGTTGATTGTCATTTTTTTAATAATAATTGTAATTTTATTATAGGAAAGTAATCGTTTCATATTTTTCCTGTAAAAAATAATATATTTAAACAAAAGGAGCAGAAGAAAATTATTTTTTCTCTAATCGTCGATTACGCATGCACCGGTCGATTACGCATACTCAAGTGCACTGAGTATGAATTGATGCACGGAGTGGATTGTACGGGGTGGACGAGTAATATGACCTCCGCGGTTTCCCGATTTAAACGCTCTTGATTTTAAAAATGATGTACCGTACCGACATAGAAACCATCGAAGTGCGTGTACAAGTCGAGGGGCAAAATTTCGAACAGTTTTTGTAAAAGGTAGGTACATGCTAATTTTTTATAAATGTTTCTAATAGTGATCAAGTACCGCAATCTTTCTTCATAATTAGTGTAACAAAATTATATTAATTTTAAAAACTTTTGGTCGGATCTGTCTTTAAGTTTATTTTAAAGTAAAATAGCTGAAAATTTTTTTGCGTCGGTGTCGATTTAATTATAGAACTTTGGAGGTATTTTTCGTGCGATATGTGACACTGCCAGTTTTCATTGTCACTCCATTGCAGTAGACCAGATTCCAGCGGCGTGCAACTAAATATTTATAATATATAATATTTATAGTTTTCAGAATGCATATATTATAATTTTTTACATTACCAAATTTATACATTATATTATACATGTTTTTTTTCGGATAAGTTCTGAATCACCCTGTCTTATACAAAGTAAATGGCGGATTATGAATGAACGATTCGGTCTCTTTGCTTATAAGTCTATGATTTTAATCTCCGTTATCTGCCATAATAGTCAGATATTAAATGTTTCTAAAGAGTGAATCTTAATATTTGTATTATGCAATAATGAAGACATTACCCAAGTTGCAAAACAAAAATAAATTTACATTTTCACTTATTTAGGTATTGTGCAAAATTTCCAGAATGACTTTTAACTGATTTTCTAAAAAACGTCAGATGTAAAGTTAAGAATCGTGCACTAAATATATGTAAATTATTATCTGTGATTGTTAACTGTTAAAAATAACAAATAATAATACCTACAGGTGTAAGTTAAACTGATTACTTATTTCCTGAACAATATTTTTTATTATACCCTACCCTCCTATCTATATACTCGTAGCCGCTAAAATCCGTTGTAGAGGCATGGCATGGGTACATTTACTTACATGCCATTAAAATTCGATTTTAGTTTTAAATTAAATCGGCACTATTAACTTCGTATTACTGTAGAAACAAGTTAAAAGTTAAATTACAAAAGACTAGGTATCAATTTGTATGATATACAGAGTATTTTAAATAATTGTTTACAAACTGCTGTTTCTATTTGTTTAATAAATGAGAAACAGTCAAAATATCTGAAAAACAAAGCTGCTTAGTGGATTTCCTCAAAAGCACTTTTCTCAGAAAATAGAATAAAATTTTAATATTAGTACTGAAAAAAAACTTTTCATCATCGGCGTAGATGTTTAGGGAGTTCAAGGGTGAACATACTTATACGTGGAAAAAGTTATTCACTTCAAAATATTATTTCCTTATTATAATTAATAAAATATTTATTTATTTAGTATATATGTTGTACATTTATTTTTTCATGCTCTAGCATTTCCCAAAGTTAAGAATGAAAAATTGGGGACACTGTATAGTGTATTTGAAATTATTCCGAATTGTTTATAATTACAGTAAAATAAGCACATATTTTTGCGAAATCTACACATTTTTTCAATTTCTGGAATACACAAGATATTTGGTAAGTAATTTTATATAAATCTGGCTGGAGTACAGAGATATACTGTTATTAACAGTCTTAGATTTTCGACTTCAAATATTTGAGAAATTGCATGTGTATATAATTCCTAAGACTATTTCCAAAAGAAATACCAGCGGCTTTATTAAAAAAAACATTTTCGAGTAATTTTTTTTAATTTAAAATAAATTATACATTTTTTGCCGCTTCTACTATAAGAACAGAATTTTTCATCACTCTGTCTGTATACTAGTACATTTCTACAAGTACATAAATTTCTCTTTTTTACTTGAAATCCATAACAAAAAATTAATTTGATTGATAGATACGGATTTGGTCAAATATTACATTTTTGTATATTGTAATGTAAGCAGTTTAACATTTTAGTACAGGGCTACCACATTATGTGGAAATACTTTTTGGAAAAAACATAACTTCAGGAAAGTTGTTTATCTTTCAATTACTAACACGTGGAGCAAAATCAATTGACAGAGTTAGATAGACAGAGATAGACAAATGTTAGGCAAAAACGTCTATATTAGCTAATATCGACTATTTGATACAGGACGTTGTTTATAAATAGGATCATTTTATAACATTCAAAACTGATTTTCTTGAATTTTTTCAGATGGAAACCCAATATTTTATTGTTCTATTTTAATCATATACCAGTCCGCTTCAGCTTTTATTATCGGAAAGAATTTTGTAAAATGTTAGAAAGTTTTTAAATGTTTGTTCCTATGTGGACATTTCAAGTAAGAACATCTTTGATATTGGCAATCCTGATAAATTTATCGATTTTTTTATTAATAATATCCCCACTGTAACTATATGTAATTTGGCCTAATTTGGATACTAATCTTAATTTTAAACATATTGCATGTATTGATATGGAAAAATTTCTAATTCAAATCGAATACCACGGGTGCTGATGGTATTTCTATAAAAATTCTACTGTACTTAATTCCTCATTTAAGTGAACAATCTCTTACTATCGATCAGCTTCCTAGGTCATGAAAGTATGCTAATATATTTCCGACAGAAAAAAACTAGTAATTCAGTATGTGTGTCCGATTTCATATCAATAAGTAATTTGCCGATTTCCTCTAAGATTTTAGAAAATGCAATACATTTTTGGCCAAGTATAACGTTATTTCAAAATTCCAATCTGAATTTAGTCGTTAATTAATGTAACAGATGACAAGTGAACAAAGATACCTACTTGTTTGATTCTCTTGGACTTCAGTAAGGCATTTGATACTATTAATCATATAACTCTTATAAGAGATCTAAAATATTTTGGTATCGATGATGTTTAATGTACATTTAGTGACTATCTAGTTGGCAGGCGTCAAAGAGTAGTTTTATACTATAATACTTTCTCTAAATCTCGGCCTAATAATAATAGTGTTCCCCAGGGTAGCACATTTGGTCCTTTATTGTTCTCTATCTACACTACTGATTTTTGAAAGTGTCTTAATTTTTGTTCGATACATTAATATGCTGATGATACTCAAGCGTACTATTATTTCTCTTATCAGGAATTAGATCATGCTGTTCGTAATATTAATGTAAGTATAACTTGAAGTCCATAGGCTTCTAATTTCAGTGGATTCTCTCTTGCAGATTAGCTCATAATTAACTAATCCATTTTGATTTTATTTTATTAGATAATCTTTATTAGGTATTTTATAAAATAATTTTGAAATATACAACATATTTGTTCCTAAAAAAAACCTTAATAGAACATAACAATACAATTTATTTACTAAACGAAATAAAATTAACATCGAGACATTCTCTGACGAATATTCGGCGACACATTTTCTAATAAATTTTCGACAGTTTTTTCCAAAACCATCTCAAGCAACCGAAAATATTTTTTTTTCAGAAATGTTGCTATATCAAAAAAAGTAATAGTATTAGGTATAATAAAAGTTAAAGTTTACCAATATATGAATAAAATAGAACAATAAAATATTACATTTGTTCCATTTGAAATACTTAATAAAATCAAGTTTTTATACTCAAAAGTGATCACACCTATAAACAATTTCCTGTATAACATTGTCGATAGGTGTTACATTTGTATATAACTCTTTACCCAAATATACCTATATACATAAGTTCACCGTTTCCGAGATACAGAGCGTCAAAATTCGAAAATTTTATTATATATTTTTTATTTACTTGGAAACCCTTTGTGGTAAAACAACAATAATTCTGGGTTGTAATGGGATACCTTAGATTTAATTATTCAGTATGTTTAAACATTCTCATTATCACCAGGGGCGTATAAACCCTGTGTTACTTTCCTTTTATTTACAATAAAAATAGTACGCTCACAACTAAATCGGTGTACAATTTAAAAAATGTAATATATAAGATGCTCCGTTTTAGTATAGGTTTCCTGGTTCTCTATAACTTTTACATAAGTTATTTTACTGTATTACCTGGCAATAATGGCCCTTTATAACTGAATATATTTCTTCTTTTCACATTGTTTGCAGTTTACGAAGTCATATGCCTTCAATTGTGAAATTTATTCTTCTAATTGTTTTGTCAATACTTATATTGAGTTAAGTTAGACATCCTTATGTCTTTCGATAGCTAAGTTTGATGTATGTCCCGTTGATATATTAATATTAAATTTTTAAGTTAACCCAATTTACTGGAATTATGAGAACAAATTTAAATGTTAGCTGCAAGTTACATTTGTTGTCCGGTCCAATCAATTAATTTATAGTTTGCACCTCAGTTACAGATTATTTTGAAGATAGTAAATCTGAACGTTAATATTAAATATATCTACAGTTTCAGCAGATTTTTCTGAAAGACAACATTTTCTACCCTGTATATTTTACGATTACAATAATGTAAGATTTAATGAATCTGTCTATGCAACTTTTGTTTCTGCCATTCCTATTTAAAAGAACATAATTAACTATACTATATTAACACTATATTTTTGAGTAATTATCCTGCTAAAATTCACCTGAGCGATTTAGCTATTCCTTTGATATGCAGTATTGTGTATTATCTAGTTTATTAGATCAATCATCTAGATCAAATATGATTATATTTTATATTATCTAGATGAAATTATTATTATCTTTGGACAGCACTGTTGATATGTATGTTATGTTGACGATGTGGCGATTAAATAATCTATTGACAGATCAGAATATAAACATTTCAGAAGTTTAATCTTATTAAAATGTAATGCATAAGAGAAGAAATAACTTGAAGCCTGGATTACTTCGTACGTATTTAATAAATTTAATAAAAGCAATTTCTTATTCGGTATAAGATTATCTTACTAATAACATATGGTATAAGTCTATTTATTTATTATTTTTTGGCATAATTAAGTGTATATTATACATACATTTTTAGATCTTGATAAAATTTTAACCTTATTGTGAGGATTATTTTAAAAACTATACAAAAACGTTATGAATTTTATTAGAAATGTACGTTTATTTAAGCAAAAGTGATTGATTATGTAATATTTACATAGTAATGAAACCACGAAAGAAATCATATTCAAGAACATTGTTAGCTTAAATAATTTCAATTACAGTGATAAATAATTCCAGGCCAAGATCACATCAAATAAATAATTTAAAAGCAGTTGTGTCGTAACATATTTTAACAGTTTTATTTTGCAAAGTAACGTTACCTGACATAAGGGCTTCATTGTCAACAAGTAACAGATAAACACTATTCACTACAAAATCTATATACACATTGATGATAGTGACCTTTCTTACTGTCTCCTAAACAATTTATTTCAAGTCCTACTACCACCTTCATCTTTTATGTGAATCTCCCGCCACATCAGAAATATACTCAAAAATGTAAACAGTAAACTGACACTAATCAGTGACGCCATTAATACCATAATTAAATGCTGAAAATTTAAAAATATTTCCTTTTATTGTGAACTACTCAAGTAAAAAAACAACTTCATTAAATATTTTTTATTTATTAATTACATAAAATTATTATATTCCGCCAATATTATTTTTAAATATAGTTTTTTGTTCTGATATTTAACTATGAATATTTTAAAATAAATGTAGGTAAACAAAAACTTATTAAAAGTTAAAAATGTATATTCCTTTTAATATTTAAATGGATACTTATTTACGATGCAATTAGTATCATTGACTTTTTGTTTTCATATGATTGAAACTTACACTTTATGAAATCGTTATTAATTCGGGACCAACGTCAATGAGGGCAAAAGGATGACCTATCCTATAATTTTTCGGCCAATATTAATAAGGATCTAACGTATCGATTTGCAGAAAAGTAATTGGGATATCTGTTTGGTTACTAATATTAATGGAGCTAATAAAAATAATTAGAGCCCATAAGAATAATTAGAGATGTATTTAGCGTATATACATTTTTTAATTTTAGTTGAGGAATTTTTAAATCAATTTTCAAGTATACAAGGTGAAACAAAAAATATATTGTCACAGTCAACTTTTTTAAATGGATATGATTGAAACTTACACTTTATGAAATCGTTATTAATTCGGGACCAACGCCAATGAGGGCGAAAGGATGACCTATCCTAAAATTTTTCGGCCAGAAAAGTAATTTGGATATCTGTTTGGTTACTAATATTAATGGAGCTAATAAAAATAATTAGAGCCCATAAGAATAATTAGAGATATATTTAGCGTATATACATTTTTAATTTTAGTTGCGGAATTTTTAAATCAATTTTCAAGTATACAAGGTGAAACAAAAAATATATTGTCACAGTCAACTTTTTTAAATGGAAACGGCCATGGAATTCTAAGTATTTTTTATGTAACATACTCTATACCTAGATTTTATCTTTTTTAAAAAATGGCATCTAAAAATAGATATTCACATTTCGACAATGCTCGACGAATCAGAGATATATTTAAATTAATGTTTTAATGGCCGTTGGATAAGAATACGCGAACCAATAGGGTGGCCTCAAAGATCACCCGATTTTACACCTATGAATTACTTTTTATGGGGTTATTTAAAATCCAAGGGTTAAGCCTCAAAATATCGACTTAAAAACCTGAATAAGGCAAGAGCTGAGGAAAATTGATGGGAACGTGTTAAATGTGTTAAATAATCTCCAGAAATATTATTGGGAATGATGTCTAAAGTTGATGAAAATCAATTAGTTGACAAGTCTACGTTTCGACTGTATTTAAGTCTTCTTCAGGACAATCCAAGAAAAGTTTCCGTGTAAAATACAGATATATAAAATGGGAAATAAAATATAGATAATATAACATATTACAGAAGATACAGTAGTACATAAATTAACAATATTCAGAATAATTATTCTTCTGGACATTGTTTAGAGTTGTATCGCAACTATTCGATGTGGCATCTTGTGTTCTACATGTCACAATTGAGGATCTTGCTGCAATAATGACGCAGCTCCAAAATTGTTTAATTTAAGTAAAACGAAAAAAACGTTATAGACAGTAATTTTATATCAGATATAATTTTTTTGTTTTCGAGTTAGAAAAGGACATTAGTAAAGTGTAATAAATACCATAAAACTTATACTAATTAATAAATATGAAGTTGGTAATTTTTTTTTACTGGAGCTACATCTTTCTTGCATCAAAATATCTTTTTCCAGCTGCTAAAAGTTTCTTCTGTTTATTTCTAGCCCATTGTGATTTATTAGTCGACTTTCTAGTTTTCATTTTTTTATTATCGGATGTATCTGCTACGTATTCATCACTAGAACCAACACTATAAGGTTCGGATTCACTACTCAACACTTCCATATTGAATAATATATTAAAACACAATCAAAATCACTGCAAATATTATTAGGAAGACGATAGTCGAATACGTGATGCAAACAAACAAACGATTAACCTAGTAACAGTAGTAACCCTAGTAACCTAGAAGGAATATCTGATAAATATCAAAACAAAATTCGTTGCGCGTTGGGAGCAAGCATGACGCAGCTCCTTGGAGCTACATCTCTGTTGCATGAAATGATGTGTGGCGCATCTCCATTATTTGCTATTAAAGTATATAAAATTATCGGATCTGCGTCGATCTTGTACCAAAGAATGTTAAATGTCTGTTACTATCTATCTGGCACATAACCCTATATCTGTCATAAAATGGAGCTGCGTCGTTCTTACTGCAAAGTCCTCAATTTTAGATGTAACTAGATGTCCCATGTATTAACTCCACTAATGTCGTGTGGTGGTAAATGAGTAATTGGCATAAATAGGCACATTCAAATAAATTGTTGCAATTCTGTTTTGATCAAATTTAGTGATTTTTCAGGTCTGATTATCCAGAATACAAATTGAACTGATACACAACTTCCCTAAGGATTTCATTAATAAAGAAAAGTAAAAAAAAAATTAAATAACTGATAAGGAGATGTGAGGTCTGTTATTTCTTGAGGCAGGTTTTCATTCCTGAAAAATGTCATGTCCTCGGGAGATACCAAAATGTTGGATTCTTTCTACTGTGGCAGGTGTAGAATTAATAACGAAATTAATCAATGAAATATTATCATTATCACTATCAAAATTAGGATCACATCTAGGTAATACTTCTTTTGCAATATCTTAATCGTCTACTTTATAATTATTGTCGGATTCCAGGTCTGCAATTTCTTGATGTGTTACTGGATGATCATTATCAGACAAATTTTCTTCCTCATTAACGTCTCCAGTTGGTACATTTGCTATGGTTTCATAAAGCCTTCTTGTATCAATATTTCTAAAATGAGTTTCAAAAATGTTTATGTTTGCATGCATAGTGTGCCACATACACAATTCTGAAAATATATGAGAAATAACAACATACCTGCACAGTTTCACGTGTAAAATACTTTACTTGTAGCTTAGACTCACAACTATATTATTATGAAATAATTGCAGCTGAAACCACCAAAAATCACTATTGAATTACTAGTTTAACAGACATCAGCTAGCATTCACGTCATTATATTAGAACATGTCATTCTAAACCCGGTATAACTAAAATATCCAAAGTGTGTGCAGTATTCTCTAATAAGCTAGGTAAACACATCTTTCACATAGTAAAATTATTGTTTGATAAATAGACGTTTAAAATTGTGGAAAAACGTTTTGTATTTGGCACACTATGCGGAAATGATTTTATATATTTAGTAAAACAGGAAACTTGCAAATCAGGTTTATGAAATTAACTAGAGAAAATAAGGACATAATTGGCTAGTTTATATGCTATCTAAAAAATTGGCTATATTATATTATCAGATTGACTGTTTTCATTCCAGCTAGAACAAATTGGACAGTTTATAAACTAACCAAGCAATTTTAAGGCCGGTATTTTCACCTCCCGTTAAAGTTGCCGATAAATGTAATCTGTTCTTTAACAGTGTCACCAATTCTCAAGTTCTCTCAAGTTAATCAGCCAAGCGAGTGGGTTAGTTCATAAAGTATATTATAGAATATGTATTTTCTGTCAAAATAACCAACGTTTCAGCTTCTTTCTATACTAAGCAGCTAGTTTACAATCTAACCAAGTTTACGCTTTAGCCGTAACATATGCATATACAAGGTATCCCATAATTAACGGGCCATACTGTAACAGGATATTTGCGGTTAGAGAGATACAGGGTAATTCAATTAAACCAAATTTATCAAAAAATGGCAATAACTCGGAAACAGTTGGATAGATAAGACCCAAATTCGGAGTTATGGAAGATAAAAATTTCAATTTTATTATTAGTTTTAAGAAATCTGTTTAAATACTACAGTTACACCATAGGAATTGAGTAAATTTATGCAATTTTTTTTGCTTTTGACTGCTTGACCTTAAATTATAAAAGAGGGAATATTTATAAATAGAAAAGGTCAATTTGTTTTAGAGGTATTTGAAATTGAATATTGTCAAAAGCAAATAGACGACCGTAGCATTTCATCATATCATCTTAATTTTATTTCGATTAAGAAATTTAAAAATATATCAAAGTTTGGAGACTAAACATGGAAGAGGTGGTTTATTTCGCCCTCTTATAGAAAATCAACAAAACGGTGAAAATGTCAGTAAAATATCATGTTATAAGTAGTACGTTCTTGACAAAATTCGCTTGTTTATATTCAATTGTTTTTGAGAATAGAAAACAAATTTTTTGTAACTTTTTAGGGGAGGCCCCAGTTAAAAAATTTAAATAAACCAAATATTAATGTATACTAATTCGGTAGGAGTACTTGTGGTGTAATTTTCCAATGTTTCCAAAATTCAAATCAAACTAAGCGCTCCACACATACAGTCTACTTCATATCCTAAGAAATTATAACTTAGGGTTGCTGTATTTCTCGCCGCAAAACGATCACATTTATGGTGTTTTTAGGAACAGAAATCTCGAAAATAAAACACGTAGAACAAAAGTAGTTAATATCAAAAATAAAATTCTTGATGTTTTGTTTATCCACTTTTACTATTTAAATTATTTTCCTCAAATCAAATAATAAATTTTAAAAAGCACATTATTTTATTATTTGAATCCCACATTTTAACAATTATTTTCACATGGTTCTGCATATAAGATTATGCAGAACTATATAAGTTTATTCTTCTAATAACAATATTTACATCTACAAGTCAAATTGAAAAAAAAACGGATTTTGAAAGATTTCTGTACCTAAAAATTTCTTGGTTAGACCACTTTCTATCGTTACATATTCGTTTTACTTCGGTACATTTGAATATTCACAGGTAGCATGAGATAATATTTCTGTTATTTGGTAAGCTCTATATTATTCAGTTCTTAAATGTCTAAAATTATTTGTATTTGTAGAGAACGCTATTTTAATAATACGACGAAAAAATAAGTGTAACCTATGATAAATAGTGATCGATAATGGAAAAAAGAAATTAATAAAAAATTATTTTTATTAACACAGATAATTACTTTTGAATTCATGTTTTTCCGTTTCAAATTTCTTCAATATATTTTCTCATTGTTATGATACCGTTACGGGTTTCTTTCAACTGCTTCTACTTCCCGTTTATTTTAACAGGTTTTATTAATGACATTTACGAAGTAGAAGATTATTAAATATATTCAATTAATAGCTTAACTTAATCGTATACGAAATTTCAACTAGACTTTTAAACGATACTAACTGATATTACTAGAAAATATTATACTTTCAAATGTTGAGAACAAGTTGTGGTATTTTTGATTTTCAAAATCTAAATCGTCAAAGTGCTTTTTCACTCTTGTTTTACTAGAAATGTTAAAGACTTTTTTTTACAATCCTTAATCCTCCATATATATCTTAGACAACACAGCCTCACAATATAGAGGTCCGACTATATGTTTTTGGGGTCTCTGATTGGTATAATCCTATCATACGAGTGTATTGCAAAGCATTCAATTTGCTTCCACACGGTACGATTTATCGTTACTACAATAAGTTTCTATCCATGCCTTACTGTATGTAGGATGATAAATCGTTACGTGTGGAGTGCTGTTTTAGAAACATTACCTATTTTGTAGCAAATAAGTTACTTAATTTAATTTGTTTATCATTACTATCCTTTTTGCTCATTTACGTAGAAATTTTAAATATTCAATTACACAAATATCTCCGTTCTACGCACATTACGCACGGATTATTTATAATAGTTTTGACATCGAATTTTTTGTTTGATACAGCTATATGAATGCATATTTTAGCAAAGTTGTTTTAGATTTATTACAAAATAGAAAATCGTTATTTCGGAGCTACTTAGCGTCCAAACTATAAGCACTTCATTATTTAATTTACCTATTTTAATCCAAAGAACGTGTGGTAGAATTTTATAATGGTCTTCCGTTAGCAAAAATATCAGTTAAAATCAAAACCAAAATATATAAATAAATTATAATTATTAGATAAACAAATGATTATCCACCAAAAGTTAGGTAGATGTCCTTCAAAACGATGACTCTAAAATGGTATATGGTTACTTCATAAATAATCAAATAAATATATTCTCTAAAAAAATTTATATAGTAATATATTAAATTAAAACTTAAATTACTACCGCCATTGTAAATTCGATATTTTATGGGTATCATTAAAAAACGGATTATCGCAAAATTTTGGTACCCAAATAGATGCTGAGTATAAGGAATATATTGAAATAAAATAGTAATTTACGTAACAGGTCCGGAAAATACTGTTTTTTGTTTTTGGTGAGTAGATAACATTCCAGGACGAACTATAGGCGAGTCCTGAAATCACTTTCCGGATGTGTTGCGTACAATATTTTTTAAGCAACCGTGTGGAATAAATAACAAATCAATGAAGTACGTTTCTTTATATATTTATTTGTACAACAAAATTAGGAATATTCTAATTCTTGTTTATATTAATATTTATATTGAAATTCCTAACAATTGCTAAAATTAAAAGGATTCAATTTGTTTGAAATGTTTGATATTTATATTCATATTCATATTCATATTCATATTCATATTCATATTCATATTCATATTCATATTCATATTCATATTCATATTCATATTCATATTCATATTCATATTCATATTCATATTCATATTCATATTCATATTCATATTCATATTCATATTCATATTCATATTCATATTCATATTCATATTCATATTCATATTCATATTCATATATGAATATGAATATGAATATGAATATCATATTCATATTCATATTCATATTCATATTCATATATGTTGTTGAAGTTCGAACATCATGTTTTCATGAATAATTTTGTTAATAGTCTTGGCAATTTCAATTTTGTTTGTAAGTGAATTGTCTATACAACGCAGAGTAGCAAAATTACATCCAGTGGTCATTCGCTACTCTATATCGGACTGACAAGGCACAGTCATGAAGCGTTCTACAGCGCAATAGAAACCATTGAAAGCTAGTGACCTCTATCGCGATTAGGCGATAAAGATATGTTACAGACATGGAATTCCAGGAAACAACTATTCTGCGGGCTAATGTCCCGACCAGCATTGAATTACACCAGGAAAACATATAATCGCGTCAAGAATTCCGACGTCTTTCGTTATAGCAGACGTTAAGCAATTGTTTTTATTGTCAACATAATTTTCGATATTTCGTCGCGTTAAATACAATTATTTTTTGCAATTTAGTGCAATATATAATGCAAACATTTAATGTAGAAGTAGAATAGCTATGCCGATCCTGCTCCACAATTCAAGATGGCGACTGGAGCAGGATCGGCGTAGCTTTCAGCCATCTACGTCATAGCAGCTGGCACCTGCGCGGTAGAGGTTGAGGACCGTTTGTGCTGAGCAGAAGTTTATAGGTGGTTTCTGTCGACTACGTCAGCTGGGTTGATGACCTGCTTATCATTATTATGTAACTAATAGGGTTAATTATTAAAATAAAAAATCGAATATAGAATGTACATCATTTATTATAATTCTTATACAATATAACATGCTACAATACATTATTTTTATCAATCCAAGAATTATGTTTGTCATCGTAACCTAACCATTTGACAAAAACTTTATTTCCTTTTTTTCGTAACACCTTTTCAACTAAGTGAGCGTCAGGATGTTTTACTCTTTGTAATTCCAATTCATAGAAGCCTCCTGTTATTTCTTTACCACTCTCATCTTTCAATAAATTTGTTGTAAGGTTGGTTAATCTTATTTTCCTAATGATAAAAATCTCGCTAGACCAGTTTGGAGTGTATCCTTTCTTAAAAGCTTCTCTATATTTGCTAATTCTCACATGGTCGCCTACTTTAAATTTTGTTATTTTATTAGCAATTTTTAAATGAGTATATGTTGATTTTAATAATGATCTCTCATTCCTTGATGTAACTTTAATTCGTTTCATCCTTGTTGTAGAATGAACTGTATTGTTGTATTTGTCAACAATTTTATCTAAAATATGATTCCACTTATATTCTCCTCCTAAGCTGAAAGCACGTCAAAGCATATTCTTTATAGTTCTAATGGAGCGTTCCACAATCAAAGCCTTTTTTGTACTATAAACGCTATAATGGATAATGTTATATTTTTTCATCAGTTTCTTGAAATTCTCATTATAGAATTCCTTTCCCATGTCGGTTTGTAGATGTTTCGAAATGTTTTTAAAACGTTGTAAAATTATTTATTGCAATTATAACATCCTGGGCTGATTTGCACGCTAGTGGTTCTGTCCATACGGATTTAGAGAAGCAATTAATAACGATTAGCACATACTTATATCTATTATTTTGCTTGGAATATGGTATCAAGTCAATTATATCAGCTTGTATTAAATCATTCAGACCTTTTATTACGGTTCTACGTCTTTTAAAATTGATTCTGGCAGGCTTGTGTAATTCATTGACAATATCTTCTTTTACATTTGTTGCATATTTGTTAAAGTTGTTGAGATACTTCATATTGGATTCCAATTAAAATTACAGTATGTAAAACTAATTTCTATATATTTAACCCCACAGGAACTCGTATAACGATTTCTACAAATAAATTTTTGTTTTCTGTTTCCGGATCTTTTTCTCGAAATGAAATATTATCGTTGCGACGCAGCATAACGTTGACTAGTTCTGCCAAAGTAAATTCCTTTTCATTTATAATTGTTATTATATCAGTAGGATAACCAGTAGCATGTTCAATCGTAGCTGCTTCGTAGAAGAAAACTTGACATGTTTTTATATCAAATATTTAAATAGTTCTTACTGTTTTCATGAAAGGATGTAGACTCAAATGTTAAAACAATATTATAATATAATTCCTTCACTATGTTTCCTGAGATGCTTGTTAACGTTACTTCAAAATCTTCATGATCCGCAGATGAATGCTTTGGTTGACTTATGTGTCTACCAAATTTATCGACTGTCATTTTTTAAGTTAGCTGTAAGTTTTTGCTTACTACTCAATAATTTTAGATTCACGCAATTCTTCGATAATAGAGACGATCTCGTTAGAGTCACCTGTATGACCAGCGGTTTGAGAGGCAACTAAAAGCCTTAATCTATCAACAAGCTCATTAGGATCGTCCCAGTATACGTAGTCGATTGATTTATTCGAGGCTTCCATTAACATACCAAGACCTAACCTCTTTCGAGTTGAGGGTGCTATGATGCGAGGTCTTCGTGATATAGTTTTATTGCTCTCAATTGCAGTTTCTTAAATATTTTTATGAAAGTGTAATGAATTATTCTTTTGTTGACGTAAGTCGTCTGAATTCTTTCCGCGACTATAGCAAACAGCTAACGTCATTCGTCAGCAGCCCACCAGACATATACCATTCTCGAACTTATTAGCTCTCATCAGTATGACATAGGTGAAGTAACCGACGAATAACGTTAGCTCTAAACTACCTTTTGCATTAGATAGATTAGATTTCATTGTCTGCATCCTTAATAAATTTGTTGATCTGCTCGTTGCTGAAGACTTCTGATTTCATTGGTTTATAACCATCGTTCTTCCATTTAAGAAATGCGATATCCCGTTATAATTCTTTTATATTTACCAAAGTAGATCATGATACTTATGATAAAAGTAATCTGACTTATCTCAAGTTGTGGAAAGTAAATCTGGTTGAAAATTTGCGGATCGGATACTTGAAATTCAATATATACTCGTAAATTGATACTATCATTAACTATAACAAAAAATAAGTCTGACTGATTTACGAAATTGGCAAATGAGTCTGACGGCATCTTCAAAATTGCATAAATAAAAAATTATTGCCCTTATCTTTCCAGTTCTAAAAATTTGTCACATAATAGTTTATACTATAACGCCATGGAAGAAACAAGTCAAGCTGTTATTTACAAACACGAAAGTCTCACCAGAATTCTAATAGCTGGAAAGAAAATCATATGGATTCCATTGATTTGAAGGTGATCAGCTGCCTACGTTTGTGAACGAAGTCGTCATTTCAGATGAAGGTAAATATTTTTTGCATTTCCTTAATATCTTTATTTGTGTGTGCAGATGAACACGATGACAATCATGATGATGATAATGGTTTGGAGCTACCAAAGAACACTGACGATATTGACGACAGCCTCGATAAAGATGATGCTGATAACGAGTATCGTCAAGAAAGTGACAGCGAAAGCGACAGAGAAGTCGATGAAGCAGAAGAATTCAATTAATTCTGTACTCTATATACACTATATATGTACAAATGCATGCAGATACAACACCGAACATACCCAATTGAGCGCGCCTGGCGAGCATTACACGAGTCTAACAAAGCATTGGATGTCCATAATAGGCAGATTGTATTTTAACTGTTATAATGCAAACTATCACCTGCCAAATTATTTTTCAGTTTCTCAGCTGCCAAACACATTTGCCATGCTTGCAGGTCAGACAGTTCTTGTTTACTTAACTTTCTTATACCTCTTTCTTATACAATTTACATTAGTGGAAAAAAAAGTGGAGCTCTTCTGAGACATTTTCCACCTCAACCCATAAGAAAACTCCCCATTGAATATAGAAAATATTGCTTAGAATTACTAACTGAACAATTCTATCGATGTTTGCTGACTGGGAAAATTGGTACAAAAAAAATTCACTGCCTTCTGAACTATTATTCCTTCCTGCAGTAGTAGTAGTAATAGTACTTTTCAATATAGACGTCCTCTAGAAATTTCATCAGGCACATCAAACCCTCGTTCACTGCTATTTTCCATTATTTATTGTGATAATCGCGACTAAAAATCACGTACACTTTTAAAAAGCATAATGTTAACTCTTTTAATGTTCAATTGGAAAGTCGGTATGGTCGTCACTACCTAGATTGCCATACTATAATTTGGTTATTAAGTATAATGCGATGTAACTCGTCGGAAAAACAATATTTTGCATGCCCAGGGATAAAATATATAAAAGATTAAGCTAAAGACTAAATAAAATTAATTCAAAGAAAATTAATGTAAAATAATAATGGGAAAATATAATAATACCAGTTTTATGTAATAAAAAAATAAAAATAAAATTGAGAATAAAATGACAGAATATATTAATTAAATTCCAAATTTATTTATAAAATAAAGGAAAATATCACTTGAAATAATTATATAAAATTAAATGAAAGTGATAAAGTTTTTAAAATAGTGCGACAGGAGATAATTCACACCGATCGGATATACAATTAAAACCCAGAATAAAGTTTTAGCAGTAACCAAAGTCTATACCGACAATAATCCAAAATAGAGAAGTCAAAAATACTGACAACCAGAAATATATATGTGTAAGTTGTGGGAAATCACCAACTCTTATAATACCTGGGGCGTTAACACAAGTACCACAATTGTGGAATATTACTTGGTGAATTGTTAAAACTCTGTAACACACCGCAACCTGTAACTACATGAGAATTTCCTACACTTGTAGAGCTGTTCTGTAATTCAACGTGAACACTTGCAAGTTTGTGTTACTAATTTTATTACACAGAATTTTCACCTAACTGAAACCGTTTGTAGAATCTCGTACAAGTGTTAGCATAACAAATACGTGTCTCAATGCAGTCGTGCTAAAATATGGTCAAAGTGATCTAGTGAAGAATAAAATGCTGAGAGAGTTAAATATCGTTTTAGAGACCAAATAGACTTTGTTTTTCTGTCTGACGATGAGTTTGTAGAAAGATTTCGACTGAATAGGATAGGTAGGAATCCTCTTTCGAGATTTTTCTCCATCTCTTGGAAAGAATAGTAACTGTTAGTATGGGATGTTGCCTACAAATAAAATGTTAATAGCATTACTCTGTTTAGTGAATGGTGGGAAATACCATGGTATGTGTGTCATGTGCGGCATTTCGAAAATGAATGTTTACCGGTGCGTTCATCAATTTGTAGACGCAGTTAATTGTATTAAGTTTAATAATACAGTATCGTGGCAGCAGATGTAGTAAAGATGAAGTGAAGTGTGTGGTATAGTTGATGGAACACTTATAAATATAGATGCTCCAACATTTAGCCGGTTTTCGTGGATCGACACGTGAAACATTCTTGGTCTGGCCTGGCAGTGTCACGATGTAATGTGCAATAGTTCACTATTTCGTAGGATGGTAAATGGCTGAAAGCGTTTTCCTAATGCAGTAATTTTAGGAGATTCAGCATATCCTATAAAAGAATGGTTGATTCCACCTACATATGAAAATCTTCTAAATCCAGCTCAAAATGCTTTTAATAGAGCTCATAAAAGGACCAGACGAATTATAAAAAATGCATTTGGGATACTTAAGAAAAACTTCCATGTTTGAATAATTTACTTTGAAAAAGATAATAAGATATGTATAATATATGTAATAGGTAGTGTATTAACACATCTGACACCAACTTGTAATGTGTGCCTCTCGTGTCAGTGGCACCTGACACCAAAAATGTAATAATAAACTCACCTGAAGCTTTTGGGTTCTGCCGCGGCTAACATTGAAGAATTGAAATCCTTCATACGCGGTCTTTATGGAAAATTGAGGAGAGTGTGGTGGTTGATTGAAAAACTCAACAAAATTATTACTGAACTAATATATTGAGGTAAGGCAATCAAAATAAACAAAAAGTAAATGGGCCCACAAAAGCGAACGAAACTTCGAGGCTATACAAAAAATACACTTAAATACAACGGTGGCTTACAATGCCAGTATACCCGAGCTCGACTCGGTTTTAAAATTATTATCTAGAACAGAAAAATGCTGCACAATTTCTTTAAGCTCGGCTGCTACTTTTGCTTATAAAACTTTAAAAACTCGTCTAGAAATTCTGCTATTTTTCTGTTTCCAAGGCTAGAAACTCGCCGATTTAATCGTATATAAAAACTTTTTGAGAGAAAGGTCTCGCAACGTACCACCTACCGAAAAACAAGTATGCTATACAGTGGACTTACCAATAAAATCCAAGAAAATGATGTCAATCCCAAAAAAAGACAACACAATAGCTACGCACGGTAATCACCACTGTGATCACACTACAAATATTAGATCTCTTCTTTAAACTATCCACAGAGTCTAACTGACTGCAAATAACGCTGAAAATAACTTAACTTTTACTCCCGAAACTGACTTAACCGCTATCCCGCGAGTGGACTTCCTAGTCCAGAAGCTTACTCTATGACCGCGTTCCCGCAACTTGCTTCGTCGTCCGCTTCCCGAAAAACTGTCTTCGTACTTCGGCCGCGATCTCCCAACTTTTCTTAACTTCTTTCTGGTTTCTTCTATGACTGCTACCCCGAGAGTAACTTCTGTCGTCCAGAAGCTTATCCTACAACTGCGATCCCGCAACTGATTTAACTTCTTTCTAGCTTCTTCTATGACCGCTACCCCGAGAGTAACTTTTGTCGTCCAGAAGCTTACCCTCCCTGGCAACACAACATAATAGACATTGTATTTCTGTATATTTCGTCTATTTTCCATCCTAGTCTAAAATTATATGTAATATAGACGGCATTTTATAGACACTTTTCGTACCACTAATAAAATAAACGTTTAATAGATGTCTAAATTCATCTTCTCTACTTTTCATTTACTGAGAGACGTCTATTATAAATATAACATAGACCTTGTAAACACGTGATATTAAACAACAATAACTGTTATATTTTAGAGATGGTACATTTATTTTATGATAATTCGCATATGTAGTGTGAAATACATAACGATCAAATGTTTTTAAAGTACAATAGAAAATTTAATATAGACGACACCTTATAGACATTTTCTGTACCATTAATAAAATAAATGCTTAATAGAGTCTATTAATTATGTTTTTCTAATTTTCATCTAGTTGAAGAGGTCTATTATAAATATTATGTCGACCTTATAAACACAGGATATTAAACAACAGCAACTGTTGATTTTCAAAGATGATACCATTATTTTATGACAATCCGCACATGTACTGTGAATTACATAATGATAAAATGTTGATAAGATCTAATAGAAAATTTAATATAGAAGACACGTTATGGACACTTTTTGTATCACTAATAAAATAAATGTTTAATAGATGTCTATTAATTAATCTATCCTAATTTTCATCTACCTAGAGACGTCTATTATAAATATAATATCGACCTTATAAACACACGATAAACAACAGTACTGTTGTATTTTAAAGATGATACATTTATTTTACGACAATCCCCACATGCAAAATGACTACTACTATAATTTAGTAAGATCTAATAGATGGTTATAGACACTTTTTGTACCAGTAATAAAATAAACTTTTAATAGATGTCTATTAATTAATCTTTGTTAATTGTCTTCTATTGAGAGACGTCTGTTATATACATTTTTTGTAATCTTTTTCTACTGACAGACATATATCTCTATGTAAATAAAGGGACAACTTATTAACAAGTTATACGAAAAACAACAAAATTGTTATTGTTTTTAAATTCTTTTATCATCTTTATTTTATGATCAATCTCCACATCCAGTAAGAGTACCTAACATAGCAAAATTATAGTAAATACCAAATATTATTACATGTTTATAAATTTAATTGTTTAATATAAATCATGAAGAAATAGGTAAGTTGGGGTAGGTACCACCCACCTTTAGTACCTTCCTATATTACTATTAACCAAATTTATAAAAGTAATTTTTTCCTATCAAAAATTAATCATGTCTAATTTTTGTCTATTAAGTTCGTTTAATACCAGTAAAGAGATAGACCTACCCTATATGAATAAGTAGGATAGGTAGGATAGGCAGACGCAGTAGGTATATTTTGATAAAAATAATAAAATATTTTCACAACCTTCATATATTGTTTAATATTTCGATAATTTATTTTTATGCTAATAAAGTTATATTAATTATTTGAAAGGTAAATAATGAAATCTAGGATTTAAATTCGGATCTATTTATCTCTGCGTATAAGTAAGCGGAAAAGTATGTCTGACTCTACATATTTTAGTTGTATTCTTACACTCAGCGATCTGTTCGATGCCGCTCTACTCACGCTACGCTCTTTGTCATTCGTTGTAATATGGAGATATGAGATATTGTGAATTAACAACAGATATCTAACAAAGTTCTGCACTGTTCTTTGTCGTTTGTGAGTACTTTATTTTTATTCTACAGTCAACAAAGTGAAAATTTGAATGTAAGTTAGTGCTCGTAGAAATTTATCATGAATTATTTTAGATAATCTTGAGGACGCAGAAATTAGACAGTATAATGTTACTGAATATTCATCTTGATAATTGGACAAGGTACATGTTTGTGTTTATATTTCCTAACCTATCTTTACAAAGACATTGAGCAACTGGAGGAACCAACAACCAGAAACCAACATAGTTTTTAAGTAATCAAAAAGGTAAACTAAATCAATTATAAATTACGAAACATTAATAGGTAGTAAGTAATGTTTTCTTTCAGATTCAGCATATTTCACATATCCAAACATGAAAAGATGGCTATGGTTGAGACTGGACAATTAGCATTACAATAACAAGAAATCGTCAGAAAAATCCTATTGTAAATAAACCTTAAAATGGAAGAATGGGCTTTAATAAAATCATTAATCAATTTGTAATGTAGTAAATGTAGTAGTCAATATTACCTACTAGTATTTGTAGTTCTTACTTACTTAGATTGAATATGTTAAAAATATTTGATTTACAAATTTCTTTAATTTATGTAAAATTTGTAGGTACATACTGAGTGATTATATTATTAACTACAATTTAAACATTTTATCCTTTAATGTTTTGCAACAACATGGGGCAACTTGTAACAGTGTTAAGATGTTAACAGAAGATGTCTTTGCATGCAGTTTGCAGTCTTCAGTGGTCAAGTGGAATAATTTTTGGTTTGGTTGCCATATTGTCAGTTTAGGCTTCTTGACATTTTGAGAGATATCTATCACTTCAGAAATAACTTTGAAAGTTACTTGGAAGGTGAAGGAAATGGCAAAATGTCTCTCTAAACGTCAAGATACCTAAATAAACAACACAGCAACCACCCCAAAAATTGTTCTAACAATTAAAGAGGTCTATTTAATTTCAAGCTTAGACCAGAACTAGACTACTACAAAAGCCATTAGAAAGTGGTCCATTGAGGACGTGTATAGTTAATCTAACGTAGATATAATTTACACATACCTGCAATATTTCAAAAAGATGTCAATTTAGGACATATATAGTTAATCTATCATAGATATAATCTATACATACATAATTGTTATCAAAAAGATGTCGATTTAGATGTCATAAACACAATATATACGTACATAAATATTACCGTAAAGATGTCGATTAAAGACAACTATATTTAACCTAATAAGGACATCTATTTACCTTCTATTTTATAAGAAATATATACGGTTATCTCGGGGACGAAAGGTCTGCGGATGGTCTTTTGTAGACTGTGTATCTAGTCTTAATATTAACGTTAATTAGATGAAACTGTGTTGCCTGGGCTACGACCGCGATCCCACAACTGTACTTAACTTCTTTCTGGAACTCTGCAACTCCCATGATTTTAATTCCGCCCCGTATTCAAAAATCCTCCTGTACCAAAAATGGCCGAAACAGTCCCACCAATTAACGCTTAATTTTTCCCATAATTTATACCTAATCAATTGTTTAATACTACCGCCATTTTGTAAAATGGGCGTTATGTTGAGAACTATAAATATACCCGACAACTTAAGTTCCAGTGGAGACTGCTAAATTCGCATTTTTAAGCCTCATGTTCTTAATAATCAACATCCTGTATTGTGACAAACTTTTTAAAAGTTATTATGAGAACCTCTATCCACGATAAGTTTAAAACAAAGATTCATTGTCTGGACCTCGCCAGAGTAAATTTTTAAAATAAACAAATACTATGTCGTCTGTTCCTAGCCTTAGCTTAATTTCATTCTACAGTATGCGCCAAAAGTATAAAATAAACTCAATGAAAACGAAACAATTATTTTTTGGGAAAAATCCTCAAACAGGTCGATTTTTAATTTAAAAAATACATATTTTAGAGTAAAATGCGATTTTCAAATGTCATTTGTTTTCGAGTAATGATGTCATCGATTTTTTTTTAAATGGCAACACGATATTTTTTTCCTTGATTCTGAAAGATTGTTTAATTCTCTATCAGACAGTACTAAAATTTTGCCCTCTTACATAGGAAAGTTTTCGAGTAAATGACGATTGAATGTTAGAAAAAGTAAATCAATTAAAATAAAGCAAAAACGTTATCAAGTTTAGTTTTTCGAATTCCATAGTTCTTTTATGGATCACGTAGGTGAAAATCTTTGCAAAGTGTCATTGTCACACCGACTTTCTAATAAGTATTGTAAGCGACATAGAAATTATTATTCAATTTAAAGTATTATGGCACATTTAACTGTTACTTAAAGAATTGAAATTTTAATTCTTATCGGATGCGGGAATATGACTAGAACTCAGCAGGAAGTTTGCAATTTATTTAATGAAAATATCCAGATCGCCCTATCAGCCAATCAACAGTCAGTAAGGTGGAGTCTAAATTTAGAGAAACTGACAATGTTGTAAATATTCCAAAACCTGGACGTCCAAGCATTAATGAACATCAGAAACAGAACATTTTGATAAGTATGGTGGATAATCCTCATAATTCTTCACGATTGGTTGCATTGAACAATGACACTAGTCAGAACACAGTGCTACGTATCTTGAGGAAGGAAAAATATCATCCCTGCAAAATTCAACTTGTGCAGGAACTCAATGAAGATGATCCCGATCGCCGCTTACACTTTTGCGAAATTCTAATGGATTTATGTCAAGGAAATAGAAATTTACACTGGCAAATACTTTTTTCAGATGAGGCCACATTTTGTCTGAATGGTACAGTAAACCGTCAAACTTGCAGATATTGGAGTCGGGAAAATCCTCATTGGATGGAAGAGGCACATACCCCAACACCCTCAGAAATTAAATGTGTGGGCTGGAATAGTTGACGACAGAATAGTAGGGCTTTTCTTCTTTGAAGGAACCCTTACAGGACAAAGATATTTAGAGTTTCTAGAAAATGACCTTGTTACAGCCCTTGCAGTAATTTTTCCTAACGATAATGACCCTGACATTCCTGACGATACCATATGGTTTCAGCAAGACGCTGCACCTCCGCACTATGCGCGCCCTGTACGAGATTTTTTGGACAACTGTTTTCCTGGGAGGTGGATCGGCAGACGCGGACCGATAGAATGGCCTGCAAGATCGCCAGATCTTACACCTCTTGACTATTTTTTATGGGGATACTTGAAGTCAAAAGTGTACATTAATAAACCACGTAATTTAGAAGAACTTCAAAATCGCATTCGGGACGAAATACGCAGAGTTACCCCAGAAATTATTCATAATGTGCAAGAAGAATTTCTTCACAGACTTACGCATTGTCAAGAAGTTAGTGGATGGCAATTCGAACATTTAATTTAAGTATAAAATTTAATCAATTGTATTTTATTTTACATACCTCAGAATTGTTACTTTTTTATGGATAAAATTTACGTTTTCTAACATTCAATCGTCATTTACTCGAAAACTTTCCTATGTAAGAGGGCAAGAGTACTGTCTGATAGAGAATTAAACGATCTTTCAGAATCAAGGAAAAAAATATGGTTTTGCCATTTAAAAAAAAATCGATGACGTCATTACTCGAAAACAAATGACATTTGAAAATCGCATTTTACGCTAAAATATGTATTATTTAAATTAAAAATCGACCTGAGGATTTTTCCCAAAAAATAATTGTTTTGTTTTTATTGAATTTATTTCATACTTTTGGCGCATACTGTATATAAAATCTACTAGATTTTTCGATTTACTACAACTTGTTACTCCAGTTTTTGCAGGAAATGTTGCGTAACTTTATGTGACGTATCAAAACTTGATAAATCTTACGTCATCAATTTACCGCTAGATGATAACGATGTACCATCTAATAACGCGCTGAATCCCAAGAATAAAATTCCACCTACTCAAGCTAGATTGCAATAATTCATAAACCATTTTAGGATTTAAAACTTAATTATATATAGTGCTTTCGAAAAGTAACGAATAAATTCATTAACTTCTCAATTTAAAAAATAATGAATTTATTCGTTACTTTTCGAAAGCACTGTATAAGAAATAAAGATTTATTATATATCTGAAAACATTTATTTGCAGTAAAGTATAATGATTATAATTTGACACATTACGGTCATCTTTATTCGTTAGAAGACATTGAGCGGAAGTAAGATTATACTCTATGCAAGGAAGAAGTGGGCTAGATTACTCTAATCTTGGTAAATTTAATTCATTTTCCAGTTTCAAGATGTCTAATTTGGTTTTATAATTTATTAGGTTTGAGATGCTGTGTTTGAAGATTCAATTTTATTTTCTTTTTGTTTTCATGCGAAACACTAGTGAACGTTTTCTTTTAGCTGTAAAAAAAGTTTTATACATTACTCACCTTTGATGTTCTGCCAATGCTGAGGAAACTGTTAACGCCACCGATGTCGTAGTACAGGGATGTCCCACTGTGACAATTCGTAGTAGTAAACGCAGAGTGGCCACAATCTGCTTACATCAGAATTTTAAATGATGATTCTCTGTGACCCTTGATTTGTTGAAATTAGAGTACACCTCCACACTTCGCTTATAATTCCAACAAATTGCTAATTTTATCGAATCTGTAACATTTATAATAACAAAACTACCCATGTAAATGGGGTGTAATTGTCTATGCCTCATAATAACGACTTTTCTTATATACCTGTTCGACCAGATGAATGAGTATTAGGAACTTTAATTTCCACTTCATGTGGAAATTGAACTGCTGACGTATTTATAATGAAATCTAATTTCAACTTTTAACATTAGTACTTAGTTGTTTCACTTACCAACAGAAATTTAATGAAATTTCTAAACATAATAATAATTAATTACTTTATCACTTTACATATCAATTTTTATTTTTTAAGGTCTGTAAATTCCTAACATTTTTTTCTGCATCCCCTCGTATATATTTATAAACTATCGAATAAAAATAGCAGTACTTACCATAGCACTTTTTTCAAGTTTTGGCAGTGTGTCCCTGGCGTAGGTCCAATTTTTTATCTACCAACATTAGACAAATACTTTGGCAAGATTCGCCAGCTCATTCCACTTTTCTACTTTGTGTCCTTTTCGTAACGTATCGTTAAAAGCGCCGAAATGAATGTTTTTATTTTCTTTTAATTTCATTAAGAACTGCATTTTTCGTTGTTATTATTTTGGCCGATGTTGTAAATTCACCTCGTTAAAATAAAATGAAAAAGGAAATAAATTAACCTCAATTTGGGGACCTCTACATATTCTACAAGACTTGTAGGTTATTAACTACACTTGTACGAGTTTTTCCTATTTCCTACAAGTGTCGCGGTGAAGTTTGTGTTACAGAATATTTAAGGACTTGTACAAATGAATTTCTTACTAAGTACTACACTTGTATAGCTTATATTATAGGCCCCTGATAGTACAAGGTATATCAATTTAAAAAATTAAAATAATACTGATCTCAAAAAAGATAATGCATTTCATTCAACTATAATTTTCAAATCGTAAAATAAAAACTGTTACCCACAGTACCTATGTGTAGTGAAAAACTTTATTGTGAAAATATAGAGACTAAATTTTAGTATTAAGGGCAGATTAGAATACGTTTTTTTAATTTGTTTAACCAAAAAATGTTCAAAGGATTTAAGTTATTTTCTTTCAGATTTTATTAAAAAAAATCAACTGAACCGCTCTATACTCAATTCTCAAGCTCTACTCAATAGCAAACAACTGTATATGATAAGAAAACAAATCAGTATTAATAATAATTAAAAGGAAAACAGGAATACGATATTAATTTGTAATTTTCTAAGAGAAATAATATCTGGTGGGTTTTATAAAAGTAGGGTTTAAATTATTCAAACAATATTTTTTACTGTTTTAGAAAGGTATTTTAAGCTAATATAAATCAAATCTCCTACAATTCCTATCAATGAAGTCATATGTATGTTCTCTGATACCAAACATCTAGGTATGCTAATGAACAATTCCACAGACAAAGCTATATTCAATAATTATCTAAAGAAAATAATCTAATTTACTCACTCTATAAAAATCTAACTTCACTTTTTTGGCAGTGGGAACACGACAAATTCAACCACAATAGATGAGATCTGACCTATTTCTGCATTTTTAGGATTGCTTCTTCAGGTGGTCTCCTTTAAGTTGAATCAAATATCTAACTATAAAAATTATAAAAATTAAAATTATTTGAAATTAAATATCGACAATGACAAAAAAGTGACATCCTGTCAATGAATTAAATATGACAATACCTACTTGAAAAATGTTCACCTTTTATGTAAAAGTTTTTATATATTTTTAGGTATTAATAATATTGTGTGAAACTAACTACTCAGTGGACAAAAGCCCCAACCTGCGTTGAATTACACCCACAATATCTACCCATATATTCCTTATTATTAGCTTTTGTAATATTTTTTACTGTTTTAGAAAGGTATTTTAAGCTAATATAAATCAAATCTCCTACAATTCCTATCAATGAAGTCATATGTATGTTCTCTGATACCAAACATCTAGGTATGCTAATGAACAATTCCACAGACAAAGCTATATTCAATAATTATCTAAAGAAAATAATCTAATTTACTCACTCTATAAAAATCTAACTTCACTTTTTTGGAATTGTTCATTAGCATACCTAGATGTTTGGTATCAGAGAACATACATATGACTTCATTGATAGGAATTGTAGGAGATTTGATTTATATTAGCTTAAAATACCTTTCTAAAACAGTAAAAAATATTACAAAAGCTAATAATAAGGAATATATGGGTAGATATTGTGGGTGTAATTCAACGCAGGTTGGGGCTTTTGTCCACTGAGTAGTTAGTTTCACACAATATTATTAATACCTAAAAATATATAAAAACTTTTACATAAAAGGTGAACATTTTTCAAGTAGGTATTGTCATATTTAATTCATTGACAGGATGTCACTTTTTTGTCATTGTCGATATTTAATTTCAAATAATTTTAATTTTTATAATTTTTATAGTTAGATATTTGATTCAACTTAAAGGAGACCACCTGAAGAAGCAATCCTAAAAATGCAGAAATAGGTCAGATCTCATCTATTGTGGTTGAATTTGTCGTGTTCCCACTGCCAAAAAAGTGAAGTTAGATTTTTATAGAGTGAGTAAATTAGATTATTTTCTTTAGATAATTATTGAATATAGCTTTGTCTGTGGAATTGTTCATTAGCATACCTAGATGTTTGGTATCAGAGAACATACATATGACTTCATTGATAGGAATTGTAGGAGATTTGATTTATATTAGCTTAAAATACCTTTCTAAAACAGTAAAAAATATTACAAAAGCTAATAATAAGGAATATATGGGTAGATATTGTGGGTGTAATTCAACGCAGGTTGGGGCTTTTGTCCACTGAGTAGTTAGTTTCACACAATATTATTAATACCTAAAAATATATAAAAATTCAAACAATATGTTAAAAAAAATCAAAAAGATTCAGATTACAAATGCTTACTATGCAGGTGATATTCACAAAAGACAAGCATACAATAATATTTTTGACTTCGACTATTAAGTTTATGTGGAAGAATAACGCAGATTTAAATATCAAAATAACTTTAATATCAGTGTCAAGACTTTGTAAATACTATATGTTATAATATTATTCTGGATCTACTATATGACTGTAGTAAACTGTAGTTGAATGGTGAATTCTGAGTAGTAAAAGCAAAGAGGTACACTTATATATATATATATATATATATATATATATATATATATATATATATATATATATATCACTTTTCTCCCTGCATCATTAATATTTAAGAATAACAAACATTGGCTCAATGAGGGAAGGTTGAACTTCGTACTATAAACAAATCATGCATGTGTAGAGACTAGTCGAGTATTTTATTTTTGCATATACCCAACACACCACTCAAAAAAATAGTCAGACACTGTTGCATTTATTATCATCACACGTAGATACAAGCACGTGGAACTAAGGAAGAGATGTGTTAAAAGCTGGACCAACATTTGCTGCATGGATTGGGAAAAACTCCTCAAAAACCCAAACGGGTCAGAAAGTTCAAAGTATCCTCTAAGCCCATTTGGCCTCTAAATTCAAGGAATTTTGGAGCTGGAAGTTGTTTTGTAAAAGCATGTGCCAATAGCTCACCTGTAGGAATATAAGCAAGTTGTATTTTCTTTTGTTCAATTTTCCCAGAGATATGATATGACATGTTTTGAATATTTGTGACTTATTTGATTTTTAGCAATAGATGTACAATACAATATCATAAATGGTTATAGGCTCTGGCAGATTTATATTCACATCACTTAAAACTGATTTATGCTAAAGTTCTCGGACCCCTTAGAAAAAGGGTCATGTACTACTTAGCCTCTGTAGTAGAAGTTGCTACTGAATTTTGTTGTTTTGTGTTATAACATTTGTATTGTTTTCAAATAACTTAAAAATGTAACCCGTTGTGCTTTTTCAATCGATTTAATTTTCCCCAGTCAGTTTACAAAAAAAATAATAATAATAAAATATGATTATAAGTACTGCGTTTGTACATTTAATTAGCTGAACTTTTAATGTATCTTAAAATTCGTTTCAGGCATTGCCACAGCTCTATAATTTTTTATTTTGATACCTGCTTAATAAATTTATTGATGTACATACAGGGTGCCTCATAATTACCTGCCAACCCCAACAGGCCGATTCTATGATCAAAACTAAGTAAATATGTTCATATGAACATGGGTCCGGAAATTCTTCCTAAGGGCACAGGGACCCATTGAAGAGGGAGGAATGGAAATCATTTTTTTGCAATATCTCTCAATCGCGTTGTGATAAATGAATGAAATTTGGTATACACAGCTAAATTTTGATGAACAATTTGATAGACTAATCCATTTATTTCCGCAAGGTCCATTGGGGTGGGTACGGGGGGTCCCTTGGTATTTTGCGTGTGTAACTTTTTTATCTTGGACAACAAATTCCGTTTTCTCGAACTGTTTTACGTTAAAAAGGTACTCTTGTTTCAAATCGTTATCTTTAACGGTCTCTGAGAAAATCGCTCGTGAATTAATCCCACTTTGGTCGATTTCATAGTAATTTAAACAAAATTATCAAGGTATTCTTATGTCAAAGTATTGTAAACCCGATTGCCAATATAATAATTCTAAGCAAAAAAAATGGAAGAGTTTACGGGACAAGAGTTAGTTGATATGATATTTACTTATGGCTTTTGCGATGGTAATGCTGCAGCGGCAGAACACGAGTACGGGAGCAAATTCCGTTTTCCTGAACTGTTTTACGTTAAAAAGGTACTCTTGTTTCAAATTGTTATCTTCAACGGTTTCTGAGAAAATCGCTCTTGAATTAATCCCACTTTGGTCAATTTGATAGTAATTTAAACAAAAAATAATAATAACAATTTAATACGTAATCAGTAATACACATTATTGATGTAGAACAATTATGATATGATGATTTGTTTATGGCTTTTGTGATGGTAATGCTGCGCGGCAGAACGCGAGTACGGCAGAAGGTTTCCAAACAGAAGGCTGACATCAAGGAGGACATTCCTCACTGTATTCCGCAATTTAGCTGCAACCGTCACTTTTCGAAGGGATCATAAGATTTTGATAACAGACAACAAGCTATTTTAAAAACTGTTTAAAAAACCCTTTCATCTTCTCTGATACAACGTCTTGCCCTACGTGTAACACTTCTCGAAGCTATTAAGATGCTAAAACGGTTTTGACGAATTTCATTGGCTGCATTATTGATACGCTGCAGCAATTCCTCACGGGTATCGACTTCGGTGGCGTAAACTTTTTGATTTAGATATCCCCAGAAAAAAGTCCAGCAGGGTTAGGTCGGAAGAACGCGGCGGCCAAGCTACCGGTTCGTGCCTCCCTATCCACCGTAGAGCGAAATTTTCGTTTAGGAAATTTAGACCATTGCGACCACTATGTGCCGGGGCTCCATCGTGTTGAAAAAACATGTTACGTCGTAAATTTAGAGGCAGATCATCGAGAATTTGGGGAAGATTTCCTTGAAGTAAGTTTAAATAAAGATTTGAACTGAGACCTTGTGGAATTTCAATAGGTCCAATCAGAGTGTCGTGAATTATTCCCGCCTATAAATTTATGGAAAACCGTTGCTGGAAGTTTGTTCTCCTAACAACATGTGGGTTCTCTTCTTCCCAATAATGAGAATTATGAAAATTTAATTTTCCATTTACGGTAAAAGTAGCTTCGTCACACCACAAAATTTTGGAAGCTTGCTCGTTGTCCAGCGACAAAATCCAGCGACAAAATTGCATACGTGGCGCAAAATCTTCTGGTGTCAAGCCATGTACACGTCGATAGTGATAGGTATGTAGACCTTGTCGCTTTAATATTCTTCCAACCTGAAATGTTAGTAGCACATCTAATCAATTCTGTTAAGGAAATCTTTAAGATATGTAGTACCGTTGGCCGAGGAACATTTATTTGTCTTGAAATGTTCCGTATGCTAGTCGTAGGATCTTGTTCAATAGCGTCAAGGACATCCGGTTCCCTATTAATCCTGGGACGTCTTTGACCCGGTGCCTTTCGAAAAGTGGCGGTTGCAGCTAAGTTGCGGAATACCGTAGGGAATGTTCTCCATGATGGCAGCCTTCGGATTGGAAACCTTCTCGTGAGTACGTGTACTCGCGTTCTGCCGCTGCAGCATTACCATCGCAAAAGCCTTAAATAAATATCATATCAACTAACTCTTGTCCCGTAAACTCTTCCATTTTTTTCGCTTAGAACTATTAAATTGACCAAAGTGGGATTAAAGAGCGATTTCCTCAGAAACTGTTAAAGATAACGATTTGAAACAAGAGCAGAGTTTTTAACGTAAAACAGTTCGGGAAAACGGAATTTGCTGTCCAATTTGTTAAAAAGTCAAAGATGAAAATGTTACATACGCAAAATACAAAGAGCCCCCCCGTATCCTTCCCAATGGACCTTGTAGGAATAAATGGATTAGTCCATCAAATTGCTCTCAAAATTTAGCTGTGCATACCAAATTTCATTCATTTATCACAACGCGATTGAGAGATAATGCAAAATAATGATTTGCTTTCCTCCCTCTTCAATGGGTTCCTGTGCCCTCAGGAAGCATTTCCGGACCCATATTCATATGAACTTTTTTACTTTGATCATAGATTCGGCCTGTTCAGTGTTGGCAGCTAATTATGAGACACCCTGTATAATGTGCATTGCCTCATGACGTTTCAGTGTATTGTTTGAAGTCAATCGCAAACAAATTTACGAATGAAATCCCCTAAGCACGTAGAAATTATATAGGAGTTTGTGAGATAGATTTTCCTCCTTGTTGTCTGATGCTACCAAAATAATTCTCAAGACAAACTCAAGACTGCATTCAAATTTCCACATTTTTCTGTGGTTGTTCTGAAAAAATACATTCTTATATGTACACACAAAATCAAAAATTTTCTAAATATGTATTTCTATATGTTCAAACACAGATGGTTATTTTAAAATAAACGCCAAATATTTTTACCTGCCACTATATCGTCTGAAAATATTTTTTCTTTTCTGATCTTTGAACATTTCTTGTGAAAAATGCTGAGCACATATTCGAAAATTATATAAGTTTTTACCAAAAGATCTCTCTTACATTTAACCGCCCACTGCTTCGCTCTAAAACAACAATAATTTTATGTTAATACTATTTACATGAATTTCAATCATAAATAAAATGTAATTAATTTTACAAACATAAAAAATGTTGAAAATAATATTCCTCCGTTACAAACTTTGTGGACTACCACAAAAACGATACACGGAAAATAATAAGGAATATTTTATGTTCTTAATTTATTATAATTATAATTGCAACTTACTATTACACAATAAACTCTTACTATATTGCACTTTTTTGTACCTTGGTCCGGTTCTTCTGATGCATTCATAACTATTTTCTTAGAGATATAACAAAATAGCAAAATTTAAAACCAAGACTGGAACGCAACTCAAATAGGTTAAGAAGTTGAATATCACAAAACGAAAAGACACACAAGCGGTTATACTACGAAACGTAAACCAAAACGAGTGCGTAAATGGTGATGAACGAATTCTGAAAATGGTTTGGCGCTACAGTGCAGCTGTCCTTACTGGTCTTCCTATACTGTGACTAAGCATAATGAATAATACAAACATCTCGTTGGATGGTGCTGCCACCGTATTATCTGGCGCCATCGCCATCGCCATCGCCATCGCCATCAATATCACTATCACCATCACCATCACCATCACCATCACCATCACCATCACCATCACCATCACCATCACCATCACCATCACCATCACCATCACCATCACCATCACCATCACCATCACCATCACCATCACCATCACCATCACCATCACCATCACCATCACCATCACCATCACCATCACCATCACCATCACCATCACCATCACCATCACCATCACCATCACCATCACCATCACCATCACCATCACCATCACCATCACCATCACCATCACCATCACCATCACCATCACCATCACCATCACCATCACCATCACCATCACCATCACCATCACCATCACCATCACCATCACCATCACCATCACCATCACCATCACCATCACCATCACCATCACTATCAGTATCATTATCATTATTATTATTATTATGTCAGAAAGCAACGTATGTCTCATTCCACCCAGGACGCCTATAATGAGCACCACAATCTTAACAGAATGGTCTGCATACAGCCTGCGGAGCTCGGAGAGAAGATCTGGATACTTCCTCCGTTTCTCCTCCTCTTTTAGGACGATGTTGCTTTCTGCGAGAGCCGAGAATCACAAACATCGTCCTAAGTTGGTGGTCGAGGAGGACTACATCAGGCTTATTGGCTTGAATTTGTTATTGTTATTGGTATTGGTATTGGTATTGGTATTGGTATTGGTATTGGTATTGGTATTGTTTTTGTTTTTGTTTTTGATTTTGTTTCTGTTTCTGTTTCTGTTTCTGTTTCTGTTTTTCTGTGTTTCTGTGTTTCTGTGTTTCTGTGTTTCTGTGTTTCTGTGTTTCTGTGTTTCTGTGTTTCTGTGTTTCTGTGTTTCTGTGTTTCTGTGTTTCTGTGTTTCTGTGTTTCTGTGTTTCTGCGTTTCTGCGTTTCTGCGTTTCTGCGTTTCTGCGTTTCTGCGTTTCTGCGTTTCTGCGTTTCTGCGTTTCTGCGTTTCTGCGTTTCTGCGTTTCTGCGTTTCTGCGTTTCTGCGTTTCTGCGTTTCTGCGTTTCTGCGTTTCTGCGTTTCTGCGTTTCTGCGTTTCTGCGTTTCTGCGTTTCTGCGTTTCTGCGTTTCTGCGTTTCTGCGTTTCTGCGTTTCTGCGTTTCTGCGTTTCTGCGTTTCTGCGTTTCTGCGTTTCTGCGTTTCTGCGTTTCTGCGTTTCTGCGTTTCTGCGTTTCTGCGTTTCTGCGTTTCTGCGTTTCTGCGTTTCTGCGTTTCTGCGTTTCTGCGTTTCTGCGTTTCTGCGTTTCTGCGTTTCTGCGTTTCTGCGTTTCTGCGTTTCTGCGTTTCTGCGTTTCTGCGTTTCTGCGTTTCTGCGTTTCTGCGTTTCTGCGTTTCTGCGTTTCTGCGTTTCTGCGTTTCTGCGTTTCTGCGTTTCTGCGTTTCTGCGTTTCTGCGTTTCTGCGTTTCTGCGTTTCTGCGTTTCTGCGTTTCTGTGTTTCTGTGTTTCTGTGTTTCTGTGTTTCTGTGTTTCTGTGTTTGTTTCTGTGTTTCTGTGTTTCTGTGTTTCTGTGTTTCTGTGTTTCTGTGTTTCTGTGTTTGTTTCTGTGTTTCTGTGTTTCTGTGTTTCTGTGTTTCTGTGTTTCTGTGTTTCTGTGTTTCTGTGTTTGTTTCTGTGTTTGTTTCTGTGTTTCTGTGTTTCTGTGTTTTTGTGTTTCTGTGTTTCTGTGTTTCTGTGTTTGTTTCTGTGTTTCTGTGTTTCTGTGTTTCTGTGTTTCTGTGTTTCTGTGTTTCTGTGTTTCTGTGTTTCTGTGTTTCTGTGTTTCTGTGTTTCTGTGTTTCTGTGTTTCTGTGTTTCTGTGTTTCTGTGTTTCTGTGTTTCTGTGTTTCTGTGTTTCTGTTTCTGTTTCTGTGTTTCTGTTTCTGTTTCTGTTTCTGTTTCTGTTTCTGTTTCTGTTTCTGTTTCTGTTTCTGTTTCTGTTTCTGTTTCTGTTTCTGTTTCTGTTTGTGCTTGGTTTTGTTTTTGTTTTTGTTTTGGTTTTGGTTTTCGTTTTCGTTTTCGTTTTCGTTTTCGTTTTCGTTTTCGTTTTCGTTTTCGTTTTCGTTTTCGTTTTCGTTTTCGTTTTCGTTTTCGTTTTCGTTTTCGTTTTCGTTTTCGTTTTCGTTTTCGTTTTCGTTTTCGTTTTCGTTTTCGTTTTCGTTTTCGTTTTCGTTTTCGTTTTCGTTTTCGTTTTCGTTTTCGTTTTCGTTTTCGTTTTCGTTTTCGTTTTCGTTTTCGTTTTCGTTTTCGTTTTCGTTTTCGTTTTCGTTTTCGTTTTCGTTTTCGTTTTCGTTTTCGTTTTCGTTTTCGTTTTCGTTTTCGTTTTCGTTTTCGTTTTCGTTTTCGTTTTCGTTTTCGTTTTCGTTTTCGTTTTCGTTTTCGTTTTCGTTTTCGTTTTCGTTTTCGTTTTCGTTTTCGTTTTCGTTTTCGTTTTCGTTGTCGTTTTCGTTTTCGTTTTCGTTGTCGTTTTCGTTTTCGTTTTCGTTTTCGTTTTCGTTTTCGTTTTCGTTTTCGTTTTCGTTTTCGTTTTCGTTTTCGTTTTCGTTACCGTTACCGTTATTGTTAGTGTTATTCTTATTGTTATCGTTATCGTCATCGTCATCGTCATCGTCATCGTCATCGTCATCGTCATCGTCATCGTCATCGTCATCGTCATCGTCATCGTCATCGTCATCGTCATCGTCATCGTCATCGTCATCGTCATCGTCATCGTCATCGTCATCGTCATCGTCATCGTCATCGTCATCGTCATCGTCATCGTCATCGTCATCGTCATCGTCATCGTCATCGTCATCGTCATCGTCATCGTCATCGTCATCGTCATCGTCATCGTCATCGTCATCGTCATCGTCATCGTCATCGTCATCGTCATCGTCATCGTCATCGTCATCGTCATCGCCATCGCCATCGCCATCGCCATCGCCATCGTCATCGTCATCGTCATCGTCCTCGTCCTCGTCCTCGTCCTCGTCCTCGTCCTCGTCCTCGTCCTCGTCCTCGTCCTCGTCCTCGTCCTCGTCCTCGTCCTCGTCCTCGTCCTCGTCCTCGTCCTCGTCCTCGTCCTCGTCCTCGTCCTCGTCCTCGTCCTCGTCCTCGTCCTCGTCCTCGTCCTCGTCCTCGTCCTCGTCCTCGTCCTCGTCCTCGTGCTCGTTCTCGTTCTCGTTGTCGTTGTCGTTGTCGTTGTCGTTGTCGTTGTCGTTGTCGTTGTCGTTGTCGTTGTCGTTGTCGTTGTCGTTTTCGTTTTCGTTTTCGTTTTCGTTTTCGTTTTCGTTACCGTTACCGTTACCGTTACCGTTATTGTTAGTGTTATTGTTAGTGTTATTGTTAGTGTTATTCTTATTGTTATTGTTATCGTTATCGTTATCGTTATCGTTATCGTTATCGTTATCGTTATCGTTATCGTTATCGTTATCGTTATCGTTATCGTTATCGTTATCGTTATCGTTATCGTTATCGTTATCGTTATCGTTATCGTTATCGTTATCGTTATCGTTATCGTTATCGTTATCGTTATCGTTATCGTTATCGTTATCGTTATCGTTATCGTTATCGTTATCGTTATCGTTATCGTTATCGTTATCGTTTTCGTTGTCGTTGTCGTTGTCGTTGTCGTTGTCGTTGTCGTTGTCGTTGTCGTTGTCGTTGTCGTTGTCGTTGTCGTTGTCGTTGTCGTTGTCGTTGTCGTTGTCGTTGTCGTTGTCGTTGTCGTTGTCGTTGTCGTTGTCGTTGTCGTTGTCGTTGTCGTTGTCATTGTCATTGTCATTGTCATTGTCATTGTCATTGTCATTGTCATTGTCATTGTTATTGTTATTGGTATTGCTATTGCTATTGCTATTGCTTTTTCTATTGCTATTGATATTGCTAGTGCTATTGCTACTGCTACTGCTACTGCTACTGCTACTGCTTCTGCTATTGCTATTGTCATTGTCATTGTCAGTGTCAGTGTCAGTGTCCGTGTCATTGTCAATGTCCATGTCACTGTCACTGTCATTGTCACTGTCACTGTCACTGTCACTGGCACTGTCGCTGTCACTGACACTGACACTGACAGTCATTGTCATTGTCATTATCATTATCATTATCATTATCATTATCATTATCATTATCATTATCATTATCATTATCATTATCATTATCATTATCATTATCATTATCATTATCATTATCATTATCATTATCATTATCATTATCATTATCATTATCATTATCATTATCATTATCATTATCATTATCATTATCATTATCATTATTATTATTATATACAAAGTGTTCTACAACCACTATGACAAACTTTGACAGATGATAGCTAGGTTAATGTCAATTTTTTTAATGTGAATATAGATCAGATTTGTTTTTGTTTAGAAGTTACAAACAAGCATTTAAAAAATATAATTTCATTTTTCAATCATAAGTAGCCTGATAAATAAAAATTCTTATCTTCTGGGTATCTTGGCTTGTCTGGCATTCCTATTGGGATACCCATATACAAGGACAATATCTGCATACACTTTATTGCATGTAAATATATTTGTTATTTAGCACTTTAATGCTAAGTGTCAAGTAAGTAAAAAAAATGACAGAAATAATAATTATTGTTATAGCAACCATCATTTTTATTTATCGTGATACTTTGACTGATATACGAATTTAAAATGCTTGTAACTTCTAAACAAAAACAAGTCAGACCTATGTTCATATAAGAAAAAATGTTGGACTTACACGCGTAGTTACTATCTTTTCAAAGTTTGTCATAGAGCTTGTAGAACACCCTAAGCACAGTGATTCTTTGATTGGTAATAGAAATATTAAATTGTTTATAAACAAGAGCAGGGTATTAATTACCTTCCTAAGGCATGAGAATGATTTCGTACTGCTATTTACCGCATACACGCATAGTTCTAATTTGCCTTATGACCTTCATCATGACCTTGTAAACCAAATCCAAACCAAATAAACGAATTTGTATCATTAAAATAACGACAAGGGTTGTATACAGATAGAGAAAATATTTAACCGATCATGGGGAGATTCTATTACATACATTACAAATGCATGGGGTATTGGTGGGAAGATGACGCACGGCAGGGCGGGCTTAGTCAGTACTCCCAGTACTCCTCTACTCTCCTACATAACGTCGCGTACGAATACGAATACTGGTTTAGTCCGCCAAAATAGGGGAGGACATGCAAGCTTGGACGGCGATGCAGTGAAAGGGATTATTGTTAGCATTTCATATGATCGGTTAAATATTTTCCCTATCTGTATATCCTCCGATGGAAACACTTCTATTTCGATCTGTACTTCTATTCTCATATAAGCAAGGTCGATATGCGACCTTAACTGACCTTCTTTATTAACGTCCTGTACAAATCTCATCTAGACATTGCGATTAGCTTAATTAGATTAATTCTAATGGTTGTATCTACCATCCTATAGCTTGGAAGAGATTTCCATCTACACACGTCCTGTATCAGTTTCAACCTGGTGATATGAATAATAAAGTAGTATTTAATATTTTGTTTATTGAAATAACGAAACTACCCTGCGAACTAAATATTTTTACCAATAGTAGAACAGTGGCCACAAAGGTACTGTCAATTAAGCCACACGATACCTCCAAGATTAGATTTAAAATTGGTTACAATATTGGAATCAAACGTTTGAAACATGACGCAAGTCAAAACTACCAACACTAGCTCGAACGTGTCCAATGAAATTCCATGCTGTACAGCCACACGATGCTACAAACACAGTTTATTATAGTTCACCGTCTTAACGTCGGTGATTTGTCAAGAAACAGATTGTTTCCCACTTCGTCGTGTACAAATCAATTTCATTGGTGTTCATTGCGCATTTAGTCGTAACTGTTCGAACCTTCACTCATCGAACTGTATAAATAAACTGTTGAACGTCTGTTTATTATGGCATATCTGTTAGTCGCCACCCCATAGAATTTATTAATGGCTTTTGATATATGTTCATAATTTTTTTATGTAACACTTAGATGTTTTACCGCCTGTTGTAGACGTTCAATGGCTTTGCTATGAATATTAATTTTAAAAAATGGTTTTATGTTTTCTGGAAAAGTTAATTAATTTTGCCTTGTACTTCGATTTCTCCAAATCTACAAATTAACAAAATATCAAAAGACTTTAAAATATTCTTAACAGTCTCTACATATAGTTTAGGTAAATAACCTTATATTTATATTTGGTTATTCCAAAGCTCCCCTACGTTAAGCTTCGTAAAGGTTCGTAATTTTTTAAGATAGCATTTTGGTACTAATCGATTGCTTTGGTTAAATTGTTTATACACTGTGTTTCAAAACTACGGCAAAGTTTTTTGTTTCAGTTCTGTAATTAAATTATGTAACTCGAAAAATATTAAGAAATAGATAATAGCAAAATTGTCTTCATTAAATTTAGAATTTCATTTTGAAGTAATATATTCACTAATGCTCTATTTGGAAGAACCAAGTTTCGTACTTTGCATCATGCCAAAAGGTTCAAATAGACTTAATAAAAGTAGCAAATAAATACCACTCATAGTTATTGCACTATAAAAACTACTCACTGTAGATATAAACAAAAGGAGAACAAGGTCGTATTTATTTTACCTTGTAACTGATTTGCACCATAATTTACTATATTAATAAAAGGATAGATTCACCACTTATTTAATTATAGGTCTCAGTCCAACATCATGATGTCACGTGCTTGATTTGTACTAAGACATAACAAAAATGTCAGTTTGATTACTACGAACTTAATTATTTGCATTAATTTCCAATTATTACATTTAAGTAAATCATATTCTACCTAAATTTGATGTAAATCATAATATACATCACCCTTCGACGTTTTTTTTTGCGTAGGGTGTATTATTTTCAATATTAATTAAGCAGCCAAAGCCCTGAAATATGCACAAACAAATAAATATTGACAATAGATATTCGAAATAACATTATTGACTTCATACACTATGCATAAATGAATACTTTTACGTAATGTTGGTTGCCTGTCATAAATATTATTAAAAATTTAAACTAGTTACAGTGAAAACTACTTATTTCAGGAAGAATTAGTATAAGTATTAACCGAAACAGATCCACATTTGTCAAATGATATATATAATATGACCAAAGCAAGTCCTTTTTATTAATGAGATTGCAAAATTTCATTCACTTTTACATGTTTACTTACTAGTGAATATTATCTTTAAAATGATATACTTACAACCGTGGCCAATAAAAGTTTTTGACCTAAAACGTTTCAATGTTTAGTTGGGAAATATATTATTGTGTATTTTTGCAATAGGCTCCTTTTTCATGAAGTTCGCGTCGAGAATTAAAGAGAAGTTTATTAATTTAGAATACCAAACAACTTATGGTTAATTAATGTGTTATTTAGCTACAAAAGTAGTATTACTTTAAAAAAAGTAAAGTAACAAAGTCATTTTAACAGATTTGGCCGTATCTTCGATTATAGATTAATATTTTTACTTTGGATTTTACTGAAACAGAAAAATTAAAATTTACATAATTGTAGCACATTGAGATAAATTTTGTTGCACTATTATTGTTTTATAGAAAATGCGACAAAATCTACAAATTATAATTAATACTTTCACAAATGTAAAAATAATTAAAATGTAAATATTGCATTTTTGTATTTTTAAATGTAAAGTTTGACACAACTTCCAGCTGGATAATTTTTTGTTCAGTTGTATAAATTATCATGAAAATATTTTTTCCTTTATGCCTGAAAACATAATTGTTTTATTATTATTATTTTTAATAACAGTGTCAATCACACAAATTAAATGGTCTAATATACCTCTTCAATTCAACGTTAATAATTTTTTTACTGTATTAGAAAGTATTTTAAGCTAATATACAGGGTGTCTGGAAATGATGAGCAAACAATTCAATGGATAATTCTAGACCGAAAATAAATACTACCTCTTTCTATAACATGTTTTCCTAAACTGATTATTAACGGAGTTACAGGGTGTTAAAGTTAAAATTTTATTTTCTATATTTGTACGAGAAATTCAAATATGTTTCTAATTTTGATGTCACTAGTAGAGGGCGCCACTCGTGGCACACCATGCTTCTTTTAAATGGCAGATCTTTTTTGCATCTTAATGTGTCCATCTAACTATCGAAACAATCGATTCTCCTACCTGTCTTATTTAAAAAAGATATACATTGATGAAGTCGGTAGGCGTAACCATTTTTTAAATAATCCTATCTGAAATGCTCAGTGCACCGAGTAAAAACTGTTTCGGTTTCAGGAAAAGTGCCTTTTCTGCTGGTTGTTCATAATCGTAAATTA